>VZRV01005743.1:152615-430735 GCA_013398115.1 Falcunculus frontatus | reverse complement strand
AAGAGAGATGCTCCAGTCCCATCATAAGCTTTGTTGGATGGACCTTCTCCAGGAGCTCCATGACTCTCCTGTGCTGAGGAGCCCAGAACTGGACACAGTACCCCAGATGTGACTCTGTAAGGCTGAGTAGAAGGGCAGAATCACCTCCCTGACCTGCTGGCAGTGCTCCTCCTAATGCACAGTTCCAGGATCCCACTGGCCTTATTGGCCACAAGAGTACACTTGCTGGCACACATTAAAACCTCCTTTTTAAATGAGTAATACCAGCTTCTGATACTATTGCCTAGCAGGTACATACACACACAGTGTAAATTTATATTAAGAATACATACACACAGACATACATATGAAATCTACCTCTAAAATCTGCTGAAGAAAAGGAGGAAAAAAGAAAAAAACCTCAGGTGTTAGTTTTTATTTGTAATTAGACTTTTTCTGAGCCCAGTAGAACAATTACAGAAGTGCTATACCAAAACTGAAGTAATTTGTCAAGATTTGGAAGATGACAACTAAATCCATGCTATCTCAAGTATAAAAATTACAGACAATTTTAAAAATCAATGCATGTAGGGGTGGTTTTATTTTTATTCCTAAGCTATGAGCAAAAATACCATGCTAAGGTTATCACTTTGTCTCAATTATTGTAACCTTCTCCTATCCCTCTGTCCTCAAAATGCCACTTTAAAGTCTTCAGTCAGTTAGTAACGTTATTATTCTGGCTAAACCACTGTCTCGAGTTTCTAAAACCCTTTGGCAATTTCCTGTTCTTCTGTGTTTCAAATGCAAGCTCTTTGCCTGCACCACTGAAGTGCTGCACAACTTCCCTTTAGGCTCATATCCTTAATTACCTGCTTTCCACTGCTACATGCAGTAGCAGCAGTCACTTGTTACCTCCTTTTTTTTTTCTTAATCTCTTTCCTACTATTTTCTTTTTCCTGCTCTAAATCTCTTCCCACCAACTCTCTTTTGAAGGTTGTTTTTCCAGAAATCTTTTTTACATGGTTACCTCCATCAGTGGGCTTTTCAGACCTAACCATTCCTCAAAGTGCCTTGCCTGTATCAGGTCCTGACCTTGCTGAGGAATAAAAAGTGATAATGAAATCCTCACTTACATGCTATGCAGATGTCATAGATCTTGTCCTGCAAAATTCTGTGGCTTGAACAACATTTTGGTGTTGACTGTACGTGTTCGGGCTGTCGCAAAACTATATTACAATGGGAATAACATTTTGATTTTGATATGAAGGATTGTGAGGAATACTTTATCAGGCCTTTGAACACAACATTGTTAATTCTCCAAACCCCACTATAGTCCAAAGTTTCCTATTTTTCTAACTAGAGGAATAATACTTAACAAGAAAAAAGCTTTTGTCTAATAAATTTTCTTAAATCCTCTTTAGATTCCCTTCCTAGTCGTACCAAATATGAAATAATTCTACTTAACAAATCTTTGTATTTTGATCAGTATAAGAGATTAATCTGGCCTAAAATGCTTTTTGTATATTATTTATCTCATGAAAGATTTATTTCACTATGGTTGGTACCTCTAGGAAGCATTTTATGATCTCAAAGGTCTTTTCCAACCTAGTTCATTCTGTGATTCTGTAAATAACCTTTAGATACCGTTTTTCCTACTTTTAGATACTCTCCACTTCACCCAGAATTCTAAATACTGTGAGGAATTTTTCCACAATACCTGTGTTCATACCCCAAAACCATACATACTCACAATCCAAACCCCAAAATTGCCAAGCACCTTCCTGTACCTTTGCGGAAGAAGGAAGGGTGCGATGGCCGTATCGTTTAAGGCATGATCAATGCGATGCTTAATTGTTCAGTGTGAGAAGACTCTGGATAGTTCTGAATGCACCAGAACTTCCCCTTGTGGTGGCTGTGGTTTTGAGAAGGAATGTGAGGTAAAAAGAGACCAGGAAAGTTAAAGTAAGTGTGTAATTAGCTCGGGCTCGGCACCACTAGATGGTGTCCTGCAGCTGCTCTAGTCACACATCGCAATCCATGGGCAGGTAAGGGACAGAAACACCTCCTCCTTGACAGGAGCACAGTGTGTGCTGCAGGACAGACAGAAATGATCAGGCCTAGTGCTCCTGCTCACCTCCCACTGAAATCCCCAGTAGTTCTATAGGGAGGCTGATAAAGAATTTTGACAAATAACCTACATAACCACACAAACATACATAACCTTACTTGATACCTACTGATATTAACATGACCTTCCTAAAAATGCGAAGGTGAAAGATGGCACTTTTTTTCAAAGCTAAAAAGCAGAATTACAAACACAGTTTAAAACCTGAACCCCTGAATGTCTTCTCTTTTTTTGTATTTTCAAGCACAATTCTTTTGTGATTTATATACTACAAGAACATACTATCAGCACTTTATAGAGCAATCTAAGTAACAATAAAAGCAGTCAAGTAAACAATTTAGATTTTTGTTTTCTTTCTTACCTTGTTGAAAGCGGTGTATTGTCTCATAAAGGAATTCTTTCAAATTTCTCCACACTGATCTCTATTTGCATAATTGCTGATAACAAGGCATATCCTTTCTGTAAACCAAGGAGAGAAATTATCATATCTCTAAAATATGTTAACAAACCTACAAAAGTATTTAAAAATGGGTGTTTTCAATTTAAATGTATCTATGAAGCAGTGTAAATACATCTATGAAGCAGTGAATGGAAGGAGGAGATTCACAGTGCACAGAAATTAAAGTTATCTGTAAGGAGGAAGACAGCAGGTCACAGTTCTCCCCTCATTCCATAGGACAATAGTACAAGCAATCACTGAACCAACTGTTTGGAATAGATACCTGCTGGTAAAGCTGGAGCTATTGCATGGCTCTGACCCTTCAACGGCAATGCCAGCTACAGGCCAGAGAGGTATTTGCTTTGGGAAGGCCTTCCTGAAACTTATTGCCTGAAATGTGAATTCCCAGACAGGCCTTCGTGGCTTGACAGAAAATGCTGCCCAGATTCCTACTGCCTGCGCTGGGGCTTGAGCTGCTTTGGCACGTTGCTCTGTTTGGATTTGAAATTAAGTTAACAAAGTATAAGAAAGAAAAGATCCAAGTTAGAAAAGATTCATTAGAAGCCCATTTATTTTAGGAACACTATTGGAAACTAACAGCAAATCAAACACAAATCCCTCTTCTAGTTTACCCCTAACAGTGTGATGTTACTCTGTTTTCTTAAAAAGAAGCATAAAGATGGAAATTTCTTCTAATAGTAGTGTTGGTTCAAGATGATGTACTTATTTTTCCTTTTTTCTTTTTTTATTACAATGGAATTGCTAGAATGAATGCAGCTATAGCTGCACCAATATAAAAATGCTTTTCACTGTGTATTTATTTTCCCTGAGGAAGAGGTAAGATGGAACAGCACTAACTGCATCATTAAAATTTGTCATTTAGTTCTTAGGGTAGAATCACAGGACCTACTGTTGGTCTCTGCTCAGTCAGCAGCAAACTCACTATTATAACAGAAGGACAAAATATTAAATTTATTTATTCCCCATAGAAAGCCTCCTGTCTTCCTAGACTCACTTATTATGAAAAGAATACATTTGTGTATAATATTCAGACACTTTTGTATTTGCATGGCTGTCAGTGTGTTTCACAACATAAGAGATTGACTGTATTAGTGGTTCCTGAACAGCAGAAGCTCCTATCAATGACTAATTAAAGATCAGATCATAGCCTTCAAACTATACTTTCTTCAACATGTCTCACGCAGTGGAAAAAAATACATTAAACATTTAAATCTGAATGTATTTCAGATTCCCTAATTTATGAACTAGAAACCTCAGTTACTGTGAGTCCAACTGTGCAGAATTCAGAACCATGAAACTTGTAAACTGACTCATGGTACTCCTTTTATTCTTTTGTATTTGCTTACCTAATAGCTCTTATTTGAATGGTGAGAATTACAGTTCTAAGATGAATTTTAATTCTGCACAGTATGATTTTGAGAGTAATTTCCTATTATGAGGAGAGAAAGGACTATTTTATCACTATTTTTATAAAGAAGTTGAACACTTAAATCTGACTAGAGGTTTATAATGTCGGAATAAATCCCAAAGGAAGACTTAGATCCCAATTGCACTGGTTTTCTACTTATGGGAATACTTGCTTGTAGGTAAAATATCCCAGGAAAGATAGCTGGATGAGAAGCACTCAGTATGTTAGTCACACATTTTGAAAATATGTTCCTTGGCTATCAAAATCATACAAATCCCGTTTGTAAATGCTAAAATGTAAAATTAATCTTAAAACTACATATTCATACAACTTATTTGTAATAGAGACATTTTCAGGATAAAAGCCTATATGTTTAATTCCTACCATTGAATGTCTACTGATGAATTAAAATTCCTCTTTTTAGAATTTTGACAACCATTCATTGAGAACTTTTTATAAGGTTTTAATCAGACTAACTAGACTTACAGCTGTAATTAATATTTCCTTATGAATAAGCTTTTTTTTCTCAATATCTTCCTTTCATGGAACATTTTGAATCATAATAACAGAGAACATACTTTTAAACAAATATGTATGTAATCCCACAGTCTCAAGGATAACTAAGATTACAGAGTAATCAGAGCGAAGAATCCTTCTGAAAAATCAGTTTTGCAGAGAATAGTCATTAAAGTGCATCTGTATGAGACAACTTTGGCAAATCAGTGAACACAGTCCATGTAAACAAGCTTTGATCAGCAGTTTCCACAATATCATTATGAACTCCAGTTTTTGCTGTAATGGTATGATTTGATGAGTGAAAGGCAGACCAAAACCAATTCATAATTTTCAGATGGAAAATCACAGTTAATTTGTTGACTGAAAAATAACTACATAATTTCAGAGATGATAAGACATAATAAAGTAGGACTGTTTTTTTCTCCACTCACACCTCGAGCCATATTTCTACACAAAAGTCACTTTCCTCCTTTCATCTTCTTATTACTTTCCTGGTAAAGTGACATATTAAGCAGGTATGTAAGTGGTTGATAATTTTAAAAAGCTGAATTTTTAAAAAACTTAGTGGATGACTGATCAAAGAACTGAATACAAAGAGTAAAGACTGGGGAGAGAGAAGGTGAATATGCAAAGGAAGCTTTCAATGGGGAACAGCTACGAAAATCTACCAAGGATTGTAGCTCAGTTAATAAAGCCCCAAACAGAGATGATGCTGGGCTTAAATAAAAGTCTGCCACTGAGCAGCACCTTACAGCCCACACTTCCAACCCATTCCATAACATCCTGTCTCTAGGACTGCTCCAGCCCTCAGTGATCCAATCCCCATTTCCAGCTGCCTGCCGTGCAGTATAACATTGGTGACCTCAGTGCTCCAATAAAGGAAAAGCTTGTGAGAAAGACACTTTCTCTTCCCTCCACCTCTCCAGACAGAAACTGTAGCTGATGCTACTGACTCAGAGTTTATAACTGGGAGCAGAGAAGTTCCGTTTGCAAACATAAAGGGCTGAATGGAAACTCAGAAACGACCCTCTCCCTCATACACAATTTTTTTTTCCAGTTCTATATTCTGTGTATACATTTCCAGCTCAAACTAAACGGTATAGTAGATAGTATATATTTAGAAGACTGTGTATAAAGAAAGCATTTACTACATTACGTCCTTCTAGAGCTAGACTGAACACACAGGGAAAGAAAAAAGACCAGCAGCTCAGCATCTTCCCATAGGCTGCCCATGTGGCACCTGGGGCAGGTGTCAATGTGGCACGGTCATTCTTTCACTGGAAACAGGCAGATAGGAGCTGGTTACATCTCAGATTTTTTCTCAAATTTTTGGGCAACACAAGCTGAACACAAGCTGGGTAGTGCAGGAAAACAGAGTGACACTTGGGTTCCACTGCAAATGGATCCCTTCAATGAGCAGGAGAGGAGCAAGAACACTGACTCAGATGACTGTCTTGGAAATGCAATTAGACTCAGGATCTGGCTATCCAGTCATAGCTGAAGAACCTCAGAAAAATGAACACTGGTAGATGGAAAATCAAATATTTACTCAGTAGGAAGCAATTTCAAGTCAAACGAGGTTACTGTTAGCTTCTACTGCATCATGGCCAGGATGTGGGAACCTCAGTCTGCCTCCTAAATTGGACTATTCACAACCAATTTGACTAGTCACAAATTAATGTTTTAGGGACATTACAGACCAATTTAAAAAATCAACAAAAGTCCTGTTAACTTCAACAAGATTTCAGATGAGATATTTCATCTATGAATAAGAACTTATACGGGCAAAAAAAACTCTTCAATAGAACATCTCTGTCTCCATCTGTTTGAAATGGTTTATTTTTCACCTGGGTTTTGGAAGTTTTCTATGCCATCTGTAACCTTTTCTTTGTAAGTTAGTGTAAGTTTGTACCTCTCATTCAGTTCTATTTCCTCACAGTAATAAATTAATTCAATCTTATCATCTATACATTTGTCAGTTACTAAATCCACAAGAGGTTGGGAGGTCGAATTTTTCTTCCTTTTTAAGGGACACGAGTAGTGTCCGCAGTTTTGAAGTCTGACTTGGCTGTTTGTGGTTTTATTACACAGCATTTCATTCTAAAAAGCAACAGTGTGAACTGAGATTAGATTCAAACTGATCTTTCCAAACATCATGGGAATTCCACTGTCAAAAAAACTTTCATCTTAATTATCCTTAATGATTTCCACTTTGCGAACATAAGGTCCCTTAATTCCTTTGGAAAATGAAGATTATGAGAAAGGGACTATAAAAAGATAAACATGTCTCATTTTGCAGAATTTTAAACACCTTCTTTCAGATAGTAAATCTAACGTTAATTAATAGCAGGGTATATTATTAGATTTCTCTCTTTTATGAAAATCCTGGATAGAATGTTCCCTAGTGCAGTGTTTTCTGTGTTATTTTATATATTAGTTCAAATTTAAAGCCAAGAATATTGCTGAAAAATGTCAACTAACTTATTCAATAGTCAAGCAAAGAACTACTGTCACAATTTAATTAATTTTCATTATTTCATTACAGACTGTGTAATTATAAATTATTCTTTATTTTCAGTCCCTCTGAAATCCTGCTCACCAAAGTTTTGAATACAGGCATGGGGTTTGACTATTCGAGCTGGACAGAAATTCCCTATTTTCTTTAATTTACAACACCCTCGGTGTGTATGTCTGTGTATGCACAGTCTGTGTGTGTAAATGCACAGAGTGCTAATTCAAACACATCAATACCTTTCTTAATTAATTATGGCAGCTGCACACCAAGCTAAGCATTGTATTCTTAGAAAAACTAATATTATTTTTGCTACTGCAATACATAATTCAATATGCTAGTTTTTCTGAAACTAAGATATCTCCACAAAAAATACAAGCAACATTTTTGTTTTAAAACTGTTGCTACTTCTTGTTGTAAATTGCATAAGGAGGGTCTTGGAAAGGAACATGCAATGGAGTGTGTACAGAAAGGAGAACATGAGCCAACATCCAGACAATAGCAACACAGCAGCTGTACTTCCATGTGGGAAAACCATCACCCACACAATGGCCAACAATTCTTCCAAATATTCATTACATTTATAGAACAAAATCAGCCACCATGACAAAATAAACATATTTAGAATTAAGATGTTTTTAATATTAGAAAGGATCAAAACCCACTGGAAGGACAAGAAAATGAAACTCTCCTTCTTTCCTCTCTGAGTGTTTTTGTGATTAATTGTAAATAAGGATTTTTTTTTCAAAGCAATCTTTAGGTCGTGTGGTTGAAATTTCTGTGGCTGGCCTCTTTGGAAATCTGGTTGAAATACCTACTACTGTTTATTTAGCAGAAAATATTTTGAATCTGCTCCTATTGACTAAAATATTATAGCCTAAAATTAGCTAAGTAGATGTGCAATTTTTTACCTCCCCACACCAAAAAAAAAGGAGAAACAACCAAAATACCCAGCATAAAACAAAACAACAAAACCCCCCCCAAAAAACCCCAGAAACAAAAAAATCCCCAAACCCCAGAAACAAACAAACAAACAAACAACCTCCCCCCACATGATGAGGCAAAATAAAATTCTTTACAAACGGTAATGCAGAGTAATAATTTGATCTCACTGTAAAATTATTTCCTACCAAATGATGACAATAGATAATTTTATATGTTTATACCCTTTATATGAAAAGTTTTTGCAAGTCATATGGCTCTTCTCCATCCTTGAATTACAGAAAGCACGAGTTTGGGATGGTCCTCTGGAGATTGTCTGGTCCAATTCCCCTGCCCAGCAGCAAATTACTCAGGACCACATCCAGCTGTGGTTTCAATATCACCAAAGATGGAGAGACACTAAAACCTTTCTGAGCAACCTGGTCACTACTTGATCTCCTTCACAAAATCTCAAGCTTCATGACCTGTCTGTACAGGCTGCTGTGTATTAGTAGCAACAGCTGGCGTGCAATGAACAGCTATTTGGGGCAGAACACAGTGTGAAAGTAAAGGTAAATTATGGAAGAGGACAGGATGAGAAACTGTATTCTACAGAAAAAAATATTGCTTAAAGTGTAACATCTATGCAGACTGGTGAAAAGATCTTTAGTTGTCTCAGACTTAAGAGAAAAAACCCCTCATCTCCCCTTTCTACTCACTAGATCTCTAAATATGGCTGTTTAACAAGCTGAAGGATACGTAGGTGTTCTTAACAATTTCCTTTGCTGAACATTTTGTTATTCAGGGAGGATAATGAGAGTGCTGCGTTGGAATGAATCTGCACTGCTGTGTGGAATGCAGAAGGGGAGCATGCAAGGTCATTGGTGAAGCAGAAGCAAGCCATGTTGTGGCACCAAGCTGGAGTCTGATACCTACAGCCCATGTGGCATGGCTGGGTGTCTGAACACACAGTCCAGCTGAACTCCACTGCACACACTGTCAGGTCTACAATGTTTTATATCATGGGTTGATAACAGACCCAATACATTTTTCCCTAAGAAATAAGTTACAAGCATATTTGGATAATAGAAATGTTTAACCCACTCACAGTGGTAAATAATGATCAAGCTATGTAGCCAAAGGATGATCACAACTGCTTCACAGATATGCTCAAAAAATCCAAACTAAATACTAAATGAAAAAAAAGAAATGCAGCCCTTTCTTATAATTTAAAAAAAAACAACAAAAGCAGAACTAAGACAGCTCAATATTAGCTGCCCATTACAACAGCTATGCCTCCTTGTCCCCTGAGAAAGAGGTTAACTTTATACAGAACACTGCTTAGGTAACTGATGTCATTACTTACCTGTGATAAAAGCAAAGAGCCCTATACACACAGAAAGCTGGTAGAGAGACCAGGGATATGTTAACAGATCTGTTAATTTTGCTAAAAACTACTGAGAAAGAACTCAATTACAAGACAATAAAAAAAGAGCAAAAATTCTGGGAGATAGATGTCTTTAATCTAGTGTGGAAAGCCATAACAAGAACCAATTTCGAATAAGACATTTAGTGAATATTTTAATAGTGAGAGTGATTAACCATTTTAGCTACTGAATGGAGTTATATCTATTGATTTCTACAAAGTGAGTTTGAAAATCTCACAGTACAATTTTTTAAAAATCTTTCTACTGGGTTCAGTCTCACATTGACTGGATGAACTGCAATGGCCTACCAGAAAGGCTGGAGGTGACTTACTGCTCATTTTGGGACTCCTGTGAATTAATGGGTTCCCCATTAACTGTCCCTATGTTAATATTACAGCTAATCACTCTCTCTCTATCTCAAAGACTATTAGATTGAGTTTATACAAATAAAAATGTATGCTCAAGTTCAACAGCTTTAAAGCATTAGCATTTCCTCTGGCCTACCAACAGAGTCCCAGTTAAGCTCAGTGCAGGACTTTGAATAAAAACAGGAAAGCTGAACATAGACATAGTCTCTCATATGGAATTTTAGCCCAGTTTTTAATTTTCTGTATAAGAAACATTAAGCACTTGCTATTTGGAATACATTTAAATATGAGATATTTTAGGCTCCTAACGAGTATGCCACTGAGATGGAATCACCCCAAAAGTATGGGATGGTAATTATTATCACATGGCAGTGACTGATTTATTAACTGTGCATTGAAGGAGCCAAGGCTTGTGTTACAGGGGTAGATTCTGCATTTTTACTTCCGCCATCTGTTATAGTAGAATCTACTGGAAAATGGAGTACAAATCATTCAGGAATTTACAACAATCAGTTGAGCTAGTTCTGTGCTATATCATTTCTGGAAGTGAATGCCTTTGTTTTGCACCCTAAGGGCTGCTCATATGCATAAATAGCCCCCCTTTTTCTGTTTCTGAATCACAGTGTCCAGCCAATACAAAAAAGATTATGAGGTATGAAAACTGCACATATCTCCACCACAGAACAATAACAAGATCTATACTTTGATTTCCTGGGAAATAAAAATTGTAGCTATACTTCCTGTCAGCCCATTTCTTTGAACGTGTTCTCTTCATAATTTGGATTTTGAATCAAGTTTAAATGGCAGTTAAAAATCGTATGTGGCAGTACACAATGAAATTTAGCTTGACAGCCTGGACATCAAAACTAAAAATAAATGACTTCACATCCAAATAATAAGTAATAACAATGTTAGCCTGCATAAGAATAGCAGGACTGGATTCAAATACAATATTAATTTTAGGGATATGAGTGACTAGGGAGAGACAGAGGCAAAGAAACAAATCCTTCATATAGCAATAGTCTCTTCTTATCCCCCAGGCAACTGGCTGCCTTTCACCTCGGCGGCGGAGCAATTATGTGGCATAATGACTGCAGTGCAAATAAGCAGAGAGATTTTATTAAACCAAATGAGCAAATCATCTGCGTATTATTGCGATTTGATTGACAGTGACAAGTGTCGAGCAGACACGGATGGGAATATGATAAAGAAGCTTGCAGGAAAGCTCTTGATAATGTTACTCTTGATAAAGTTGCTCTGCAAACCTCTCTAAGTAAATAAAGGGGAAAGAATATGACGCATATTAATTCTCATAGTTTGCAACCTGCCACAGGACTAGAGGAAAAGTTGCAATAGGTTCAGCACATGGCATTTCATATGAATTCTAAAATTGCATTTATGAGTCTCACAGACTTTACAATAATATATTAATATTAAAAGTAAAGGTCATTCCACATAACAGTTAAGCTGCCTGAGCTTCAACCTTTATATCAATAACAGACTTGGGCTGGGGGCACGATGATGAGGAAAACAAGTGGAATGATCTGAATAAATGTAAAATGTTACTTAGAAAGATTGCTGCCTTTTGCTGGGATGTCCATTTACACATTTGTACTTCCAGTGGACAATTACATTTCTGACAGGCCTGCCATCAGAATGATTAAATCAATACCTTTCATATGGGAATGTGATTCATTGGCATGGGCCTTCAGGCCTCCAGGTGAGCCACTCTCCCATTAATGACTGCCTCATGACGTCACAGCTGCACACAGTCCAAAGTTTCACATCATTGCAGGCAGCATGGAACTTTGGATAATTACTTTTGGCACATGGAATGATTTAACCAAGGTGACTGGGAAGCTTTGACAGCAACACCCATGGAAGAAAAGCAGTGGGGATAAAATCTCCTGTGCCGCAATGGCACTAACATCATGAATAAATTTGGGCTTACAAGTTGAAATTGTTCTAGTGGATAAACCATGTGATTAATAGTTCTCTTTCCTCCACGCCTTCATATTTTTTATTACTTTAAATTTGAATGTAACAAGCCGCAGTGTAATGCCACACTTCAGTGAACATTCTTTTGCCATCAAGTACCATCAAGTTGAAGATTTCCACTCTTTGAAAAAGAGTCATAACTGAGAGGAAATGTTCTTGTCATATGAAGTACACTGTAAAATGTGGAAAACATTTTTGATTTATGTTGTAAATTGATTTGAATATCTATTTGGACATATTTCAAAGAGACCAGCTTTGCAAGGTTCTGCATAGCCTGAGCTGATTCTTGTGCTGTGCTTTAACTGTGCAAGTAAACTTCAGCATTCAAGAGCTGACATGCTCAGAATAACTGAAGGTTGATAAAAGAGACTTAAAGTCTCTATAACTTGCATTTTCCAGGATGTGAGCCCTCCAGCTCTAGTGAGCCGTCCAAGGGGTATGAACTGAGGAAAAAAAAAAAAAAAGTAGAATAAAATATTAAGTACCAAACCCATTTGCTGTAGTATTTGTTATAATTTGTTGTATAATTCATATGTTAAAATAAAAAATTTACTTAGACAAATGTTATAATTTATTGCTTAAAAGCATCAGATGACCTTATTTCTACAAAAAGGAACTAAAGCAGTCAGTAAAACAAGTTACTCTACCAACTTAGTCCAGTTATAGGAAATTAATTAGTAATTTTTTGTTCATATGAAAGTCAGAATCAAATTTCCTACAGTTGAGGGATTTTCACTGGTTTGAAATAAAATTTAAAAAAAGGATAAACAATATTATCTACACACCAGAAAAAAACTGTCTGCGTAAGAATTTCCTATTTTTTAACACTGTTATTTCTGGGTTTGGGGCCTTTTTAATACTTTGAATATAATTTTTAAGGGGTTTTTTTTTTTCTTTTTGATAAATATGTTTAGGAAATACTACAACCTAGACAATTTCAGAGTGCCTGATATTCTTCAAGTTAGTATCCAGTTTAAAGCACTCTGGTCTTCAAATATGAAAGTAAATACTCTGGTTACCACATTTTGATCATCTTCAAAACCTAATCCCTGATATGCAGCATTTTTTACCACAAACCAGTTAAACAAGTATCTAAGTAAGTCAATTGAACCATTAAGTAAGTCTAAACCATTTAATCCTAAAACTAAACTTTTCTTATAGAATAAAGTTTGAGATTTTACAATTAAATTAATTTTTAGAATTTAAGTTTTAAATATGAAGTAAATTATTTTATATTTAAACTAAATATTAACTACATAAAACAATTTCAGGAGTTATCCTAAAGTACTTGTGAGCCTTCTGGTGTAAATTATAGTAATATCACTGCTGTCACTTCCAAAATAGTGCATGTTATGTTCTAAAATGCACAATTTCTTTTTAGAGAAAGAGATCTTCTAAGAGACAATTTAGAACCTAAAGCCATTAGAAACAAAAATAATAATTATGTCTTCAAAGTTAAATGACACAGTGATGTTTGCTGAGACTACAGAGAGTGGATTTGAGAACACAGTGCTAATTTTTGTTCATTTTACTGAGATACTGATAATTGCATGTCAAAAAAATACTTAAAGTTATTACAGAATATTAAAGCATGAAAATTTATTAAAATGAGTATGTTCTCCTGTTGGCACCTCAGTGTGGAGAGATATTAAGCTGGAGTACTAAACAATTTCAAGGTTTTGCCAATCATTGCAAAAAACCAAATTAGTATAAAATTGAAGGCTTTTGTATTTATATTTTGTTACTTCTATCACACTTCAAATAGAACCCCATTTTTTCAGAGTGGTGAAGCACCTTCCACTTTTAGTGTATGGCTGGATCTGCTCCTGTCCCTCCTTAACCTTCAGGCATCTTTAACACTGTCAGTGAAATGCTGGGTGTGCACATCTTCAATTGAAGATTTAAGCAATGCACACACAACACCCTCATTTTTCTGAAAATTTAGAAAGGAAATGTTCCCAAAGTTTTTACAATCAGAAAAATAGAACCAAGAGGATGGATAAATGAATTTTATATAATTCTTATTTCTTTGTAAAAATATTATGATCCCCTAAAAAAAATTGAGAATGTCTGTGATTGTAGTGGAAAGCTGAACTTTTTGCAGAAGGCAACACAAATTTGTTCACTGTGAGGAAACAGCTCAATTTCATTTCAAAAAATCATATGTCTGAATATTCTATGCAAAATGAGTATGGATAGGTAAGTGTGTAAATTAAGCAAAATAAGACATTAACCTGGTCATGATTCCTGGGCTGTTTAAAAAGTTGATTCACTTTCCAAGCCGGCTTTTAGTGGTGTGCAAATGTAAGGCAGTCCTTTGGGGATATAGTCTTCATTGTTTGCTTTCATGGAGCCAGAATTGATTCTAAAGTGTGGTATGGTTGACCCTCCTGGAAGGCAAGAAAAGAAAAAAATTCAATCAACCAAACAGAAGACCAAAATTTAGACCATAATCTGAGAGACTCAGGTCCTTGAAGGGTGCAGTCAGTAGCGTTCACTGACTTCACTTTCTTTGTATCATTAAAATCTTATCTATCTTACTATTTTAGCACAAAATTTATCAGGAACATACATTTTCCAGGACTGAAAAAGAAATATTTACAAAGCTAAAATACAAACATGAAAAACATTTTACATTTATTTTCTAAAAATAGTACCTCTTAATTATTTTCAGGGGTCCTTTGAGGGAGACAACCAGATGTTATAATAACCACTGTCATAATGTTTCCCTAAAGTAATACTTCAAACCAGAATTGCAACCTATGTAATGTTTAAATAGTCATGCCAAGCCTAATTTACTTTTTATTAAATGTCAAACACATCTTCAGAGGGTCCATTAAAAAAAAAAAATTAGACTCATTTGCCTAAGAAGTAATTATAACTAGAGATCTACCTTAAGAAAACACTAACATTAGTGATAATTTTCACACTTACTATTCCCACAATTAGTTAGGGAAGTATTTATGTACGTATTGAAGAGTAGGCATGTGCTAAGTGTAATTTCAAATATCTACTCTTCCAGAAAACCTGGAGGATATTAGCAATTGAAGGCTAAACCAAAACGTTATTGGCTATACATCTAATTCATGGCTCTAGAGGTAAAAAGTGCAGATCCCTGCACATCTCGATAAATCTACGGCAAAAGCCAACCACAACTTGCCAATGTATCTGGCCTCAGATCCTTAATATTTTATTTAGGCAAAAACTTTCATTGTTCTGGAGTTTTTACAAAGCTTATTGAGAATCCCAAGCAATCAGTGCACTATTATCGGCCTTTGCTATTGCTATTAATAAAATTGGCTGTGCTAGGTTGCATCCAAAAGAACTTAATTTTAATTAAAAAGTCTGAAGGAAAGTGTAGTGAGAAAAGAAGTACTGAATTGTTGTTAGAGAAAGCTACATGTTGAACTGGACCTGGCAACTAAATCCTGGCCTGGATTTAGTTTCTCTGGTAATATCAAAGCAGCATATGACAGAGTTCTAACAGTAGATGGGAGAAGTTGGCTACTGTTATGTAGATAAGATAATAAGATACCAAAGTCATTTTTGAATGGCCTTTCTTACCATGCAGGCTGAGACTGTTCTCACTCACAGTTTGTGGACTAATCCTGATCACAAGAAAATGGAAATATAAATACATTTCAAGTCATTTATGCATCATACTATCCAAGCTTAGGATCACATACTATCAGTCATAATCTGCATTATTATGACAGTCTGTCACCTTGCTATATGTATTGTGAGAACTAAGAATTATGTCTATAATAACAAAAAAATTGCCATTGAAAAAATAACATAGAAGCATTCAAACGAAATCTTCCACTGCACTTCAGAAATAATGAGATATTAGATAGAGGAGGCACTGACATGAATCCCTCTGTGGGGAGGATCACAGTATTTGTTAAAGTAGGCACCAATTTAGGATTAAAATAAAAACACTAAACAAAAACCAGTTAAATTACACTCTAGGCAAGTATTGTTCATCTGTTCTGTGAACTGTAGCCCTGCCTCAGCTTCAGAGAGTTCAGTAACATCTCTAATGATGATAAGTTATGATTAGTTTGTTTCCCATGAAAAACTGGAAAAAAAAGGAAGTTCTGGGTCAGGGGTTCCCCGTTAGCTCGGGTGGTAAAGTGATGTCACCTTCTGGGTATCCCATTCTTCCCTCATCCCGTGTGACCTGTGAGCTTATGAACTCCGACAGGACCTCTGCCCGAGGAAAGGCGGTATGGCTGCAGGCAGAACAAACCTGAGAGAGGCACAGCCATTCCAGCTGGGCTGCAAAATCCCAGTCATGGCCGTAAGGAAGAGCACCTTGCTGAAACAGCTGGTACAGAGGTCACAGACCATTTGTAAAACAAGTCCAACTGGAAAACATCCTGCACAACACAGAACAGTTCATACAACTAAAGGCAGTCGTAAAACAAACCATCGGGTTTTCTCTCAATGCTTTCATCCTTCCCAATTAAAATACCTTTAATGCAAGAATCATCATTTAAAGAAAAACCCCTAAACCATAACCAAATGCATTAGTGGCTCTCCTAGAGCCTATAATTTCTTTTGGCACATTCTGTGATACTGACACTATTGAACTTCAATCAGCATGAGATTTTTCTATATTATTATTTTTGAAAATAGGTTATTACACAGAACTTTTGATAAAGTAGGAAAGCTAAGAATTCAACTGCACAAAATATAAACCACAACTACCTCTTTTTAAAATTGAATTGTAAATATCTGGGGAAAAGCTAGAGAAACAAAGGGACAAATATGCGGCTCGAAGTTTCATTAAAAAGTACGTAGAGTCCTAGAATGGACACTCATTATCAGTATTCTACCTCCAGAAAAAAAAAGGAATATTCTGAGATAGGAGAAATCTAAACAGGTAAAGTGATTGTGTCTGAATCTCAGCATTACCTTTGTATCCCTTTGGGACACAGGTAGGATCCATGCTATGTCTCTCAGGCACAGTCTTACTCCCTGCTCCACCCAATAAACTCCTTCACGAGTTGTCCAGATTGTGTGATGACAACTTAGACAAGTAAATCCTGTTTAGATAATTCCATGTCAACATATTAAACTCGTGTTCTGTACCAAAACCCCCTAACTATTACCAGTAATATCTCAAAAGAACTGAAGTAGGTGGTTGACAATAACAGTAAAAGGGTGTTGGATTTTTTTTTTCTTCCTTTAATTCAAACCCTCAGATGCAGGAAAACGTGCCTCCAAACCAATGAACACGCAAGCCTACTAAGCCCAGCATATGCTTAGCCAGTGGATGCATTTCTGTTGCTCAGGGTGGCACCAGAAGTTACATGTTGTATTTTTCATCCTCTGCAGTGGTAATTTCTTGGTCATTTACCTCCTCAATAATAATGTTTAGCTGAGTAAAATAATGCTTTAGGCTTTAAGTCTTAAAGGTTCTTCCCCCTTTGCCCCCCTCAGCAGGATGACTGATTTCAGCCCTTTAGAAAAATAAGCTTACTTATGAGACATTAGTGGCATTATTGCCTCCTTTAATATTCGTGACAGTCTCGAGCAAATGTATCACAAGTTGGCATTTATTAGTGCTAGGCACAAGTAAGGGGCATGTTATTTGATTTGAATAACAGCTTGGAGCTACAGTTTGAGTCCAGAAATATATTAGTCAGAAACAATCTCATTTAATAACACAGAAACTAATAAAAGAAAAGTATTCCAACTGATTCAAAATTGAATTTATGAATATTGCTTAGCAGGATTAATGATCAAAAACTGAACCTGTTTGTCATGTTATAACAGACTTTTCGATTTAAATGCAAAACTAGAAGTCAATGAGTCCAATGGATTGTATATTGCTTTGAAGAAAACCGGTTCATTTTACACATAAGCTTTGAAATTGGCAATAAACTTTAATTACAGGGTCAGATAATCAAATTATAATCAAATAGCCTCACATAAAATCTGTGTTTGAAATTAACGAGATACAATTCTACTAGTCTGTAATATTGTACCTCTGAAACTTACTAAAAGACATTTCATTTTCATTTAAAAGTCACCTTAAGGACTTTTTCCTCAATTTCTTCTGCATAGCTCAATTTTATTTGGGAATATCTCATTTTTAGACCACACATTTCTAAGGATTTTTGCATATGGAAAAATCATTTGTTGCTCCACAGATTTTTTTTTTTTATTGATAATAAGAATTTTAATATAGCAGTATTAGAAATCCTTCAAGTAGATGCATATTTATGCATTTTTAGAGAAAGCCACAGTTCGGATAATAAAGCTGTATAGTTGTTCAAATGCACATACTTATTAAAATTTTCATTTAAGACGAAATTTTTGATGACTGATCTTAACTTGCAAGTGCAAACATATATGCTAATGTACACTACTGCATAATCTATTTCTTTCTGGGGTATACAACCATGATAATTTCTCCCTACATGTCTTACCTTATTTGGAAGAAGAAATATATCTTATATTTAAAACAAAAGATAGAAAGAATAAATCCAAACCCGCTCTGGCTTTCTTAAAGATTTGCAGCTGTGTGGCTTCAGGCAAGTCATATTATATTTTATAGCTAAGCTTTCTCATGAAAAATGGCAGTTCCAGCTTAGTACAGCTTCAGTGCAACTTACTGGGGTTGTCATGGGACCTTATAAATTGTACAATGATTATGACAATGAAGATGCAAAATTGTTGGGTACATAATATCAGACCTCACTAAATATGCAGCTGTAAAAGTACAGAAAAAGTCAAATACTTCTAAAGCTGTCATTCTGCTCAGTGGCAATACAAGTGCTTGATAGCACACAGTATAATTTTTTTTAAAAAGTATGCCTTGTACTGAAATACAAATGTAAAATTTTACTACTAAGCAAAACATTTGTACTTTTAAAAATCAAGTTGTTCCAAGTTTAAAAATAACAATTGTCAAAAATAATTATTTAACTCAACTAATCATCTGCTTAGATGGACTACAACAAGGAAAACTAGATCCTTGCACAAGAAAATCACCACTTAGTAAACTTGGGTGTGAACTTACATAAGAGTAGTTACTGCATCTCAGTTAGGCCCCAGTGGGGCACTGTAGTCTAATTATCTCCATTTGCCAAGAGCTAAGACCATTCACACACCTTCTTAGTGTAGAACAGCATCTCTTCCTGTGTTCATGCCCTAAAACTTGGAGTACACAAATGAATCTCTAGAAATTTAAGGGAATATTACAACTTCTCCCGTTGATTTGTGGAATGTAAAAAGCAACAAAGTCATATCTTTTGAATGACAACAGAGATTTTTAAGAAATTGTCACAGTTGCTTGAAATTGTTAATTTCACTGATTATTACGGGTCATACTGTGGGTATTAAACACTGAGATAGAGTAGGAGCTATCGTCAGTCATTGTTCAGCCTTGTCTCTCCCAGATTATGCTTGAGAACATTCATCATATTTGGGATAGTTTTAAAAACCCTGAGGCAGTGGGGACTCCCTAACGCCACATGTGAAGTTAACCTACAACTTCACCCATCTCACCATGACCAGGTTTCTTGTCTTTCATTAGTGTGATCTTCTTTCTGCCACTCTCATCCCTTCAGAGCAATATAAATAAACATCTTTGATGATTACTCAGTTCAAATATTAACTCCTTTCCACTCTACCACACACAACAATCATTTAGGCAGGTTATCCTGGCTAATACACTCAAGCCAACTAAAAACCAACCACAAAATGAAACAGATGGAATATTTGTTATTAAAATCAGAACTTCTGTTTGCTGATAAATGTGGTTGAAAATATACACATTTTACGTGGTATCTCTCTCTGCCGTGGGTACAAATGGCTTGTGGTTTCAGCCATTAATAAACCTTTGTCTCCTTTATTTTCTGTATATACATTTAACCAGAAAAGATTAGTTACAATCAAACTTCTGTCTGTAACGCACTTGCCTGGAAATGAGTGAGAAGTACATATGAATGCTAAAATTATGCTTCCCACCATGGCATCAACATAAATTCAAAGTAACAAAATCAAGCTCAAACATGTAACTACTTTAATTCTGGTTGAACTCTCCACATCATGAAGCTTTTGCCCTGCAATGTTTTAAAGCTGTGTGTGTTTCCCCATCTCTCTCAGTATCTGAGTGTTTTATTCCCTTGCAGAGGACAAAAGCCAATAAGGGCAAATACAGCTTATCTAGTAAACATCTAAGCTGCAAACAACTTGAATTGAGCTTGACAGGATAGCACTTCAAGACAACAGAGAAGGCATGAGAAGAAATGAAAGAAAAGACAAAGTCAAGGACTGACCTTGCTCACGAGACTTTTATGAATCCATTTATACAGCAGCATTTCCCTGGGTGCTTTGCAGAATGGAAAGTCCAGTCAAACACTTTATATGTCAAGGCCTTAAACATCTTCAGATGAATGGTTTTCACTGTGATAGTGACAATGTAGACTGCTTTGAATCATGGTTAAAGTGGGGATTCTTATGGTGACTGAAATCAGCAAGATACATCAAGTAGAAAAAGTTTTCCTAATTTTTCAATGCCAACCTCTCAATTTTCAGTGAGCAGTAAAATCAACTAATTTAGTGGCATAGTTTAGCATTAACATCACAGTTACCACAAGCTAAATATTAACAACAGTTTATTGTATATAGAATTTTCATAGAAGTAAAGCTGGGGGAGAAAGGATTTGTGAAGATCTCACCTGTATCATAGTGATCAGGTGAAACTGCAGCTCAGTGCAGTGACTGTCACACAGGGTAAGAACAACCTGGAAGCTGCAGGCAACTCACTTTGCCAGTTGAAGAACACCAACTTGTTCATTCTGTACAACATTTCTTCAGCTTTGAAGTTTTGAGGTTCTTTTCACATCTTCTGATTTTTTACACATATTTTGGATAGGAATTAAAATTCTTTCTCTATGAGCACTATTCCAAGTTGTTACTATTGGACACACTATTGTCCCATTTTTTTACCTGTTTTGAAAAAAACACACAAGCAAAAAAACCCCATCAACACTGCTCCAACAACCAAAAGTTTACTAATCTCCATTTGTTTCCATTTGAAAAGAAACAGATGATGAAATCAGGTGTTTTTTTCCTTTAATCCTGTATTTATAAAGAATGTTCAACAGTTTTGAACAGATGGAAATTGTTTCTTTGCTTCTTGCTTCAAAGTCTTTGTTACTCACCACATCATACAATGATTATATTGAGGCAATTTTACTGAAATCCTTGTTATCACATCGTCTCTTCCTTATGAACAACTCCAAATAAAGTCTTGGGACCAAATGTATGCCATCCATTACTTCTTATATGTATGTATCAGCATTTTATTGTATTCCTCAAAGGAGTTCTGCTTTTCTTTCTCCTAGGATTGTCAAGTCATGCTTGGAAGCATTGTAAAGAGTACAGCTAAGAGTCCTTACCTGCAGGAGTGCTTTAATTCTTGCAGAAATAAACATGATTTTTATCTGCAGGGTTTATACATAAACCAAATTATTTTATTTCCTTTTTAGGAACTTCATCCATGAGAATAGCAATTTTTCAGGTCACTACCAAACACTGCATGAAATCCCTTGAGGGTATTTGCAAAGGTTCTGTCTAAGCTCTCCAGATTTCCTCTCTCCAGCAAATGATTCCACTGAAAAGGTGGTCCTTCAGGGTTTGGTTAAATTCCTGATCTGAGTCACTTTGCAAACAAGTTGTCTTTCTCTACAGACTGGAGAGCCTGAGAAACTTACTAAAACAATATAAGTCTTTAATCTCAGCCCAAGTGCAACCAGTTTCCTCTTGCTTTCTTATGGGCTATTTGATGAAAGTGTCCAGAGTTGTAAGGCTGTAAGAACCTCTCCCAAGCATAATGTGCAAAATGTCAAAGTTTCTGCAGTCCAGCAGCTTAAAAATCAAGTTATCTCTTTTTCTCCTCCAAATTAAGTACAATCTGATGCTACAGGTACCCATCACTGGAGAACCTAATCAGCATAATTAAAATGAGCCCACACTCAGAGGGGCCACATCCTGTTCATGTTTCTGTATGTCCTGTGACCTGGCATTCCAACCCTGTTCATCTGCACAACAATGCCCTATCCTGGTCATCATCAACTGGTTTACATCTCCTGTAGAATACTTCATATTTCACACTGAACTCTTATTGTTATAGCACAAAAAGATACTTTCCCAAGCAAATAGTTTAAGAACTGTGTCTTCATAGGCAGCACAAATTTCAACATTCTGCTTCCAGTTTCAGCAACTCATGGGTCTAGAATAGAAAAGGATTTTTTTTTTTTAATAACAAGTTCACTCGTTCTTGCCTATAGAAATACTTGCAATTAGCAATCCAAATTCCACATGATTATAGAAGTAGCATTGCCATGATTGTGCTCCAGTTTGTGGCAAAGTGTGGCAGATTTGCAACTGTTTGGCAAGTTTCCCTGAGACTACCTGAATCCACAGAACCATTGAATGAGAGGCATGGTCTGCCCTGATCATAAATTTGCAATGAAGAAAATATTCCTTAGGCATAGTCATGAGTTAGTTTTGTAATGATTTTGCTTTGGAAAACTCCTACCCCCACGTGTCCTCCCCTTGACCTCCCACCCTGGTAATAAGTGAGCAATATCTCAACCCCTTTGTGTTCCTGTGTCAACACTACCCCCAAACAGTAAGTGTTAGCAGCTGTGCACAATATGAAAGGGGGTTTGAAACACACAGCCTAAAACAGGAGCAATCACAAGAGCCTCTTTGACTCTCAAAATGCTAAATCACACACTGCTGATCTCTGAAATGGTTTCCTTTCTGTACCCAACTTATGTAGTGGTTTTGCTGTTCTGGCCAACCTACAAATGAACTTTTTGTAATAGGAGGCTTAAAAACTCTGAACATATGTAAGCATACAAAGAGTTGGCAAGTTTTGGACAGCCTCACCTTTCTTTTCATCGTGAAAATTTCTCTTCACTGATTTACTTGTTTACTTGTTGTTCTCTTCAACAATTTACTTGTTTTAAAATGTACTCACATTTCTTCAGATTGAATTTTAAATTCATACTGTAAGGTTACTGTGTTTATAAATGTATTGGTTTCTGCTCATCAAAATTTTCCATGCTTCAAAATACATTTTAGGTAGGCTGGGAAAAAAAAGAGGACAACGATGTTAAATAAGCCTGTTAAATGTGACACTTACAACAACACAATAACAAAAAGCCGTCACTTTAAATGACCAGAGACTTTGTCCTTCTCTGCAAGCAGGCTCTTTCTTGTCTTCCACCTTTCTTCTATTTGCTTTTGTCTTGTTTTATAAATCCACTCCAGAGGAGCAGGAGAAACCTGCCACAGTGTTAAGGGTATTATCTGCTCATGAGTTTAAAAAAAACCCCAGAACCCAACAGAAAACCCCTTCAAAAGTATTTTGCTGACCTTTCTGTAGCTCACCAAATATCCAGTACTGCAAGATTTTTCTTCAGTTGAACTGTGATGTTTTCTATGCCTCTCCGAGTTGCAAAGCTATTTCCTTTCCCCCTACTGGCAAATGCTGAGATAACTGAGAAATAACTGTTTCTCCCATATTTTCAAAATGCCTTTAGCTTGGTCTTGTTAATTTGGAGCACTAGTCCTGATTTTTAACAGAATAGTTTCTTTAATAAGTTTTCTGCTCCTCATTTAAGGGGGGAGCACTGCAATGAAACTAGTTTTGAGATATTTTTTTGTGCCAACATCCATCGCTCTTTTCTTTCCAATGCTTCCCTATTGCAGCATCTGCTAGAGCTGCTTGTTATCATTTTGCTGTTCTTGTTTCTTTCCTTTATATTTCCTACTTCTCACAAGCAGTCAGGAAACAGACACACACCCATTCCAGTCTCATATCCCCAAGAAAATTAGCAAATAGTAGTTCTGACACACAGGTTGCCAGAGGTTGCCATCACCTGCTCCACAAGATCCCTGGGCATTCTCTTGCTGTGCACTACCCTCCAGTAAATAGGAAGGTCAAGCACCTCACTGCCCCTGAGGTACTGGAAGTAAGACTGAAATTTGCCCTCAGTAGACAGCTATTGCTGAGAACTTTGCAACTGCTTAGAGAACTGCTGCAAATGGATATTGAGAAAGAATTCACTTTGTGTGAGCTTTATTTTAGAAGAAAACTGAGAACTGCATTTTTTTTGTGTGCTCTTTTTAAAAAAGTTATTAACCAATAAAAAACCCCACAAATAATCTTTTCTTTATCCATTATTTCAATTACTTAGTCTTCCTTTTCTAATTAGGAAGTTCAGTGTTAACCTTCATTACTATACAGTTGTCCCATTTTTTAACAACACTCTTTTTAGATTTTTAAACATGCTTGGACATGCTCAAGCAAATGCCTTTCTTAGCTAGTATTATGAAGTGGCAGCTAAACTGTAATTAGAAGAGATTAATTTTATATAAAAACAGCAAGTATGATCTTTGTAGCTTGAAGCTTTGTCCCATCCACTTCATGTGTCTATTTGCTTAAGTGTGAGACTTCCAGTAAACTGTCAATGCTTTGTATTGTCTCAAAGCATTGAGACATATTCAGCCCTTTTTATTGCTATTTTTGATATTTAAATATTTTCCCTAATAAAATACTTCCTTCTATTTGTTTTACAAGTGAAGAACAAGATTTGGGTATTTTCGTTTGTTTGTTTTCAGTTACGTAAGATTAATTATTCAACAGATTAACATAGAGAGATAGTAATAAAATAAACACACTGGCACTTACATATTGCTCAGCTTTCACCTTCCTCACAAGTGGCTGTCTTCAATTCTGCTTGACTGTTCCAAAGAAATGGAAGACCTAAGTCAAATTCCAATTCATATGTTGATGGCAAAAATTACCAAATATAAGAGAACTATTTCAGTTATTTAGTTATAGTGCCATAACTGTTTCTAAATGTTATTGGAAATCAAGGCTGAGGATTACATCCAATCTATTTTAGCTCAAGGTCAATAGTGGCTTAAAATCAAAAGGATACAAGAAGCCCCTTAAATACACTTAGACTGTCAGTACTGGAATGGTGCTCATCATCTGAGGAATGATGCTCTTGAAGAGCCTCTCAAACTGAAATAGTGAGGAGGCAAAAATCCTAACTATTTTAAAAATGGAATGTGTGAGTGGGATTATATGATAACATTCTCTGTGCCTGTTAACCTTTTGATAATAAAATTACTTGAAATTTAAGCCAAGCCTACCAGAATACTGGCATATATAGTCAATGTAACCTTGCCGGCTGCTTGACTGGAAATAATTAGAGATCAGATACTTTAACTGTGGCTGAAAATCAGCCTGAAGTATGCTGACCCAAATAAAAGGAGAGTTTATTATGGTAAACATGGTGAATCAGTGCCCCAGAAGCTGAGATAGCTGCCATCCATGGTAAGACTTGCTTCCTCTTGACTGTAGATGGAGCCCTAACATAAGTAAATACCCTCTCAGCAATACAAGTTTGGAATTTCATAGACTATATTGAGGCTTTTCAGCATTTTTACTTATTGAGATTTTAATTTTCAGAACAAACAATGTGAGAGGCCCACTGTTTTCCTGATTTCTCAATATGCCAAACTGATTCAGCTCTCCTCAAAAATCCAGAAAGAAAGAAAAGCAGTTGTTCAACTTTTATTCTGTCCTGCAATTATCACCTAATCTAACCTTCTCTAACAATTTCTCTGCTTAAGGGCACCTCCAGGGTTGTCAGACCAGCTGAATTCATTTAGAAAATGAAATCCAAACCTGACTAGTCTTATTCATCCCCTGCACCCATTATTCCTTTCATAATTTTATGCTACTGTACTAAAAGGCAAAGCAACAGCACATTTTGTGGATTTTGTTGTATTACATATAAAACATACTGCTGAAATATGACTGTAAGTTTCTTGGTGAAGAAGGAGGGGTCTCAGCACCATCTGAGTGAAAGATGTTAGATAAAAGAGGAGCTATTTATAGGAGTAAAATATGTCTACAGTTATTACTGTGGCTAACAATACAGGGTTCACCAGTATAATTAATCCTTTCCTTCCTATAACTCACTTGTTCAAAAAACAAAGTATTTCTTGATTCCTTGCAGCAAAACAAACAAAAACTTCCACAAATCAAATAAGCAGAAATATCAAACCAATAAATTCTTTCATAGTTCTCAAGATATTTTGTTTCAAGCTTTAAGAAACAATTGGTATCACAAATGTTCTGGAAGTTAAATATATATGCAAGGACCGTTGGTATTGGATTGGTATTTGGCATCTAGGACTGCAAATTGAGAGCTGTAACAAACACAAACAGTTTTAGAATACTACTAGTTCTTTATTATTATTTTATTTTTAAAAGCTAGTGAAAATCTTAATTTTATATCATGATTGGCAAATCTCACTGGTTCTAAAAGCTGCACACCAAACAGTTCACTTGGCCAAAGGTCACTCTCAAGAGTCTGAGAGAGAAAAAGGAAGGACCAGCACAGCCACAGGTAGAAAGTAGATCTGGGGACCCTGAGCTGCACTGTGGGACTGGGACACTTCACTCCCTCTCAAAGTTCACAGTTTAAGGTCATTACGAGCCCACACATTGCCTTCTATATTCATATGGCACAGCTGCTTGACCAACACTCAAACACATGGGAACCACAGGTGATTTAAAAGACAACTATTGATTGCAAATATTTTATATCCCTTAAGTTACGTGAAATGAATATGTGCATGAGTTTATACTGAGAATGAGGTTAACTTCTGGTAAGCATGTGTGAAACTCACAATTTTACATGCAGAATCGTCAAAACAAATTTTTTTTAGTACATGTTCATGAAAGTAAATTTCTAATTGTGCAGTAAAGTTGTACAATTATCAGCTCATGTTACATTACATACGATGGGACAGGTATCTCAGTTTGAACCAGGCAGTACTTCCAGGTTCAATACACATACACTGAATATAGACACAGAAGTTGAATATAAACTAGAATTCAAAGTAGTGTTTAGTTGGGTCAATTACACTTGCTATGCATTTCATATAAATTGTATATTTAATATCAGTAATTGCCATGAAGATGATTTTCAGACTGAAAATTATTTGCTTATTCAATTAACATGTTATGTTAATATTAAAAGCTCTTGGGAATATCTAGGTTTATTGCATACTAATGGATTCTCAGACAATAAATATGATATATCCGATTAATTATAAATAGTTTCTTTCGGTTGGACTTGGACTAAAAATGTACTTAAGTACATAAATGTACTATACAGATTTGAAGTTTAATTTTGTTAATTTGCTTTATTTTGGAACCAAATATTTTGTAGTCATCTATAAAAGACAAAATTGTCCATAGGGAGATGATTTTTTGGTTTGTTTTTGAACCAAGGAGCTAAAAGTTATTTTCTCATCACTCAGAAAATTTGGCTAAATGACTGATAACAACCCTCCTCAGCTTCTTTAATTTCTTTATTCAATCATAAGACAGAGGTATGTGGTAATTTTTACATATGATTTTTTTTAACTCAAGGAAAAGAAGCCTGTACAGACGAATGATACTAAATTTAGTCTATCCAGATGCTGAACTGTGCTCCAAGCTATATTGTATGAAATATCAAAGATGTCTGTGTGTTGTACTTAAGTACAATTTTTCAGATTCTACTTGATTAAAATAAAATTAAGTCGCTTTCAAAAGCTAACCTGTCCAAAAGATGCCCAGTAAATTCCTGTGTGAGCTATTTATTGTTTTAATCTGTAATCACTTATACAATACTGTCTAATAGAAGTACATACAGTTTAACATCAAGAGATCTATGTAACGCTCACTCTTTATAAAGATAAATACAGAAATGAGCAGAGAGAAGGTGAAGAAAATAGGTTAGATCTGTCCTGTGGTGACAGAATCAATATATTTAAACCAGCACAACATAGTTCAGAGAACTCCCCTTAGAGATCCAGTGTTTCTGAGCAGTTATTTGAGCTTCTGCTTCTTAACATGGATCACATATGGAAAGTGAGGAAACTGGATTTACCTGCAGCATCTTTGGGTACCTGTTGACCCCCAGACTGAATAATTTATCTGCAGCTTTTAAACCCTGCAGGAAATGCAGTACATAATTAGGTGTAACAAGATAATCTATTTCAAGAAATTCATTGGCAAAATAAAATAATCCTCTAACTAAAACAGTTATATCAATTTGATTTATTAAAATCAACATGTTATTTATTTATTTCATAACTCTGCTAAGGCCTTTTTTAATACATGACAGTATAATTTGCTTTCTGGTGTTCTGGCTTACATTAGATAACCACTTTTGGATTTTATGCAAGACATATGGAAAAATCCATCACTGATTTACTGCACATTTCCACACACAAACTAATATCTGATCACTCTTGAAGAAGCAAAACCCTGCTTGGCAGTGAATACTTAAGCAGATTTCCAAACACATGGGTTTGCACAGCCTTGTGCAAGAAAGCTTCTGATAGTCAAAATGCAAACCAATACACTGCAGTATTTACTGGTAAAGATTAAAAAATAAATAATTGGGATTTATTTTCACTTCAGAAACTACTGCAACAGAAGCAATTGCAATAAAATAAAAGTACAGCAATAGCGGCCTCCAATACTATGTATAATGGATTCTGAGTTTCGTAATTATCCATAAGAAAGACCTTGAGAACTTCTTTTTTTTTAATAGCTCTAGAAGACAGCAGTTTTGAATGTTAGTCACGCAGATGAATCTTTGGGTGTCAATTAAATCTTTTAAATTCTTTTGGGTGACTGCAGTTGTCCATACTGATGCCTCCAAGAATAAAAGATGAATACTCTACCTCACTATTGTTTTCAACTTTCTGCCCCAAACTCCTTTTTTATATATTTCAGTTAGGTCCACAAGGCTAGTTTTAGTATCACTACAGCAGGTAGAATGACCTTTACCCTGTTCCTATTTTACAATGTGTTTTGTGAGACTCTTGACACTTTACTTCAGACCCCATTAGGAGGAATGTACTGCAGAAGTTATTGTCTTCTGAAAGTAAGATTAAATTATTTTCACATTTAATTACAGACAAAGCTAATAATTTTCAGTTAATCAGAAATCCACCCTCTCTTTAAGGACACAAGCATTTTTGTTTATTGGGGAAAAAGTAAACAATAAAACAAAACAGAAGCTGCTAATCCTTATTTGGGAAGTGTTTAACTGCAGGGCATGGTTCACAGATGGTTTTGCATCCTCAACAGTTTTGTGGGCAAGATAGTTAACTCTGATTATATGAAAATGTTAAGATAAATTATCAGGGAAAAAAACCTCAAAAAGTTTTCTGAGATTAAATGGCAATAAGGAGACACCTTTCTTCAAGAAGTAGAAGCAAGTATAAACCATTTTTGATGAGCAGATTCTCCCCTTGAACAAAGGAGGAGCCCACTGGAACACAGCATTTGAAAAGCAAAATCATGCCTTTTGATAGATACTTTCTGTCGTGAACATAGTAGTTAATCCATTTTTTTAGCAAGATTAGCTGTCAGATTAACACATTACCGATGTGAGTCAGGGTTAGTCTAAACCAAGGATGTGCCTGAAGAATGATGTGCATCCACATGAAGGAAGTTTTACAGAGGCTGACTTACAACACCACTGTGGAATGCAAANTTTTTTTTTTTTTTTTACTAATGCTGACCAGAGCTCTACAAACAGCCATTCTCAATTGCTGTATCATGCTGAGTTGCTACAAGCCTTGATGTGGATTTTAACATCCATATGCAGGCCTTGCATCTGCCACACACATCCATGCATTAACTCCAGGGCATATATGCCTCTATTGTTCTGGACAATATACATTAATATGTTAAAGAATTTACTTCATCAAAGTACTCCTTATATACACTGGTTTTATCCATTCAAGAACATTTGACTTCCTCTGGAAAGCCAAGTTTAAATAAATTTAATTTCATAATAGAACAGGATATGATCTGTGAACAGCATATTTCAAGGGAGCAGAACCTTTCTCAAGAAGCTTATAGATGTCAATGTTCCATTTAAAAAATATATCCTGAGCGTATGGACCTATAGTTACATCTCTCAGACACCAGGTAAAGAAATACAACGGGAGTAATCTCATCTGAATTCGATGATGGCCCATTTGGAATAACTTGCTTTTGGAGATGTCATTTTATAAAAGATTGCACTGTAATATGTGGTTGCAGCCCAGAGGTAAAGGCCTTTCCCCCACCAATCTTAAACAAGCAATTTGGAGAAAACAGAAGTATTTTCAAGTGGCGCACCTTTTAAGTTGAAGTACATAATATGAACACGACATATTCTTTGTCAAAGCAACGCAATTTCTAACTGCATGAGAGTTACTTCAAGTCCTAAGTCTCTTCAATGTGACTAAAAAACTTCATAGGAAGAAGTGGGGGAAATTCCAGTCAAGTATTATTCTAATCATCCACACCCAGTGCACGGTAATAGGTGAACAGGGAGGAAGCTGTCAGAGGCCAAGTGTTTACAGTCTTACTAATAATAGGTCATTCAACATATTCAGCTAATAAATGCAGATGCCTCACCTATTTTGCATTCTCTCCAACTCTAAGTAACAACATCCCAGAGTCAAGAAATTAAAAAACAATAACAGAAGCAGCAAACAGGGACACATATTATGTCTGAAGATTTCCTGAATTCACCAGGAAACTAGAATCCCTTTTAGAACAAGATGAGATTCAATATTGCCCTATAACTTAAGACTAGTAGTTCCTACATCAAGCATTTATCTCCACAGAGAGAAACAATAACTACTAATTCTATTCATTCTTTGTTCTAAAAATGAATTATTGACAGAAATATTATCTCAGTACAAATGCTGATACTATTTCAGGATGATAAATGAAGATAGTTCCTGCCCCTTTATTTTATCTCCAAAGCACTAGTGTAAAGGTGGAGAATCATCTGATTTAATGTAGATGATAATGAAATAGTAGAACAACAGATGAGTAATGAAAACTGACAGGTTTTGTATGTCTTTGAAGTAAAGGATTTTTTTTTGTCCAGTAGAAATGCTGTTTGAATTGTTTCCCCTTATTTCATTTTAAATTTCAAAACAACATTCTTTTCTAAGTAGACAATAGGAACCAAAGCAAGAAACTGCATTAAATAAATCTCTAAAAATCTAACAGGCTTCAGGCTATGCTGTACTTTTTCTTTCAAATATTTCCACGTAAAATCAGATGTTAACTCTCTGAGTGAACCCATGTGCAAACTCTTTATTCATCAGATTAATGGCTGTGGAGCAACAGGCAACTGAACACATTTCCACACACATAAGGTATTCATGACTTTCCAGAAAACTTCACATTATTGCAACTACTTTTCAGTTAAATATGTTGCATCTAGTGAAGAAGAAAATAAATTGCAACAAGGTTTAATGGGAAACTACAGTAAATGTATTGACACTACTAAAATTTGTTTCTTTAAACAGGACCTTGTTATTACTCTGACAGATGGATTTTTGCCTTTCCATACATTTGAAAAGAAAAGAAAAACCAGCCCTTTCTCTGAGATACTTCAGATTACCCAGTGTAATATCTCTCTTTGTTGTTGCTTTTATGCTGATCCAAGGCACAATCCATAGAAGAATTTAGTCAGCTTCTGGGCTATAGCAGCTAAGGCATATGTTAAGGTTGAAAATCTACAGGGTGAAAATACAGAAGTCAATATTCTATATCACATTTGCATTTATACTGCCCATTAGTACATGATTCTGAAGTACATGTACTTATCATGTCCAGTACATAGAGTGATGTACAAAACTAATGGAAGGGTTTCACTTCTGGTCACTTTGATCAACAGGAGCATGGTAGATGAAGACAGGATAAAACATGCTGGTAATGATGCTGGTGTCACAAGGAGAGCAATGAACTCAGTAACATTTGATGTAAAGGTGACAATATAAAAGAGAAATTAAAGAGTGACTCAACATTTGCACACATGATAAAATCTAAACTACAATAGGAAGTGTCAAAAACCAAAACCCTGGAATTCAGAATAAAATTCTCTTCAAATATCTGGTCAACCCTCCCTTAAGTCTTAGGATTGAAATACTTTCTTCTTTTTATCCTTCCTTCTCTGAGAAAGACATCTGCGGTACTGCAGGATGCCTGCTTTTTTAGGTTGATCAGTCTACAGTCTTTCAGAAATACTGAATCAGATCTGTTCCTTGATCTGACCCTGTTTGTGGATCCTTATAAATATGATTGTTGTTTTCCTTTTTGTTTTTAAATTTAACACAGATAAGTTTACAGTGTGTGTTTGGGATACAGTGAAACCTTGCTAAATGGAACATTTTGGGACCACATCAGTTTGGATGAGAGGAAGTTTGAACTTGTGCAACACAGTGGTTGCTTGTTCAAGTATATATTTTCACATATACTAAAAACTTCAAAGCATATGCAGTGAACACGAAATTCTTGAAATGATAATAGTGGCTACAGAACAGTGAGAGTGGCAAGTCAGCAAACCACACAGTGATAATTTGATTACTGGGTTGCAGAATAGTTAAGTCCCACTGTGACCCCAAACTGAAAACTGTGTACAGTTCACGACCTATGGACTGCAAGGAATTCAAGAACAAAGAACCTGGGCTTTTAGAACACATGACCTGTATCGTGCTTCAGCTTTCCTAATGTCAGTCTCTAATTTCTTTTTGCTCTTTTTCCAGTTTAAAAGTTTGCTCCAGTTTGCTCTTTTTCCAGTTTATTTCCATTCTGCATAGTCCTGCTGTCCCAAGCAGGACTATGCAGAATGCACTTTTGAGCAATGAAGTAGGAAGCCTAACAACCAGGACAAGGCTTAATTTCATGTTGTCATATTGTTAAGTCAGTTAAGAGTGCCTAAATAACAACAGCAGGGAAAGAATATGTAACACATCCTCCTAACATTCTCTCACCCTCTACCCTTTTTCAGCTTGGGGCATTTCTGAGCCACAAGTGCCTTCTAATACTTCTAAGCATTTAGTAAGCCTCCACGGATTTCTGTTCCTTAAGCTTCTCCTGTTGTCCCCTGTAGGCATACAAAGCTTAACACTTAGTGCAACATCCAAGGAGAAGCTGCCTCCTGGTTGACATCTCCCTGACAGCACCAATAAATCCTCAAAAAGAGAAACAGGTTTTCTACAGAAGTTAAGTAGTACCAACAGGAGCAACAGGTACTGGGACTGAGAGGAAAGAGTATGTGCCTTCCAAAACAGACCATTAGCTCTCCAATCTCAGTCCTTTTACGGTTGTGTTGCCACTTTGCCATTGACAGATCCTCAACTTTCATCAACTGCCTCAAGGAAGGTTTTTTTTTCTGTTTCTCTTTTCAAAGTAATTTCTATGTGCTACACAGTTTGTAAAACAGTTTAAGGATTCCTTGTTGGAAATTACACTCCAAAGACTGTATTTGAAAAAACCTGTATTTCATGAAAGTATCCAACAAAAATGGTGTCTAAAATTCAATAATAACGATGTCAAAATGTTAATAATATCAATGTGATATTAGATGTCATCTGCTGCAAAGTTATGTTTGGCATTTGTTACTGAATAATTTAAGATCTGTACATGCAAATTGTTCTGACAGACATAATTTGAAAGCATAAACGTTGGCAATTGTTTTGTTACCACTGTAGCTGTTTTCAAGTACCATTTGTGCAGTGTGAGTAAGGACACATATTTACATTGTGACTGGGACAATGCTTTACAAGCCTGCCAGAGGTTTGGTATTTGTGATTAATTTCTTCTCGGCCCTTAAAATATTTATGCATGTAAGGATTTTGACCTGCTAATTTGCACTGCTGACAAACTCTCAGAAGGAATCCATAGGTAGTTAAGCTCTACTAACTACTACTATTTAAGGGATAAACAAAAAGGCAATTTACAGTATTCAGAAAAGATTTTTAAAAACTTAAAAGCTTGTTTGTTTTCTAATGTCTACAACTATTTGAACAAAAAAAAAATTCTCAAATTAACCATGTGTGGTTGGTACATTATGGAACCATACCCTGCAATTACTGTGTAATTAAAATAAGAAGTCACAAAGGGGTAGTCTGCAGCAACTATATACACCCTAAAAATTAATATTGTAAACAAATCTCCTTTGAAGGTTCATAATACTAGCATGGTTCATAATACTAGTCCCTCAAAATTACAAATGAACCACCAATCATTATCTCAATAACTTTTTTGTTAGCAAATACTAGAACCAGGCTTTTACTAGTGCAGTCTTTCAGCTCATTTTCTTCCTGTAACATCCGGTCTTCTATGCACCATATGTCCATATGAAATTCTAAAATTTAGAATTAAAACATGTTCTTTAAAGAAGCAGTAGACAAATTAACCTCTAAAGTTGTGAATTACGATTCTGTATGCAAATGTCACATCAGACAGTAGGGGGCAACTTTCATCCACAAGTGGTACTTTGTTCATTCTGATCTATAATATCATGACATGAAGTGTGTACTTTCAGCACTTACCTAAGTTTACTGTGTGGTCCATATCAATTCTGTAAAATGGAAGGTTTAATTTTTAAATTCCTATTTTCTTCTCCAGGCAGTGGGCTGAGAAAATATCTGGTGTATATACTAGAAAAATGCTGAAAGATAAAATAACAAACTATAGTCTCAAAGCTGTTGAGAAATGAAAGAGAAGGACAGTTATATTCCTCAAGTTTGCTGTCAAAGGATTTTTGAGAGACCAATCGCAAAAAGATTATTTTTCCACACTTATATTTTGACAAATAATTTTTCCCTGAATAAGCAATTTTTAAAAGCAATAATTTAACACCCTAAAAATCAGAACATGGATTAATATAGAAGTTGACATAAATAGAAAAATATTTATAAGTGATTTTAGAATTTATAATGAGATTGTGTTAAACAATGAATTCATATTTAAGAATAAAATGGTGTTCTATATGGTGCATCAAGTTAGAATCAGATGAAAAATGAAAGTTTTGCCATGCATCTCCCCTGAGAGCAAATGCTAAAACAAGGCATGCTAGCAAAGGAAAAAAAAGTCAGACATAAAATAGTATTTTCCAAATGTGCCCCACTATATTCTACAACTATAATTTTAAAATAAAATATTATATAATTTATATCATTTACTATGCAACCAGCTGATTTCCCTTTCAAATTTAATTTTTGAAATGATCAGATTGCTGAAAGAAAAGAAGTAGAGTAGCACTGAAAATATTTTTACAGCAAACCTAGTCAAGTAGAACAATAACACTTGTAATAAACCCAAAAAACTAGGGCTAGTCTTGCTATGAGGTTCACACAATGAAGTGGTCAGGCCTTGGGTAAGTTTTTAGCAAATTTGGGTAGAACCATGATTTCAAGTGAAGGACGTCAAATAATGGGAACCAAATCAGACAAACCGTCACACTCCATTTAAGCTTCAAGCTTGAAAGTAAAATACACTGGACGTCAAACTGCAGTAACAAAGTGAGAAAGTGACTGGAGACCTTCCTCCTAAAGCGGCCTGAGATCCTTCAGTAATTCAGGCAGGTAACTAAATTCAAGGGCCTTTGTTAAGGAGTTTGAATAACTTACGATGAATGTCTTGTCTGGCTTTAACCCAAAGAAAATGAACTATACATTTGCTTTTCTCAGTGATGCAGCTAACAATTACTTCTCTGAACATAACCCCACCTTAAAATATAAATCTCCCATTTCACTTAGTGCACTCAAACTACTTTACTTAATAGACAGAGCACAAAGTAAACAAGGATTACAAGATGTGAATAACATTTACCCTCCAGCAGTTCCCAAAATGAACTTACATTTTTATGTTAATACTCAGAGAGCATGTGTGTAACTGGTATCAACAGTACTTTACAAGAAAAATTAATCATAAAAAGCACAGTAAAAAAAAACCAGACCAGACATTTTACCACAAGAGATTACTTGAGATTACCTCATGATCCCATAATTTCTGATGTTTTACAAATTACTGGGTGGGGTTTTTTGGGTGGGTTTTTTGTTGTTGTTGTTGTTTTTTTTCTTTTTGCTTGCTTGTGTTTTGTTTGTTTTTGTTTTGGTTTGTCTTTTGTTTGTTTATTTTTTTATTTTGTTGGGGTTTTTTGGTCTTTTAACCTAAGTCTGAGAAGCATCATGCTGTTTTGTTACTGTGTTTCGACAGGACTGAATTCCAGGTGAAATCAAACATCTGCTTCCCACCACCCTCTTTGTCTCCCCAATGTTTTTCTGTCTGTGTGACCTTTCATGAGCTGTGTGCCAGGACGCAAATTCCAGCTCATTTGCCTATGCAGTTGTATCCAGAATCTGATTTCAAATGGACAGTAGACGACATGGCTGAGGAGGGTCATCCTGGAGGGACAATCAAACAGACTGTGAAGTTCAGTTGTGTCCTGCATTTTCCCTTTGTACAAAATAACCTCTATGTGACCTACTCGTTGCTAGTGAAGTCCTGGCACGTGTTCTTCCAAGGCAAAAATGCTGCCAACATTTATGGAAACCTCCGTTTTCTCTAATGTAAAACCTTCAAGAAATCAGGCTCAATACTGAAACAGGCAAATGAGCAAAGACAAAACCATACTCACACCATCCCCCTGCATCCTGCCAGGATCCCCACCTGGGCCATCCCTCCCCTTTGCATCCAAACCCAGGCCCGTTACAGATGCTGAGGGGAAGCTCAGTTGGACAGCTCACTTTGTATAGGACACCCACTTCTTTACAACATCGACTTCTCTCCATTTTGCTTTTCACATCCTCATCTTATTTTCTCTCATTCCTTGTCTCCCGGGATAACTCCCACATAAATTCCTCACTCCCAGACCCGTATTTTTGCTCCCTTTCCCTACTGACATACAGAAACCCCAACAAGGAGCCCATATTCCTTGCAGGCACTCAAAAATCACCAAATCCTTTGCAGCCACTTAAGTTACTCCAGGGTAGACATAGATCTTAAATCTCTCAGGTCCTACCTCGGCTTTCTCCTTCACCACGTGTTCCTGCAGCAGCCAGGCTGCACCCTGCTGGTCTGTGGTTACAGGGATTTTCCTCAGTGTGCCTCAGCAGTAGTGGGAAAAGTTATGAAAAGATTTCCAGTCCTTTTTGCTTCCTCCCAGATGATGGGCACCAATGTGTAGGAATTAGCTTAAATACAGCAGAACAGTCATGAGTAGTTATGCTTCTTCCTTCATTATTCTAAATTCTAAATTCATTTCCTCACATGGAAAGCATAGAGGGAAACTTTCCAGTAAATGCCTAAATAATTTCAACTCTTATTTGAATAAAAGTCTTTCTCCCACCAACATCACAGATGCTTTTATTTGGGACCTTTTCAAGGATTGTTTCTGTTGGGAGAAAACAACAAATCTGTTGGATTGTCAACCCAATCTGTTGCCCTCTTCATTATAAACTAATTCTTAGAGCTTAATCTCTTTGCTCTACATCCTTCTGTGCTCTGTTTTTTTCTGTCACCCATGCAACTTGCCAAAGTTTCCCAAAATTTACAATGAACCAAGTGCAAGAATCAAGGTTATGGGCCTGATAGAATTTGGACTTCCTGTTTACTGCAGTGGAAGTGAAACAAAAAAGTAGCTGATTTTTTGATTTGTAGCTGTCGCGCTGTCTGCTCGGCCGCCCGGAGGCCTGGCAGGCGACACTTGCGACGTGTCCCGACCGAGGGAACCGCCTCAGCAAGCAATGGTGGAATGTGGCTCTCCGCAAGAGCTTTCTGCCCTCTGACTCTCTAAGGAGCAGGCCGCAGTCCAAGGTGTCGCAATGCAACAGGAGGAGACAAAGGATGAGAGAGGACCGCCGGATGCAACAGTATTGAGTTTATCAACCCAAGGAAAGTGCACCCAGAGTGGCCAAGAGATGGATTTGTAGAATACTTTTAAAGGGGGGTGTCTCAGGAGTGGGTTCAGGGAACAGATCAATAAGAGAATGATAAGGGGTGACAGGTGACCAATGAGGAGGAACAGAGGGAGGAACATATTTGAACAGACTAATGGGGTTAACAGCTGGCAAGAACCTTCTAGAAAGTAATTGCTTATTAAACAGAGGCCATACATAAACATAGCTAAACTAACCAGTGGGGAATACAGAAACTTGGAGGGTTCTGGAACTGGGGAGGAGATGTCCGGGAGAGTGACATCCAGGGGGCTGAGCCCTCAGACAGCTGTGCTGCCTGCAGCACCGCCCTCAGGACCACTGTCCTGGGTGGGGAAATCCACCCATTGGATGCCATGCTCCCTGCGAGTGGGCTCCATCACCGCAACATGTAGCATCTTAGAAGTTCTTGTCAACTTCCCGCAAAGCCCTTCTGTATGTTGATTTTAGAACAAAACTCACCATTAGTAGAAAATCTTCCTCCCACCTCCCTGCTGTAGGGTGACTGTCCTCCAGAGAAGGATGAAAATGGAGAAACAGCCTGTCTCACACTTACTGGCTTCCTAACAGCCAGATTCTGTGGTCTTCCTAAACAGACCAGCTCAAAAAGAAGATACTGAGGAGAGATTCACTGAAGCTCCAGCACTCAGTGCTCCCCAGTACACATGCTGTTGTAGGATCCATCAACAGCTGCACAGGGCCTCTGTTACAGGCCCCTATCATATCTGTCTGATGTTGTGGGTGGAAATATAATCCCACAACTTTCCCAAAAGTCTGCAAAATGCTCTGTTACTACAGACTTTGAGTCAATCACTGTAAATTCCATTCTAAAATAAATGACAAGTTACAGTGACTTGTTTGCCTTAACTATAGATAGGCCTGCCAACATACATTGTTGCTCAGGTTATATCTACTGCATGCTGATACACAACTGGTTCTGTTTTATAAACAGATCCATTTTTGTGCATTTCATCTAAGATATAAATTATACCACTGACAATACCAACCAACTGGAAAGTTTCCAAATGAGTCTGATTTTGGTATACTAAACTGCTTATTACAGAGGAAAGAAGTTTAAGGAATGTTTTGAAAATGTAGAAAGATTTTCTGTAAATATTTTCTGATGTTTTCTTAAGTTTTCTGTGTTTTCTTTATTGTTCGTGTACTTTGTGTTTGGAATCAAATGCTGATTGGTGTCTCCTCCTTTCATTTCTCTGGGAAAATTGCCCTATATATGGTAGAATGTCTTCTGTTTTTCATTATCATTGAAATGAAAGACTATCAGCTACTGTATCTATTTATACTTACGAGTAGGTAATCAAAATAAGCACTGGATGATAACAGTTCTTCAAGAAAAAGAAACTTCACTTTATTGATTTTTTTTGTTGTTGTTTTAGTAATAGAAAGACCTCATTTTTTCCAATGGTTTTTCAAGGACACTTCAGTTCTTGCTGCTTGAATACGTAGGAAATAATTTTGCATCCAACAAGAATGACATTTTGTCTAACTAGGAAATAGATTATTTTCCAAATCCACAAAAATGTTAAACAAATCATTGCTAGGTCATGCTAGATCATTTTGATACCAAGAATGGTTAGCTGTTGATATTAGACCCCATTGCTCAGGGCTGTATCCAGTCTGGCCCAGAGACCAGCTCATGAAAGGATACACAGACAGAAAGTGCTCCCTGAGCCCAGACTGGATACCCCTAATCCTGCAGGAGGCTGCACTAGAGGCCACCTGAGGTCCCTTCTAACACAAATGATCCTATCCTGACACAGTATTGTGACAGAACTACTACTATTAAGATCTATAAGCATTTCTGTTTGAAGGTTTGTAATTGCTTATTTCCACAGCCAAAATATCCTCAGCTGGTACATGATAATTTAAAAATTATCTTGCTCTTGTTTGAGATGAAATTTTGCTAGGACTGAGTTAGACTTTGATGCTACCAAATGCTGAGAGCTTGAAGTACGATTCAGCAAGGACCTTAAAAAAAAAAAAAATTAAGAATACCTCTAAAACACACAGATGCATGATTCAAGTTCCTCAGCAGTTGCCTCATCCCATTTTAAAAGATGGAAAAAGAATTAAAATTTATCATAAATACCAAAAAAGAACTAACAAAAAGCAAAAAGCAGTAAACACGGGGCTCACTGTGCCAAAAGCAAATTTTTATCATGTGCATCCTAAGGTACTGACCTGAACTTATATTCTGCAATTAATTTCATACATTTCTTCCAATTCAGTATCATTTAGATTGGAATTTAGTCCAATTACTAAGAGTTATAACATAAACAGTAATGTAGGTGAAGTCTTATAAAAATATTATCTTTTGGAGTATCTCGAAAAACTGATGGATAAGTCACTGTTATCACCTGCAAAAAAAAGTCTGTAATTAAAACATATAATATTTCTCTGTCTCTGAAATATAAAATAAGGTTTGCAGCACAATTTTAAACTTGTATTTTATTTCTCCATTCCAACACAAAATAACAAAATTAAATTTAACAGCTAATATTTAGTCTTGATATGTTTGGGGATTTCTTGAACTCTGACAATGTCTTAATGTGCCTTAAAATAATAAAAAGCATTTTAAAACAATATTACTATTAACTTTAATATTGACCTATGAAACAAGTCATTATAAATTTTGTCATGTTATATCTACTCTTATATAATGAGATAAGCTTTGACTTACTCTACAGGAAGATTGATTGACTTAACAGAGCTGTTACCTGGTTCATAATGTATTTACTCTTACAACTTCCATTCCTAGGTTATAAAAGGTTAAAAGCAACATTTAAAATAGATAAAGGTTTTTTTGAGCTAAAAGTTTCTATCTTGATCAACATTCCCGGTAACCTGGAGAATAGCAGTTATTGTACCACACCAGAAGATATCTTTAGAAAGCTATAAGCTGTAACAATAAATGGGAAAAGATATAAAATATCAAAACTGATCATTTGACACTGTCATTTCATCTCATGCAGGGCCTGTGGTGACCAAGTTACACTGTAGTAAAAATTTACCTATTCCAAAAAAATTAATGCTAATTGAGTAACATTTTTAAGCATGGTAGTACCCAGCTTTAATATGGCTCCTTTGTACCTCAGCCTAGAGATTACATAGATGCAAGTTTTCTTCAAGCTATTCATTGCTAAAATCTAGACAAAATAGTACTAGGTTACATTTTCCACTTTCCCTGCACAAGGTAGCTTTTAGAATTAAGATTTAAGAGCATGTTGGCAATACAGACTACTTAATGCAAGAACAAAACCTTCTGGTATGATCGCATGTTTATGTTGCATAAGATAATACAATCCATCTGTTGGAAAAATCCTTGCTGAATATTATATCTGTTTTAGCAATAAACATGAATAGAAATCAGGATTATTTCTTTAAAATCCAAAACTCAGTAACAGTGAGCCTTACGAAGAAATATGTCTAGGAACCTGAGGCAAATTATACATGTTAATGTTGGACTCACTGAGAACAGTTAACACAATGTAACCAAATGTCAACTGGAATATTTTGCAGTAACTTACTGAAGAGGTCTGTGTTTAATGAATATATGAACGCTTGGTTTCTAAGTTTCCAGCTTCAGATGGCGAAGATTAAGTGTTAAGGGTGTTACTGTAAATGTTTAAGTGAGATGAACATCACTGATTTTCTAATTTTACCACATGGTTTATTTCAGAAGAAAACAAGCACCAGTTAACATAGTTCTCCTGCAAGTCAGTAAACAGTCACACACGAAAACTCAATACAATTTGCTTCTTTGTTTATGTGCAGGATATTTAGTTTGGTTTGCAAAGTATTAGAAGAATAATAAGAACCTCCTGACAGAATACCACAACTAAATTTCTAAAAAGCCACTCAGTTAATCTCAGTGTTGAATCTGGCTGTTTCAAATTATTGTAATGTATAATAACAGTCTTATTGACAATATAGATGCACAGGGCCAAAAAAAGCTAGAAATAGTGGCCAAAATGATGAACTAAGTGCCAGCCCAAATGACAACAAACATATGGCCATTAACTGAAGAATGGAGGGGTTTAGGAATGCAGCTGTCTGTGGTCTCCTAAAGTTCCAGAGGAATGAAACGCTGTGAGGATTGGCAGAGTCTGGATGAGAAGCACTGCTGAAGATGGTAGGTCCTAAAATGGAGTCAACCAGCAGATCATGCTGGAATTCAGAGATTTCTGTGGTCAGAATATATTCATTCCATTGGCCTCATAATGTACATCAACAAATTAATATTGTATGGATGTCATTTCAAAGCCTACTGAAGACGAAGAGCCATTACTGAAGCCATTAGAGCACAGATGGTTCAAACTATATGCAGATATTCATACTTGCATTTCTGCATTATAGCAGGGTTTTTTTTCTGTTGAACTGTAATGAATTGTCTCATAATCTATTCCATCTTCTTGCCATTAGCAGGCTTTGAATGTTCACAAATAGGAGCAAAGAACTCATTTTCCAGAGCTTTAATCACACAAAGAGGGAATGCCTAATTCTCTAAATGAAATGGTCTGTGATCACTGAAGCAGAGATTTAATATATCACGGCAAATTAGGTAGATTTTAATAAATTACTTATCTCTCTGAATACTTTACATATGCTTATGAAGAAACATAGCCTGTTTGCAAACAGTGGAAATCCACAGTCTATAAAATCCTTTGAAGAAAATGACAAATAAAAAAGTAAATTAAAAAATGAAATGTATTATATCCTCGTTCTCAAGAGACAATCCTTTTGCAGCATTGATTCACAGCTCCATTAAAAATATCAATTAAATCCTTCACTGAGATTGGTTAAAAGCAGTAAAATTAACTTTCCACACTAGACACTAGTTATTCAGATATAACAATTTATTGTATATGTTTGATGTAAGTTCTAAAAGTGACAAAACCCAAATGAAAACACAGCTGCCCATCCCTAAAGCCCAAAGTAGGTGAAGCAAAATCTGATACTCTGTGGCTTCTTTTTGTGCTTTGACAGATGTTGGCTGCAAGTAAATCATCTACTGTACAGAAAATGATTGCGCCTGCCCTCCCCCTACTTCGAATTATGGTAACCATAAACAGCTGATTATAATGTTAGTAGAAGGGTAAAAGTTATTTAAAAAAAGGTTGCAGTAATTTAATAAGTCCTGCAACTAGCCTAATTTTTTATATTTAATTGATAGGAACTGCATGCATCAAAGAAAACACATACTGAGATTTAATGTGCATAAAATGGATATTAGCATTTTAAAGAGGCAGATTAACACATTAATCCAAGTAATTTTCATATATTGCTTTTAATAAAATCTTCACAGTATAAAATTCCTAATGAGGCTAATCACAGGCATTCCATTTAGTGGGGTGATTAGGGATAACATAAAAGTATTTTTAATCAGTTTTCTAAGGCTTACGGTTTTTTTTATTAAAAATTAAAATTTTGACTTGCATTTTTATTACTGTTTTATGTAGGAAAAAATCTTAAAAATGCAAATAAAGCACATCGTTCAATCATGTAGGTATTAATTATTTACAAGACGTTGTCCATTGTGGAGATATTCTTAGCCTTAGGGGGGAAATATAAAAACAAACAGACTGAAAAGTATACAAAACTTTACAACTACAAATCAAGCATCCTTTTCATATAAATTATACATTAAATATACTGTAAGAATTACAAAGATCTCATCTTTGATGCACTATCAAGCATGTATTTACACTGGGAGAAGGATCTTCTGTAGGCAAACTTCCTTTCATGCCTCGTAGTCATCTTTGCATTCCCCTCTCGACTGAGGGCAGCGCACGGAGGGCTTCCACTGTTCCTTTGAGCTTTCCAATTACTGCACTATCATCTTGTGAATCAAAAACTAGAAAGGAAACATTACAAAACAGCATTAGCAATTTCATTTAAGGTTTCACTTTTGTTCTGATAATATTCCTTAGCATTTGGGCAGATTAAAAGGCTCCCAGTATATGGTAAAAAAAAAAAATAGAAAAGAGGAGTAGTAAATAAATAATAAAGAAATCTTCAATTTCAGGTACTCAGCCTACTGGAAACTGAGCACTCTAAGAACTAGAATGTACATCAATGAAAGTATTAGTGCTGGAATTAACTCTGAAATAAAGAAAACTATTAATATAATAATTGCCTATAGAAATTAATATTTTTTCATAATGTGTAAATAAAGGTGTTCCAAACTCTATCGAAAACATATATGCATATTTAGAAATAATTTTAAGTAAAAAATATACCAATTATGCATTTTCTACACTGTGTGTATGACGGGTCCAAATCAGCCTGGACAATTACTAGTATTTAAGTAGCAAGTTGTTCTTTCCATTTTGTGCAATGCAAAATGATTTAAATTCCAAGCTTCTATGTGTTGTAAAATAGTGAAGTATGAACAAAGATAACAATTCCCCTAGACTAAATTAACTACCTTCGTCTTTGTGTATGTGGGTTGTAAAGTAGTATTTAAAATTTCTATTTTACAGAAATTAGCTGACATGATTTAGAATTGCACTCTTTTACAATATCTAAGTAAGCCCAGAGGGCCGGAATCTCTGCTGCTGTGATTAATACATGCTGCTAAGTCAAAAATGAAGCTCTTTCCCAGTCCTGCACAAAAAGCAATGAGGCTGCCTAACATGACTCTATAAGGAATTTGAATAAAAACAAATAATCTTGACAGCATATCTTTTCAAAGCAAATTATACAGCTAACAAATGGCAAGGTTATATATTTACCCTACAAATTAGGATAAGTACTCTGGGACATGCAATGATGCTTCATGTTGCAACTTCTAGGCTGCTGGGACAGCTCTGAAGAGGTTTAGAGAAGGGAAAACATGGGATAAACCTTCCATCACTTTGTTGAAAGACCTATTATAGGACAGATTGGATGCTGTTCTTAGAGATTCAAACCATTTTGTATATTCTTGAAAAAATCACTCAGTGAACTGTCAACTTCAGAGCAGACTTCTGAGGGCAGTATTGTTTTTACTGTAAGAACAGCAGGATAACTGTAATTAATGATATCAGAACATTAACTCTATTTTCTCAGTTTTCATACTGTCATATTATCTCTGAGACACATTGTTAGATTCTTAGATGTCTTGACTGTACAGTCTCTTTTTCATCCATCCTCTTGCTTAGTCATTCACTTAATTGCTTCATATTTCATGGAGACCACTTTCACACAACAGCAATGAAAGGAACAAGATATGAAAAAGACACATGCTTGCAGTCCTCAAACAGAATGCAGGAAGCTTATGGTATCTGAGAATGACTACATCTTCATGTGGTAGTGTCCTATGAATTTTTCTGTGCCTAGGTTTATTCTTTTTCCCTCAAACCAATATCCATCTCAGAGAATGTGTACATATTACTCAGGAATTCTATTTATTGTGCCATTGCATTTAGTTGAAGTCTATGTCCAGATCTTAAGAACAGATCCTTTTCCAATAAATTTGTCCAAGAAAATACACTAACATGTTCTTCTGCCATGATCTGACATATATTAACATAACATACATTTCAATTCTCTGAAATTTCTAAATTTTCAGAAAATATGCAATGTTATATGTTATAGATACAATGGAAAAAAACCTGTATGGCATCTGTAGGGAAAGGCAGAAGTGTGTACAGGAAAAAGAATGAAAGTATTTTTAGCTATTACTATCACTTTATTAGATATAATGCACATAAAGTAAAAATTAGTTCAAATGTCTTATGATTAAGGGAAGAAATGCTCCTCAATATTGAAGTAGATGTCACTACCTAATAATGATTAGCTTTTGACAGAACAATAACCAGTAACAAAAACCAGTCATTCCCGTCATAATAATTCTCTCAGATAATGATTAGGATTTTTAAGAGTTTTGTGAAAGGTGACTTTCAAGAATAAAAAATTGTATTTGTATCACTAATCAGTTTTACCAAATAGGAATTATCACAGTGGGAATTATGACCTTAAAATACAGAACAAAAACAATCTTCCAGTGAGAGACTACAAAATATCTTTTTGGAGGAGATGTGCTTTTGTACAACTACTTGGAAAAAAATATTGGTGGAGAAAAGCTTAAGTGGTTCAGCCACATTAAGAAGTGCATCAAATCTGAACATTATTTTTCCAGGGTATGGAGATTTGATTCTTAGCATTTTCCTTACCGTGTTCCTGGAACTTTGATGCATACTTTGAGTATTTTAGCTGCTGCATGGATGCAAATCATGCATGATAATGAAAATGGTAAGAAAGCCTATTTCTTTCCCTCAATACTCAGCACCCCATCGCTCAAGGTATGGTAATTATCCTCAACAGTAGAAGTAGCAAAGTCACACTGGCCTGGCATTTCAGTAGGGCTAACTGGAATTCCTGCTCTTCAAAGGGCACCTTGTGTGCCCTGTGTCCAGTCTTGGAGCTGGCTCATGTAGCCACAGAGGGACTACTTTATCACAAAGATACTCTGAGCTTCACCACAACAGGAAAGAGGATTGAGATGAAGAGGGAGGAGAAAAATGCAGCATTGGTAACCATGACCCTGCTACCACACGCAACAGGAAACTACAGGCAAGGAGAATATTTTCCTTCGCTGTCTGTGAAAGGATTGAATAACCTTCTCAAGTCTTCTTATGAGCATTATCAAAACACTCTCCAATGGCCCAGGAAAGGGAAGATTCCACAGCTCCTATTCACCTCACCTTGCTTTGGTGAGTCACAGTGAAGGGCTGGTCGCAGTCTCTTTCAGAGGAGTGCTCACTGTAAACTGACCCCTAACCAACACTCCCAGTATTTCACACTGTCTTGGATACAGTTTCATATGGAGAACACAAAAGCTGGATGTACTCTGGGGGTTATACTGTAACTTTAAATAAGATACATACATCAGCAATACAGAATTACTGACATAAATTTTAATAAAAAAATATATATTTATAGCCCTATTACAATGAAGTATGTCATACAAAATAGAGAATTACAGGAGGCAGACATCTTTTAAGTTCTTCGGATTTATAAACTAATTACTATGAGCTGGGGATGCTGTTTGGTTTTGGTTTTTTAATCATATTTTAAGGAATGACAGTAATTGTTTCTGCAGACTTTTGCAAACAAATGTGGAAGCCTTTAGTTAATATTAAAGAATTTCTTCTTGACACAATGTCAAACAATTACTTTCACAGTAAATCTTGCAGAGAAAAGGAGAAATTCAACAAATTGTTTTTAAGCTATAAAAGTTTACAAGAAAGTAATCTCTAAAACTTACCTTCAATGTCTTGTTCAATATTTCTTTGCTTCTGGAAAATCTCTTTAAAAAGGACCAAAGCAAAATCAGTATCTTCACATTCAAGATCCTGTTCATCTTTGGAGGTACCACTGAGCACTGTAAATTTTAGGGTAAACACACAGAAAAAAAATTTACATTCAAAAAGGGTTAAAAATGAACTTACAGAAAAAAGGCAAAACTGCATTCTGTTTTTTATTCTTCCACTGAATAAACATAAGCAAGAACTCTTTATCAATTAAATTCAACATTTTCCATGACAAGAATAGTCGAAGACTCTCTCTTTTAAATCTTCCCCTCTTCTTTAGTATTATTTAGCTGTACTAGAAGGACAGAGAGGTTGTAACTATAGATTCACAGGAATACAGAAATGTTTCATTTTTGTTCCCCCTCCCACCACCCCATGGTACAATTCTTGTTCATATGGCTATACAAACAACTATACAAAATATATGCTTTTCTTCTGTGAACTTAAATTACACCCATTGCCTCCAAGTATGGCTTTCTTTTCAAACACATAATTCCAGTATTGCGTTGGAGCTGGCTTGAGTTAGTGGCTTGTGTTGGGGCCAAAAACACCGAGACTGACAAAATGACAGGAATTTAGAGCTAACATTTGGTATGTCTTGGCAACATTGTTCAAACTGTGAATGTTTGTGAGCTTTACAACCTAAAAATGTTACAATAAGCATAATTTCAAATGGGTAACATCAAGTTACTTTATATCCAAGTCTACAGGAAAGGGTATCTTAGGCAAAATATAATACATGAATAAAGCTATGGATAGTGTTACTGTCCCTTACTTCTCTTCTCTGGGATCCCAGACTTTCCCTCCAGCTGATTTCCACACTTCTTTTCTGTTAACACCAGGTATCAGTACACACTTCCTCACAAGAATTTCAAACCTATTGAATAGGAAGAAATTTTATCATCCTGTTAAAAAGCACCATATGAGAAGATATTTGCTAGGCACTGCAGGAAAGAATAGAAAACTAAATGAAACTTGTTTGTCAAAAGAAAAGTGAAAAAACAGTAAGTGCTTTAAGCTTAAAACATGTTTTACAATGAAAGTCGGAATGATTATTTTTTTTTGTTTTTGAACAACACTTACAGGCATTAACACCAGCAGGTAATTTAGAGTGACTGGGCAGGAGGTTTAATGTAGGCAAATTTGATTCTATTTTTTTTATTCCAGAGACCAGAATTTTTAAGCAGCAGGTAGAAAACTTTGTGCATGAATTCAGTATATTAATGTGAAGCTAACACTGTACGCATGCTCTATCCTATAACATAGATTTTGTTACTTTGGAGAACAATGACTTCATATAGTCTGTTCCTTGGAATAACAATCATTTCCTACCAAGAAATGATGCACCTGTCAGGATCAGCCTGGAAACCTCTTGCATAAAGCTGTTCACTCTTGTTATCACAGCGGGGTGACTGTTAGAGGAATGGATTCCTCCACTCTTCACATATGTCTCTCCTGACACTTGTCAGAAGAGCACACACTCTACCTCCAGGTCTCAACTCTTCAAGTACACTCTGGCATGAGGAAGCAGGGAAGCTTCACTACACGACTGAAATTTCTACACTCTTAAAATGCTGAAAGACAACACTGGAAGAATAAAAATTAACTATGACACAGTTACAAAAAGTTAAATGGACTGCCAGAAATGTGTCCTCTTAACTGATTTAGAGACTTGAACATGTAAGTAAATAATGATGGGGTTCAGATGCTGCAATAATAATTCCGTATCCTGATTTTATTCCGATCTTTTACAAATATTAGCAAGTATATCTTCCTTCCTTGAATCCCTATTGTACAGAAAAAGAAACAAAACAAGAAGGCTACCCATGTCACACAATACAGGTATAAGAAAAGCAAATATTCTGACAAAATCTCTGTATTAATGACATAGACAACGACTGTCTGAAATCAAAAAGAAAATATGCTTGTCAAAAGAAGAGAACTGTCTTTGTGGTTTGCAACAATTGCTAACCTAAAAAGGATTTCAGTCTTCCTAGTCTCCTACTACCTCATGCACATGTATTTTACGTTTTATATCATTCTATTTAACAGCATATTTTTCTTGATTTTTTGGATACTGATTATTTTTGCATTTTCTGCAACTAAAGCCATTTATTCAAACGTGGTACTAAAATCAACATTTCTAATAAACACTTACAGTGATTCCATATCAATAAATAAAATTGAAAGAAGAGAAAAATCAATTTTATTTTGAAACCTTATCTTCATGAGCAGTGAATTCCACTCCAAAAAATGTTTAGACTGGATATTAAAAATTATTTACTGAAAAAGTTGTCAAGCCCTAGAACAGGCTGCTCAAGGAACTGGTGGAGTCACGATCCCTGGAGATATTTAAAAGTGCAGTGCTAGGTTAACAGTTGGACTCGATGACTTGCAAGTTCTTTTCCAACTGAAATGATTCTAGGACTCTAAAAAATATATATTTACCACATAAATTCCACGCCAATTAACATTTATTTATTTGTAAGCATAAACTAGAAGAGTATAAAGCTGTGAAATACATTATTTTCAGGGTCAAATTGGTTTCGTTTCACCTACAGAATTATCCTATAGTTGCAACTTCAGCTTAGCAATAATTTTATGTATTATAATAGTATATCTTTTTCAAAAGCTATTCATTAAAGTGATTCTTCTTTTAGAAGACAAAAATAGCGTGTGATTATCCATTTATTTACATCTTAATATGGATCCAATCATTATGGGTATCATTTCCAGCAACATTCATTGTGACAGGAAAAAAATAAATTAATACACTACTTAATACACTTAATACACTGCCCATGCTGCTATAATCTGGCCTAGCACAAACACCAATAAAGTGTCAGGCTAAACCATCTGCAGGCAATTTTCAATGATATTTATATCCTTGATAATTTGGTTTCCTGAGCTTTAAAGCATTAGTTTAGTTCAGTTCCTGTTTCAGCTGAAAAAGTTCTGATACTAGTTTGTAAGGCCTGTGATAGAAAACATGTGTTGAAGATATAACTAGGCCAGGTTTAAAATGCATAGAGTTGGAAACTTTCGGTGTATGGGCAAAATCTTTCCATAAATTTTGTTTCTTGGTGGTCCTCTTGCTAGGATCAAGTGGGGAGCTAGACTACTGATGAACTTCCTGTCTTCCTATTCAGTCAATGCAGAATTGAAATTTCAACACAGGCCACACCAGACACATCAATGACTGCAGAAAACAACCCACCTACAAACAAAGAGGACAGTACCATGATAGCAACATGCAGAAGATGCTTCTGTTCAGAGAAAAGCTCACTGCTGTAATCTTACCTTGCTTTCCCCTTAGGTTTGTAAAATAATTATTATAAATATCTAAGTATTTCTAAGAGAAATCACAGCACACAGACTAGGTATTTTCCTTTGCTGAATTATCCCTCAGGGAAAAAAAAAAGAAAAAAAAGGAGTATTTATCCTCAGTATTGTCAAATTTGCCTTCCTATTCTATATGGTAGAATAAGTCATCTGCTTGCTTATTAAGTGAAGTATTTTTCTTTTTTTCTTTAAAATCTCCAAACCTAAGAATTGTTTTGGTATGATATTTCCATCCCAACAAGCAATCATTTCATGGTGTGCCCTGCTCCATTCCAGTAAAACCTGTTTTCTAGCCAAGACACGAAACTCAGATCTAGAAATGAAATGAAGAGAGATCACTCCTTCTTACTGTGGAGTGAATTGGTGATCTGTGAATAAATATCTGTTTAAAAGATTTACAAGTAGCTCCAACACTTCAAATACAATCAGCAGATATCCTATTCTTCCACAAATAAAATGAATATTTAATTTAGTAATTATTCCATTTTAATGAAGATTGACCTTCACGAGAAAATGGAATCAAAGGATGTAATTCATTCCGTGTAAGTAATGCACATACTATCTCAATTAAAAAAAAAAAAAAGAATAAGAAAATTTTTTTTATTATTATGAAATTGGAGAAGACTGATTTATATTCTTTCTCATATGTATTCACATAATAGCTGCCTGCTAGATCGATTGATTGTGATCTATCTATCTATCTATTTCTGGAAATTCTAGGGCCAGGGGACACTTTCTGCAGCTCTTAGACTCTTTGTAGCACTCTGAATTCAGAAAGCAACAAATGTACTACACTACATTGCATAGATACATGCTTTTCAGATTCATTAGTGATAGGATACTGCAGACAGATTCTCTTTTGCAGAACAAATTTGTTTAAAACAAAACAAACAAACAAACTCCGAAACCAAACCCCAAACCACAGCATTAAACCAACTTTAGGTGAGGTTGCAATACTCCATGCCACGTGAACCTACACAGGGAAGAAATAGGATCAATTGTCCCATCAGAAGGCAGTTATCATTCCTAGCTGAAACAAAATTTTTTCTAGTTAGTTAGTCAGGTATTAACTCCTCAGTCTAATCTCCTCAAAAGAGACAAGCAACAAGGCAAACCACAAGCATCATTTACTAAGACCTATAATAGAGTTTTCCAGCACTAACGTCCTGTCAGTGAGTGGATCTGGCTTTAAAACAGACTTGAGATACTCTCTTTCTGCACAATTATCTGCCTTATCTACATTTATCACTGCAAAGCAAATCAGAATTACTATTAGTATCAAGTATTTTTTCACCTTTTAGAAGAGCATGAGGAAAAGAACAAAGAAAAACAAACCTTTCTTTCTTTCTTTCTTTTTTTCTAAGGAAAAGCAACAATGTTAGAATCAAATTTGAAAGGTCATGTGATCTAATGGTGTGTCACTGGCAGGTTTATATGAACACTGCCAAAAAAGATACAAGCAGCATCTAAGCATGCCACATAGCTGTCACTTTGTGTTAATGGCAATAGCACTCATGATTTTAAAAGCCAGTGGTCTTTATTGCTTTGTATTTGAAGTGATTTACTGCATTTTCTTCCACTGAGGAAGCCAGTGATAATGATAATGTATGGCAGAGTGCTTGTCCTTTTTGACAGCCTCAGTAATTTAATCCTCCTTTCCTGCCACAATATTTCAATAAGAGAAACCTCTAGACCAATGGACTGGAGAAAATCCACAGCCTGGGGAGTGTGAGTGAGTGCTCTGAAAGCTTTTCATTGTTTTAATTTAAAATACAAACACAAGGATCAGCTTTTAATTTTTGTACTATTAATATGACCTAGAGTGAAAGCTAGCCTTGGTTTGGAAAACATACTAGAAGAATGAGAAGCAGGGTTTTAAGAAATTCTTTAAGAAGTTTTTGGGCATCTTATATTAGAGAAAGTAGCTGCTTGCTTGCAAATGGTATCAGTCTGCAAATATCAGCAAACTACTGTGAAAGATTATAAAAATTGAAAAAGTGCTAAAAAGAATTCTTAAAAAATGAAATAAAGAAATGAAACTGAAAAGGTGTTGCTAGGACAGAACTAGAATGAATATAGCCCCCTAAGAATCAAACACAGCTCTTCAGAAGAGTTTTCATTTGGTTTTGAGGGGAGAAGGTGGAGCTAGAAATTTGTCTGTCATTAAACTCCAACATTTTTAATATTCACTCTCTTCTAATTACTCTGCCACTGAACTCACAACAATTCTTTTTCACTTTCCACATCAAAGTAAGGTTTCCTTTTCCCATGTGCAGACAGAAATCTTTAACATATCTCATACTGTCTTCTGCTACCCAAAATAAACTTATTTGTATAAACAGAAAGTATCAACTCTACTAAGGAGCTGAGAGTATCGGAATACAGAAGTATGAGGAGCTACGAAGGCCTAACTTCCTTGTAGAGGGATTTATTGAAGGATGTATCTCTATTAGTCCTAGAAAGCCCATTTTCCAGAGCTATTGATTTTTCAGTTTTCTCCAAAGCTGTTCCCCAGATCCTCCAAGGCCAGCAGAACAGCTGTCAGGAATGGGTTACTATCAGAAAACTGCAAGTGCAGTTACTTAGTTGTTGAGTCATTCAATCAAAGGAATCTGCAATTTGCCACCTTTTTCTCTACTATCAGAAAGCAAAGCACTGGTGTTCTGTCTGCAAATCCTTAGTTTCCACTCACAATTTCTTACTTTCTTAGGTTAAAAGAAGCTGTTATTGTCATCTGCTGTTCTTTTGGACATGTGGATGACTTTCCACATGTGCTACTCTCATGGCCAAGTGCTCCTGAGGCCACCACAGGAAGTGATGGGGAGGCAGCAGGGAGACAGATGGACAGCCAAAGAACTTCAAAGGAAATGCCACATCAACAGATTCTTCCCTTTCCCATAAGCATCCCAAATGGAATTTCCTAAGTTTACTAATAATGTATCTGAAACAATTTTAAATGCAAATTATTAACAAACCTAAAGAGTTCAAATTCATTTCACTCAATGGAAAAATTCAGACTAGTAAGTAAAACATTCAGCACAAGAACTCCATTCAAGTCTAGGGAAAATGATTAACCAGAGTGAAAATATATTTTTAGATCCTGATGAATAACATGCTTTCATAGCACCCCTTAGTACTGCCTTAACTTAGAAGCATTAACATTGCTGCAAGGCATGGAACATCTCATATTTCTATCCAATTAATTGCAAAAATAATTTAAAATTAACTTGTGACAGTTTGCATCTAAGATTGTAATTTTAAAGTTAGTCCTAAAGAAGTACTAAAAGCTGAAGATTACAATGACCCTGGAACCTTGTTAGAAATATTTGCAACTCAAAACATTGCTGTTCCGTTATAGCCTACTTTTTTCATAGTTCACATTCTAACAAAACTAAGTGACGTGATGAAGCAGATTTTCATCACAATGAAAAAAATAATGCTCCACGGTCTTAAGCGTTAATGTAGAAAAGGAATAAACACACAGAATTATAACAACATTTCCTGATGCAAAGCCTTAACATTTGAGGAATCCACCTTTTAGAATAGGGAACTTCCGAAGTTTATTTTTAATAAAAAAGTACACCCCATCATCTTTCCCACACCTCCTGTTCTTTTAGGCCATGTCCACTTGTACTTCAAGTTGTTCAAATAGTCACGTTCACCTAAGAGAGAAGTTTTTGAGAGAAGAAAGCTTCCCAATTAAACTGAATATAAAACATTTGCAAGATTTCATCAATCTTCTATTTCTGCTGTCTGTTCTCTAGAACCAGTGTATAATTTGGCAAGTTCCACTGTTCTTTGAATTTGTGGTACTGTAGTGTTTGGAAGCACTCTTGGATATTCTAATAACTCTTTTCAGTGGTAACAAACACAACAGCTCCTCTCAGTCACTATGATCATCAGGAGGCACAACACTTCATGTCATGGGCAATCAAGAGGTTTGCAGCACAATCGGGCCCTGTATAAACTTCCCCATTCAAGTTTCTATTCCAAGACTCTGAAAGAAAGAAAATGATCTTCTAACCATTCTCAGTGAAAAAGTCTTAGTTGAAAAAACCCAATTAATGCCAAGTTACATGCTTGAACCACCTGTGAAAAGGGAAATTCATGGGATCTTATATGTCCAGATCACTGGAACTCTACTACACTGTTTTTCAACAAGGTTCTGTTAATCTTCTGTATCTCACGTGCCAAATGACAGTGAAGAATGTGCAAAAGGTATGGGAAAAACTTCTAATGTTTTTTAAGCAATGAATCTCATGAAGCCTTCTGTAGCAGTTAAGATGTTTTTAAAACAGTCAATCTGTTCCAGTTACAGATAATATAAAATGCTTTATTTATTATAAGAATTAGTGATTTTTTAAGATTACTTATGGACTTACCCCAATTTTCTCCATGCAGAAGTCTAAAAGACTATTAGTTTCCTTCTAAGCTCAAAGTAAATTTCTCTCTACCCATGCAAATCTCGTTTTTATTAAAGAAAATATTCAATTAACCTCAAATATTCAGCATACTCAAATCTAATTAGACATGAATAAGAGATGCAGCAAAGCTATAGTAAACACACATGCAGATTTCATTACTATTATCTTACTGGCTTCTCAACTGGCATTATCAAAAAGCAGACTCATTAGGTTTTTCCTCCTATATGCAAAGCTAATCTTGAGTAGAAATTAGACACCCAATTATCTACGCAAACCTCTGCAAATAACAACCACATTAGTATTATGCTGCAGAGTACAGTCCTGAAGCAATTAAGAGCAAAACCCACCTTTTTATATTGATTTGTTGGGATATTTTGAAGTTCAAAGAGTTTTATAATTGATACCCAAGCAGCAAATAGAAAAATCAAAATTGCAGGTTATGATTAACAGAAATAATACAATACAGCACTACGAGACTGGAAAGCCTTATGAATTAGAGTCCCTCCAAATCATGATGCTATTTTCAAATATCACAGCTTGAAATGTACTGAAGTTTCATAATTACCTTAGAAGTCTGAAATTTTATTCTGTATTCATCATAACTTTCCTTCATTTTCAGGTAAACTTTGCAGAGCAAATACCTAAGATACTACCATGCTTAAACCATACCGAGTATACCCAGGAACCAGAATACTGTGTAAGACTTTTATACCTTCTGAATCCTTGTTATATTCAAAGCAACGAGAATTCAAAACGCAAGAGAAATTAAAAGCCTTAAGAAGCTTTTATTGGCTTATGGTATTATTTCAACAAGGTTTGGAAAAACTTATTTCCTTAATGTTTGCCTATCTAGAACATTTGAAGAAGTGTCTACAGAAGCTAACAAGATGAATATTGTCCAGCTCATAAAAAGAGTTCTTATTTATGTAATGTCTTATTTAGCATATGATGCCAGAAATCCCATTTGTTTGAATGGAAGGAAGCCTCAGTAAATGCAGGACTTTGCAGGACTATTGAATTTTTTGTGGATTTCTTTTTCCTTCCTAAGGCCTTACAAAGATCAGTGTCCTTCTTGGAGTCACAAAAGTTAACAATTGCATTGTATATTGACATCAACTACTTTCAAATGTTCATTTATTAGAGTCTAGCATATGCAACATGAAGGATTGAGTATTATGAATCAAATAGCAATGTATTAGTATTAAATACAGTTGAGTAATTTCCCATTTAAAAATTTTCTTATTAAAGGTACACTGAGTATTCACAAGCGATGATCAAGTCCAATTACATGTTTTTTCTAACTGTATTTTAGTTGTACGTGGTTGGATGAAATGTTTGTCTTTTGCTGTATCATGTATCAATAGAAAAATTAGTGCATCATGCTCTTTCAAAAAAAAATTATTGTAAAGCCTAGTTTTAAAATGTATGCACTACCAGCATATTTAAATATATTGCAGTTTCAAGCCTACTTCTGTTTTTCATTTTATACTTAATAATTGCATCCTTATCTCAGTTCTTAAAAACCATCATTAGTATTTCCCAAAATATTTGGAAAAATGATAAATACAACCAGTACACAGATAAATGCAAATATAATGTATGGGAAGTAGGCTTTATTGCAGGCATTTTCCTAAGAGGGAATTTAAGGGAAAGACCCCACCTGCTCAGGGACAGGTCACACTCACCAGAGCTATAGTTACAGTCACTCCTCCGACCACCTGTTGGGTTTGGAAGCGACAGTGGAGTGTCTTCTGCAGGGAAATTGTTTCATCTGCATTCTACACACAGCTGCTGTATTGTTCCATCTGATGTAATTCGTGACTTAGTAAAACCAAGTGATGTAATTTTAATTCAGATTTTTCAACTTCCTATTTAAAAAAAAACCACAAAGCAAAATAATTGTGTTTCTTGAAGTATTAACACAAACCAAACATACATGTGAATCATCGGGGAGTTTGTCCAGTTAACACGGATTGACTGATTTTGACATAGACACAGTAAGAATCTAAACCTCATGGTCTGCAGTTAAGAATATTTTTGCAAGAAATACTGATTGAAATTTGATGTTTAAAATATTTTTGCAATATTCATAGCCTACTGGAGATTAGGTTAAGACTATGTACTAATGCTATCTGAACCACTAATTTCAGTTGCCATTATTTTTAGCTACACAGCAAAGTGAGCCCATAACTGCTTGAAAATGTTTCAATAATATTAGGTATCAAAGTTTTCCAAATGGAAGAGAATTGTTAGTGCCTACTGCAGACTATACCACATTTAATAAAAATCCACCAAATCACAAAGTAGTTAGGCTTGTAAAACGCAACAGCATTTAAATGGAATTCAACTTCATATACTGAACTTGACTAGTTAAATCAAACATACCTCTAAAAGTTAAAATTAACATCATAAAAGTAAACACAATTGTTCCTCATCAGACCTTTTCTTACTCTCTTGAAGTGATATTACATTCTTCTCTTCCTTATAAAATTGTCTCACACTATTCAGCAAGGTCTATAGTATTGTGTACAGATACATTGTAAAAAGGTTCATGTATTTAAGTGTGAATGTCAGACTCAACAGAAAGTCACAAGTACTGCCCTAGGTAACTGTAATTCGAAGAAAGAAAAGCCTCTCTGGTTTCCAAAGTGGAGTATGTAGGTGAGCTTTCAAAGACAACATTCTTCAAAGAGCAAACACAACATGTTGGAGCACAGAATGTCAGAAAAAATTCTTGTTACTTCTTTCATTTCTTTCAAGTTCATATCTTCATTAAAAATATTTCCCCTATGTGGAAATATTTTGACAATTTTTGATTTTAAACTTAAATCACTTGAAGTATTAATCATATTCAGAAGATTAGCTTTCTAGATTCAGTGTTCGAACTGCAAGTCAATATTCTAATTTATTATGGAGATAGCTTACATTTCCCCAAGCAAATTATATGATTAATCAAACTGAAAAGCAGGTGTATCCTATTGTAAAAATATCCATCATATAGAACAATTTCCATTGCTGTCAAGTCCTTTCAATATTTGATGAAGTAATTTTACCCCCTCTTTTCAAAAGACATTTCCTTTTATTATGTATCCTAAGATACTTTAACTAAAAACCCAAATCTGAATATTTCAATAAGGTTGTTTTATTATTCAGTAGATTCATGGAAATTTTACTAGGATGACAGAAAAAATTCCACACCATTCTGTCTCCACTAATACAGGTACACGGCTTCAGCTGGCAATATTACTGGGATTAGCATAGAATGATGAAATATTTAAAGGAATTTTTTTTTCTAAAATCTAATAAATCAAATGACTGCCAAATGTCATTAAAGTGATGGTCTCTGACTTGAATATGCTTTTCATATTCAAATTTGAAAAGAAAGAGATGAAAGCCTGGAAAGGTTACTTGGTTTCAACTAATAACCTCAAGCACTCTACATTCACATGCATAAAAAATGAAATTGGCTCTATTGTCTAATTTTACTTCAGAAACAACTCTTTTCTTCTTGCACTGAACAGATGTATTAGCATCTGTATTTAAAGGGATATGCTGAGTGGTTTTGTTCGCCCCAAAGTATTTAGCAGCTATGTCAGACTAGTTTGTACACAGACAGTAGCTTATGAATCAAGTCCAAATACAATATCCTGTATTATAAAGTGTTCCTTTTACATATTTTAAAATTTGTTTGACATATTTAACACTTGTAATTGCATACAGTAGGCAAAGAATATTACACTTTTTCAAGGCTAGTGGGGTAAATGCAGGTATTCTGCTTTCTAACTTGAACCAAAGCAAATAACCGAGTCATACTATTAGAAAATTATAAGAAAAAATAAAAAATTGTCTTGGAGATTAACAGTCACAACTATTTTGAGTCCCGGTTTTATTGATACTAAATGTGAATACAGCATATACAAAGGAGAAGACAAGCTGATTAAAAAAGATATTTACAAATAAAAAATATAGAACTGCTTAAGAATAGCATTAGCTATCATGTTGTATTTCATCACTAATACAAAACCACTCACATTATGTAGCCATGCTGAAAATATATGTAGCATTCAATATATGATAGGAATTAATTTTTAAACAACCATTTATATTTCTATGATGCAGAGTGAAGTATGTTATTTAAATCTTTTCCAAGCTGTATTTTTTTAAGCCTTGGTCTCATTTTTTAGGTACTGAGCAAGTGAACAATGGATAGTTTGTCAAATACTGCCCACAAATACTTCTATTTAATGGGAATAAAATTAGTCTTTACATTTAAGCATTTAAAACAAAATAAAATACAAAATTTCACCTAACACAGAGAATGGGCAGATATTAAAATAAAGAATATTAAACACTTTCAAAAATGTCTCAGAGAAACTGGTTCAGTGCTTTCATTTCAGGTGAGGAAAACAAAACGTGGGTAAGATACTTAGTCTATGTCAAAATGCTTTCTCTACCATTTAATACTGACTCTGCAATTAATGCTACCCAGAGATTTGGAAGAATCACTGAACTCCTTCAAAAAGCTTTAAGATTAGGGTAAGTACTAAATGTACTGGACATTATATCTGAATTTGAAATCTTAACTTTTCTCACCTTTCTGATTTCCGCGATTAAAAAAACCTTGGTCTAATTCTGCAATTAGTCTTGACTGCCATCTTGAAGCAGCTGTATATTCCATATTTTGATTTTTTTTGGTCACAATAAAAGGCTAACACTTTGATGTGAAAAATAAAATTCCAACTGACTCAAATGGTCAATGACAGCATCCCACAGAAATAAGTGCTTTAAAAAATAAGTTTGTGCTTTCTGCACAGAACAGCTGAGTTGAAAAGACCTTGCTTATAGGACCAACGCTCCTTTTTTTTACATCCACAGTTTTAACTAATATATTACCTTGAAAAGCTCAAAATAAAGGGAACTTCTAAACTGTAAGATCAACTTGAATCCTCTATCTACCAATGCTCAAAAATATGCATGCTTTACTCCTCAGCATTTTATAGTTATTTCCGGAGTCCACTTACTCACTTCTATTTCAAGTAAAGAGCACATAAGAAAAACTATAAAGCTATTCTCCAATAATCACAAGTAATCATTCATTTGCTACCAATATTTCAATCACTATGAATATTGATTAACAAATATATTATGGAATGAGAAATAATCTTCTTCCTCTATCATGTGCTGAATTCCTGTGATCATCTTATTAACAATGTCAGAACAGAGGCACAAAGAATGCTATTACAAGAACGTCAATGTAATTCACATGTGCAGAGACACAAACACTGCTCATTAAGTAATTATGATTAATAGGGCAACACAGACTCATATACACATAAAGATACATATTGCAAAGAAGTTATTCTAGTCCTGTATGCAGTGACTTTTCATGTGAGGAATAGTATCTTCTATTTTTACCTTTTTCCCACACTGGTGTAGATGTGAGAACAGAAAGAGGGATATAGAAATGCTCCCTGTTCCTTCTCCACACAGATGTGACTTACTAAAGTGCATACACTTTAGACTCTCTCAAAGACTTGGGGCAATGAGATCTCTCCTTGTTGAACAGCCTTTTTGGAGGTGAATCCCTGCTGAAGGAGTGAAAGGCACATATAATCTTCCCCCAGCATCACTGTTTTGCCATGTGCCAGGAGAAGAATGAACTGGCCCAAGATGAGCACCATAATAAGGTTTGATGCATTCCCTTCAGCTCTGACTAGAATCAAGAATACACTGAACAAAAAAATCTATTTGTGACAATGAAGACAACTCTGGTTGCTGCCATTTTATTTAGTGCAGAGTCCAAATTCATCATTTTTCAGATCAGAATAAATTCATCTTTAATATCTTCAAAGGCATGAATTACTTGCTACAGCTTGAGCCAGTTCAATGATTAGGTACTGGCTCTCTATGCAAATCTGTAATGTACCAGCAATGTCCTCTTCTTCTTTCCAAAAGAACAATTTCAAATTCAGTATAAAGCATCAAACACTTTAGAAACTACAAAGTTCTTGAGGGAAGTGCAGCTTTCCCACCACAACCATGCCAACTATACACCTGAACATGAAGTCACATCTGCACTTTGCTCATAACAGAACTTCTGATCACTTGAATAGTGCTCGCTTTCTCTTCAGCTTGCCTCACACCCTTTCTGAAGGAAAAACATAAAATTGTTCAGTGTTTCTCCTCAAGTGGAGTTGGTTTTAAAGATCTGGTTTTGCACCTCGCCTGTGGCACTGCCTCAACTAACAGATTTTAAAGATAAACTGTTCCTAGGGATGAATAAATACACAAATATAGATACATCTGGGCATGTTTGATTGGTGAGATACAAACTTCCATAATTCAGAATTTTATTTTCTCCCCAAGAAGCCTGGAAAGCTACATAAGCGAATATTGTTACTGTCCTGAACTAAGGTACACCTACTCCTGCAGACTGTCTCAAAGAGAAAACTCCATTTTTTTTCATGTTTACTCACTCACCTTTGATTGATCCATCATAAAAACCAAATACCAACTCTATCAAATCTCAGAGCCAGTTAGCTACACAAGTACCAACTAGTCACACAAGTAATTCAAAGGTTGTGTAAACTTACAACTACCATTCATTTCAAAGGGAAGCATCATCCCTAAATTAAAAAATCATGAAAGGCAGAAAATTCCTTGAGAAAAAAAGATATCTGTACATTTTTGGTACATTAACACCCACAAACATTTAAGTTACACAAATAAGATGAAATAAGTAGCAGTATTATGTAAGAATCTAGTCCAAGACAAATATAATGGGATTTCTGCCTTTCTATATATAGTTGTGCATGTATTTTTCGATATGTAGATCACAGACTTCTGTTTTGATTTTAAAAATAAATTCAATTTCAAAAATCTGTATTTGAAAGTTGATCCATTTAGGAAAAAAGTACCTCTTAGAATGGGAAGAAAGCAGAAATATCAGTGTAGCATCTTCATTTGTTAGGAGTGCATCTGTAGGGAAAAACTGCATCAAATTGCACATTTTTAATGTAGTTGGGTTTTTTTTGAGAGTTTTAATACTTAGTATTTGATACTGTGTCCTCCCCTTGTCATTACAGTATTGTGTGAGAACAATAAAGACCTTCAAAAATGAACAGAACTTGATTCTTATAATACGCATATTGAGAAAAAATGATGATTGGTGATATTAATCACAACTAATCACACTAAAACTCAGTTTTGAGTCCCATCCTTTGCTTTTTAGACCTCCAGTTAGAAAAACACATTCTATTTGTAAAGTCACCATAACTTACTTCCATGTCCATAAGCTCTGATAAACAGTCTCTCCAGAAAGCCACTGAGGAGCATTTGTATTCATAACCTCAAAAAAAAATCACCACCTAGGTTGAGAATGACTCCTGCTGATGCTTTTTCTGTGGGCTTACACATTCAGCCTTAAATCTGGCCTTCTACTTAACTTCATATTCTGACTAATTAGTTTTATTTGTTCCTAAAAAATAATGGGTAATGACTTAAGATTCTGTAGTTTTCAATAATTTTAAAAGCTGGTGTTCGGTGTTTTTTGGTATTATTTCTCCCTCTTTTTTCATTTCTTCTGTAACAAAGAATGTACATACCTTCAATTACAACTTCAAAGTATATTTGACAAGGGGTAGATAGAACTTGTAAATCCATCATTTCAGCATAGTGCCTACTCAAACTTCTGTCATCTCACACTTAATCAGTGGCAAAACACAGCTTAGGTATTTCCTGGATTCTTTAAACTTTCTTTTACTTTAGTTTCTAGATTACAGTGACCCCCATTAAGGACAACAATCACCTTAAAGATGGAGAATGGCAAATGATTCTTTTCAATCTTAGTCCAATCAGTAGTCTTTGAAAGCACTGACTACAAAGTTTAATAAGTTATTGTTATCTTACTCTGATAAGATGGTTCTGTTTCATAGATTTTATTTCTTGTTTTATTAAATAGGCTGGTGCAGCACTTTTACTTCCCCAATTTCTTACAGAAGAAAAGCACAAAGCAACAGAGGTTAGTTCTAGACAGGACTAGGAGAATACAAAGGATTAGTATTTTTGGCACAGTAGAATTAAGCCAACTCAGTAACACAGGGTAGTACTAAAACCCTAAAATTTAATTCTCTAAATTCAGATTAGATCTTCACAAAACGAGCCAGGTTGAGGAAAAATACTGAACACTCAAAAATCTCCCTGAAGTACACCAAAGACATTCAAGTCCTGCAAAAATATGTGTAAAGAGAAATCATATCAGCCAAAATTTAAAACTGTAATACAATATCCAAATAATTTCCTTTTTTTCAATGAATATGGCTAGCACACAGACAGAAATACACTATTCAAGTAATCGTAAAAAAAAAAAAAACCCTAATAAAAGCAATAGTATTAATTGCTTTGCTATACATAAGCTTGAAGCTTTACAACTTCTCACCTCAGCACAAATATGTGTCCTTCACGAGAACCATGAGCAATTGGTATTGCTTTATTGCTGTTTAAGAAAGATTTTCATGTCAAAATTAGTTCCAACTTGAGATCTTAACTTACAGGTACACGTAATGACTGCTATCAATAAATTGCTATTAGAGCAAGAGAATGCACTTATGGTATCTGCAAGAAAACAAGAGAGATCCACAGGAAAACACAGAGCACTACCAAACAAATTGGGTTTGCCAGTAATTGTCTTATGGCACATTTTAAGACAACTTGGAAGTTGACGGCAGTAAATTTTATTGTGAAAAGTGAATGCTATATAATTTCCTGTAAGGATATGGTGTAGATGTGGGAGTGCAAAGGAGGAGGGAATGGAAGAGAAAAGGTTTTTTAACTCATTTTTTTTTAAATATAAAGACCATGCCAAAGAAAATGCAAATTCCCAGTTTTGATGTCTATTTTGAGGATCTGAAACAAGGCTTTTAATCAATGTATTATACATCAAATTGATAATGTTAACTTCTGATTATTCAAATGTATGAAATATTCATAGAGAACTGTCCAAACTTTTACATTTCTCAGACTTCTTTTCTCTATTAATTATCATGCCTGGAAGCTTTTTAGTAAAAGCAGCAGCCATCAGCCTGACTGAACCTGACAAGCTAGCAAGGCCCAATTACACTGGCACTCTGTGGCACTTTGATGTACTGGAAACGAAAAGAGATAGGGGCAAATTGTATAGCACATTATGTTAATGACTTGATTTAATCCAGCCACTAAACTTTATGTAGCCTGTTAAAAAAGATGCTAACACTAATTATGCCACTTTGGAAAGGAAAGAAGGGGACAAGCATTTCATACCGACAAAGTGAAGCTCATAAATGTTGTAAATGAAATGAAACAAAATGAAGTAATCTATGATTAATCATACATCATAGACAAGAAGAAAAGAGAAAGAAGCAAGTGGTACAGTTAAGTACTGGAAAATCTGTTAGATACCCTTTATGATCAACATATCTAAGAAATAACCATGAACTGTCTAATTTGCAACATGCAAAAAAACCCCAGTATGATCTTAAGTGGCTTAAACAGTTTGGCATACAACTCAGATTTAGAGGATAATTAGCATAACGATCTCTAAAAATCACAAGTTTTATTTACAGTGTTTGATTACCAGCAGGATATTTATCTCAAAAGATAAAAGGCAGTGATTTTTAATCTTAAAAAAATACAAATTCAGTAACAATTTTGACATGCTGTATTATATAATTAACCCAATAATTCATATAAACCAATGCATATTTTTAAAATCCAATCTGTATCGAATATATTGTTGTCTTAATAGTTCAGAGGTTTTATTGTTTTATCTACCCTTCATGAGCATGCATTTTTGTTACCAGAGGAAGAGATCAATGGAGAAAGGTAGAAATTGATGAACATGAAATGAATTTACACACAAAGCTCTCTCAGAAGTGCTCTTTAATAATTGTGATAAAATAAAATACATGATGACTAGAAAATTACAGAACAAGTGTATTATATTTTGACTTAATAGAGATAAGTAGCAGTCATTTTAGTTCTCAAAATTACAGGTGACAATCTTTTAACATTATACAAATAAACAACGCAATTCTGTCTTCAAAAGTACCTTCTGTATCTTTCTGAAGAATATATGAGTGATGGTATTTCTAAACCCCTTCTGCAGCTTAAGAAAAAGGGGAGCAATACTTCTCACACAAAGAATTGCTTCTTGTTGCTAGTTGCTTTGTAGGATGTTTCACAGCCTTGAAAAGAGCATTTAAAAAAAATCAAGCTACCTCTAGGATATCACATTGCAGATATCACATTAAAAACCGTGCAGTCTGATAGGATCTAACGGCACAGCCCTCGTCCTTTAAAAGAAGGCTGAGACAGATTAGAAAAGTATTAACTGTTAGAAGTACTGTCACCAACTTTAAGTACTAGTTTTATATTTTCTAAGATTGTTCAGTCAAAGTTAGATCAAAAAGTATGAAATAATATTTTTTTTTACAGAACTATCCTATTGAAATACTGTTCAAAGGAGATTTTCCAAATTTGTATTAATGTTAGTTATTTTGTATATATGTCTTCATGCTAATTAATTGCTGGTTTTAAGAATAAGTCAAGAGAACATCATTAGTGTACTTGCCCACAAATGGCAATAGAAAAAGAAGTACACTGGAGTGATTTTATACTGTACATATATAACTTTTCTGAAAACTGATGTGAGATACAGCAAAGCTACTCTTAGAGGGCATTAGGCTTAAAATATTTTTTTTAGTCTGGCCAAATAATTGCCACAAACATTCTGACTCAGCTGTTTAATATTGGTGGATAATGGACTTGAAAATAGTCATTGCTGTCAGGTTTTATGGATTCAACAGCATCATCATCTTGTCTATCACCTTGATCTGAAAAACATTAAAAGGATCAATGTGGTTAAACCCCCTGTATTGTCAATCTGAGACTTGCTGAGGAACCTGATAGCAATATATGTGCTTTTCTAACAAATGAAAAGTAAGTGCCAGGCAAATCTTCTCTTCCTTGCAGAAGATTAACACCGCAAATCAATGACCTTTAGAGTCATCCAAACTGTATTTTTTGTGGTTTGTTAAAAAAATAGTAGTGCTTCCCAGATGAAAGTTGAGGACTGGAATGATATAAGTCCTGTGATGAACTGAGGTATGAACAACTGTTAGCTTTATACAGGAACATGGCCTGAATTTGTGGATTTCCTCTATGTTTATTCTTTATGTTATACACCCATAAAGAATAATGTATCTTTTTTTAAAATTAAAAAAATACTTCTATATGCAGGTGGATTATTTTTAGAGCATTCTGGGGTTTTTTCTCTGAAGCAAATTACTTATAAACACAACAGGGATTCGACATCATGTTTTTCCAATTTTTCTAATGTATTCTTACGCAGAAGCTGCAAACAAATGAACATGAAATTTTAGCATTCTGCTTGTCCTTTTACTGTAAACTTTGTATCATGGACTTGGTTTATTTCAATGATAAACAGTTTAAGCTCAGAGGTGGAACAGGATGACCTGCCTTTTATAATCTTTAAATAAATCTGACTCTAACAACTTTAAGTCACGAATATGATAAGACATACTGTCCCTCTCTCTGTCTGAAAGGATTTCCAATAGCAGCATTGGCTGTTATCTGCAGACAAAAGGAGCATATTCATTAAAATAGTCTTTAGAACAGCATAGTTCTAAGGGAGAATATAAAGACATTTAAAATAGAAGCCAGGTTTCCTTTAATATTTTATGAATCTAGGTCAGATACCAGATTTTTGCATTCAATTACAATACAGTTTCCATTTGGGAAGAAAATAACACCACCATATCCACTACCCAGCTTCAGCTATAAAGTACACCAGAATATAATTTCTGTCATGGAGCTTCTCATAATGAGGCAGCTCCCACTGCTAGTAAGAAATGCTTAAGAAAATGGAAAGAGACATAGATTTATTAACAAAATACAGTTATTTATTCATAAAAATGAATTCTACCTTCTGGTTCCAATTCTTCAGTTATTTCTGTCTCATTTCCAGAAGTAATTGATGTTTGGTCAGCTAACCGCTCCTCTGACAGATGTGAGAGCTTTTCTGTCTCATGTTAAATTTCTTCAGCCATCTCCACCTTATCATCTGCTAGCCTTTCTTGTTTAACCTCCTGTCCCTTATGCTACATAAAAAGATAAACTTACAGTCTTTTTAACATCCCTTGAATAGTTAAACTTACTAAAGTTCAAAACTTGAAGAGTTACGGCCCATATTCATTATACAAAGCCTTTAAACGATGGTATTGCTTATGCAGCACAGGAAACAATGAGAAGTTGTCAACTGCAGAAACAAATAATTGATACAGTAAAAAGAAATTCTCTAACGATGTATATTTGTGAAAACATAACTATTATAATCATTTGGTACCTGTCAACGTATATACAGCCTCTTAGATTTCCAGATTCATTTATATTTCAGCTCTTTCAGTTCTACAAGACTCAGTTAAAAAAAGCAAAAGATAACAAAAAACCCACCCCACTACCATCTTATTCAGTTAGCAATTTTACAACTAAATTATACAGTATTTTCTGTTTTAAAAGCAAAGTAATATAATATAAAAAAGAATCAGCCTTGTAACATAGCACGAATGTTCTCCAAGATAAAATGTCTTTAGAGCATAATTTACTCTGAGGTAATCTTACTCCCTTGGTTCCCTTTTGAGTTCAATTACACACAATAACACCTCATCAATGGATACAACATTGCAGGGTTATGTCCAGGATGGAAACTTCGTGATGACCGAAGTGAATCATCTTAAACCCTAGAGAAGGGAGGCCCCGTTGTGCTCTCCTGGAGCACAGCAGCAGTGCCAGCACCCGCACCTGCCTCCAATGGGGCACCTCCCATGGCTCACAGACCCTCAAATCTGCCAGGAAGGACCATCGCTGACAGCGAGGCCTGGGCTGATCCCCACCCACACATTTCCAGAGTCCTCGAGGTCTAAACCCTGCTTGTTGAGAAACACAAAGGGATTTGATGTGATTTATTCATGAACCCATGGTAGGTACCTTTTAGGTTGATAGGTACCTGTGCACACATAGAAATAGGTGCACACATCACTTTACCTGTGTATTTGAACTGATTATGGTATGAATGTTGCTATCTCATATCCATAGCTAAGTCATTGTTATAATTGTAGTGAACCCTATGTAATAGCTTGGTAAATGTTAAAATATGCAGTGATTAAGTGCTGCAAAACTCTTTTGCACCATATCTTTGCATCTGTATCTTGGCACACTTACCGCTCTTCACGTTCCTGACTTTAGTATAAATCATTCCAAATTGCTCCTAATTTGATCTTTGTATGCTTTAATCTGTGTAGTAAGTGAGCCTTGCCAACAAACTCTGTAAAGTAATGTTTTCACAAATTCATATTAAACCCTGCTTTTGACAAAACCTTTGATAGTGTTTCTTTAAGTGGGCAAACCACTTGTTCACAATACCTACTTAGCTATATTCCAAAGTTATTCCATTTGTTCATTTCTTTCCCCAGCTATATATTGGTAATTTTTAGTGGGAAGGCAAAACAAACTCCATCCAAACAAGAGCAAAATGTGCAGGGCCAGAAGCTGGACTTTCATGATCACTGTGGGTCCCCTTCCAACTCAGTATGTTCTGTGATTCTGTGAGATGATCCCACCGTGATCCCTTCCAACCTGAACCATTCTGTGATACTGTGAATACTTCCTCAGTAGCAATGATAAGAAGCTGTAATCAAATCCTAGATACCCAGGCCTTAAAGAGTATTAGAACATCTACTCAAGCTGCAGCAACTTAACTCACTAGCAATTGAAAGTGGAGTACCCCAGCAATACAGTTAAGAGCACAAGAAGCTATTAAGTGCCAAGCTGGGGAAGGCAAAGACTGCCACTTAAACATTATGTCCATAGGAAGGAAAGAAGATGGAAAGCATTGCCTAATTTTCCACATTTGGCTCAACCAAATAATAGTACAACCCATGATATTTTCACGCTCTGAATAAAATTTTAAATTTAGCATTACACAATCAAGCTGTCAGTAATAACTGTCAATATGTCATAACTTCATCGTAATGTGGCTTAGGGTATTTTTATTTATTTTAGTATCACTTAAGGCCAATTTTGCAAACACTTGTGGTCAAAGAAAATGTTTAAATGTTCAATTTAGTATTAGATGTCAATAAAGCTACTCAGAATCTTAATGGCAAGCACACGATGAACTGAAGCCATACTCGTAAGAAGAATTATTCACAACAAGTTGGTCTACTTCATTCCATTAGATTGTTCACAGAAATACACCTTTTCAAAAATACACATTTGAAGAATCAAGTCTAAAAATATTCAGGTTACTTCCTGCCTATGCTCTTCTTCTGTATACTTTATATATTGTCACAGTATATATCACAGTGCTGAGATACAAAAAGAGATTGCAAAGTCTTAAATATTCACTGAGAAGCTGCCCTACAGCATGGGAAAAACACATACAAAATAATCTCTTCAGTAGATTAGAAAAAAAATGTATTATTGTAAATGTACACAGCTGTAAATAAAAAGCAGTGTATACTGAAAACATTAAAAGTTTCTGAATTAATGAAGCTGAAAGACAATTAAACGTGGCCAAGGGCCCGTATAGGCTTCATGTAACTTTGTACAGTAAATAGAATAGTGGCTTATAATTTGAGAGGGACTATCAGAGGGACTCCTTTTCCATTAGACCTTTCAATGTAGAGGAGAGAAGAAATACTGAATAAAGAGTAAGTATTAACCCAACAGAAGAAGAATAAATGCAGCTGAAGAAATATAAGCCTCATTCAGCATATAATCTATATTTTGTCAATTTTTGCACTTAATAGCTAGTCATAACCTTAGCATATTGTACAAATGTTCACTTAAAAGGCAGCTTTGAAATCACCAGCAACAGAAACTGAACTTTTCTGGGCAATATTCCTGAACTTCAACATAGGTATGACCTCCCATCTTGAGAAAATATTAGGTTTTTTTCAGAAAAATACCTCTTTCTACTTTGATCTTGTCAAGGATTGCATTTTTGTCTGCTAAATCAGATTTGATAGCCATCTCTAGTTTAGCAGTTTGCAGTTTCACTTGCTGTTCCTTTGATTTCCATTGCTGTTCATGGGTCATACAGAAGACACTGTAATAAAACATATGGCATGTGAAAAACTTTCAGAAATCAGCTTCAACAGAAAATAATAAAGAAAAAAGCTTTTAGTGGCACAGAGACCACTGTCATCATGTCTTAGGAATTAAGTAAACACATGCTGGTCTGCTGCTGTTGAAACCAAGGCGCCTTTCTCAGGCTGCGGTTACAAAACATGAAAGAGTTTGTGGGATGAGCAAAGGAACTGGCCTTAATTTAGAGCTCCAAAGTCAAAAAGTTGGCAGCATGCAACATTTGTGGGACTAGAAAAGGAATTCAGATGTATATCCCAGAGTAATCCACAACTCCAAACCTCAGCAACTGACAACTAACAAAACCATTCTTTCCGCATACAAAACCTCTTAATGTAGAGAACTGGGATCATCCACCTGATTTCTTTTAAATCTGTGAAACATGCAGAGCATAAAGTCAGTCGCCTGTTCAAAGAAAAATGTTGACCACAAAGTGACAACCGTTTTCTCATACTGTAAAACAACAATTCTGATACTGATTAAGAAGCACATTTAAAGTAATCTTTCTCTGACTTTAAGAAATAAAAACCAGAGGTGGGCCAAGAAATTAGAATAACTATTTTGCCTGTAACACATTATTTACTTGTCAACTACCAATCTATGTGCAATAATGATTGCATGGAAGCAGAATTAGAAGTGCTGAAACCACAACAAAAAGTGTTACTCAGATTAAAACTAAATTAAGCACATTATATAATTTACAGGCAAAAAGACAAAGCAATGCAATGAGTTTTCATATAAATTAGACAGTGAGTGGTATAGTCTTCATATTACTATTTTTTAATACTTGCATTCTTATTTACTGGAAAAATGTCAATCTTAACCAAGCACAAATCAGTTTATTCACTTTTGTACACTGTGAAAAATCAGTAATTGTAGGGTTTTGTAAACAAAAAAAGTCAGTTCCTCAACTCTTTACTTTGGTGAAGCTCATCGGTTAACAAACTTTATATTTTACTTACATAAATGTATAAAAAATCTTATGTTATCTATCTATTTATCCACCTATCTCTTAAAGAGATCTATGTAACAAGCCTTGACCACAAAAAGAGAGGAGAAAGAAATGCTGCAGAAGGGACAGCCCACGTAGGTTCACAGACTCTACATGCTTACTGAGAGTTCTGAGTACCTGTAAATGCATATATATTGCATATATTTGAAGAATGACTTTAAAGAAATAAAATACTATAGCATGAACTGTAAACTCTGAAGTATATAGGATTTATATTCCTGATATGCAATTTTCATTAAGAAGTTGTATTTCCCTGCATTTTGTCTTTTTCTCATACTATATCTAACCTATGCACACAGTTCTCTAGTCATAGAGCACCTTATTGAGTGACGGTTTCTACAGCATGCGTGAACTTAAGCAAAGCTTCTCAGTCCTGCAGTAATACATGCATCACTCTCCTATAATTTTGAAGATAATATGTAGGCAATATAATGCACTGAACCCACTACCATTCCACAGTACTGCAGAGGTACAGAAGAGACAGTGTGCTCTTTATTGCTTAAAGTTTGATTGGCTTCTATAAGGAAAGCATAAATCTCTTCAAAAAAAGAAACACCGTCAGTTTTCACACTTCTGAAAATGTTTTCAAGTTTGAATGACCAAAACACCCAGTTATATGTGAGTTCATCAGCTCTAGGTACAATTACTTCACATAAGGATGCAGCCAGGTATTATTTCAGTTTTTCAGAAGACTGTGCTGGGAGAAAAATCATTAAGCATTATTATGATGGTAGTTAAGAATTTAGATGTCTAAATGAAGACCATTTTAGAAGACAGGTTTTATCTGAACCCAAATAATGCTAATGTTTATGTCAGTTTGAATTGAGTCCACGTGTGTCGCTTTCTTCTTTAGAATTTTAAGATTACTTTTACTTGAATTCATGTGGAATTTCTTTCATATTTACTGTATTTCACTGGAGTTGGAGCCATCTGTGTAACTATAATGGTCAACCACATCTGGCACCATTTCCTTTGGAGGGAGTTTAAGCATTTGTAGATTTGCATTACAAGGTCATATGAAAACAATTCCTCCAAACTGTTTATACAAACGAATTGTTTTCTCACATACTGACTAAATAATAAGAGTCAACTGACAAACTCATACTTGTTCTTTGCAAACTTTTCAGATCCAGTTCTGCAGTCTTGACTTGGCAAAATTCCCACCAATGTCAAATAAATTTCCCAAAAATAACTTTAGCAAAGAATGGGTTTATGCAACCTTTCCTCCATTAAAAAAATGAAAAAAAAATCATTAACTAACTGGCACCTGTAGACACTGACCTGTCCACTGCTAGCACAGGTAAGCTGTAGTAAAGTTGCATTGTTCAAATAGGCAACTGAAAAAGCTGGCCATTAAATGGTAGTTATATAATCCTTCTCTTCCTAATTTATGGTTACCTATATAGTAACATGGAATGATGAAACATGAATCAATGTTTAAATGACAGCATATGAAAAGAGAGATCATTTTAGTAAAAGAAACACCACAGTATAGATTACTGTGCTATAATAGAAGCTTACTTCAATTTCTCTAGTTAAATATTTTTTTAAGTTATCCCGTTATACTCTTAAGCATAACAGAAAATTTCAAGCCAAGATTGTAAGTTGATTTCTTAGTAAGAATTATTTCTCTGAATAATGATAGAGAATAAACAAAAACATAATCAAAAATATTTATGACATGATCAAATTTTGGAGAAATCTGTAGCAATTAACTTAAGTGAAAGACAAGTCACCAACTTCTCCATATGAAATTCTAAGTATTGTGGTTATACAACTGTTGCATCTCCTAAGTAAAAAAAAAGTTTTAAGCTGTTTGTTCTCACAGTTTTTTACTACTATAATTTTTAAGTTCACTGCAGACCGTATAAAAAGTAGGACAAATATTGTAAGCATAATATGAATAAAATTTGGTATCACTCATATTATGCTTAGTCATTACAGCACACAGTATATAAAGATCTATTAAAAAAGGACCGGAATCAAATATCCTGCATCCAGAAACCCTAACCTACCTTATGCAGCTTATCATAGTTTTTCTTCAAGAGTTCATTCTCTTTTTCTGGATTGTTTATTCTTTCCTGTAACTAAAATGAAGAGGGAAGTTTCAAGTAATGCACAGCACAAAAGGAAATTACAATGAATATGTGAACAGAAATAGCAAATACTTTTTAGGCAATGTCAGGCTATTATTTGTTCTTTTAATACAACTGTATTAAAAGCTTCATAAGAAGATAAATCCACATGGATTTACATTTGGCCCAAAGTCTTTTTCATGACGTTTATATGAAGCTGACACTAGCATGTTGCAGTTGATCAACAGTAACTATTCACATTCTGTCTTATGCAAAACAATATAGAAGCCTGGAGCATTACATTTTAAAATTTCTTTTTAGTAAGTGAATATCAGTATTAGCTAGTGTATGGCTTTTGCATAAAACACACCCTTGCTTCCAAAACACTCACTAAAGCTTGATATGGTTTCAAAGACATGAGATACTTAAACTGAGAATATCTACTCTATGCATTACAACATCTTAAAGGTTTGGAGGAAATATCTATGAGGTAACCTTGATAAACTTGGTTCACATAAAATACATTTACAATAGGTAAAGCATGTGGTAAAACCAAATATAAGTTGCTACAAAATGCAAGAAAAACCAAGTAAGTTTGCACACTCTTATTCCTCACACATTGAAGAAAATGGGGAAGAAACCAATTGATTTTTAGCCCCATATCTGGACAACTTGTTAATGATGACAGAAGTCTTTGGGAGTCACTAGAGAAAGAAAGAGAAGTGACTGATTTGAACTGCTGAGTAAGATGTAACACTGTACTCTAATTAAATCAGGTTCAATGAATACTAAAAACTAGCGATACATGATCAATAAACCAAGTATTATAATTTTTTTTTCTATTAATAAACCACTTGCTCAGTATCACAACTGACAAGGTATCTTACGCTTTAACCTCAAATATTGTCCAAACACTGGTGTTTGGACAATGTGGCACAGGGACCGGGTGTGGTTCACAATTCTATAAAATGCAAATAGCATTTTGGTCAGAAGTTTTCCTTTTGAATAGGATAAAAATACATATAGTACCAGGTCAGTCTTCTACCTATGTTTGAAAGGTCTATTCGTATCTCCTCCATGAAAAGGTATCCCAACATTTCTTTTTCCCTTATCTGTATGTACTACCTAAAGTAAAAGATTCTAGCTCTTGACCACAACCTCACCTCTTCTGTCCCTCTGTTTGAAATAGTCACTGATTGCCTTTTTTTTTTTTTTTTAAGATGGAACCACTTTAACTGCTCCTCTTTAAGCTGTTTGTTCAGTTCATCACCTTTTCCTAATGAAGCATCATGGTTGGTCTTCAAGCTCTTTAGGCTTTATGGAAAGGAAGGAATATCCAGAAAAAAATAAAATAAATCACACCTAGTAGAATGTTACAACACTGCATATTCCAACAGTGGTCTCCTCTGGCAGTATTTAGTGTATATATTCTCAATGTGGTCAACAGGAGACACTCTTGATCCAAGTAACTGAATGCATGGCCAGGGGAAGGTAGCACTCTTGGTGCCCTCGTGAACATTAAACCCTCAGTTCAGTCATGATGAAAACGACCAAGAAATACATCTGTTAAGCAATTAAAAGATTTTGCTGTGGTTATAGTGGTTAGACATGCTGACCAAAAAACACTGCAGCAGCAAGCAAAAATGAATGTTGACCACAGTTATGGTAATCACAGAGCTTGCCACAGCTCTGTTAACCCTTAATTGTAGATATATAATTGTTTCATAATCCTAATACACTCTGTTCTATTTTCCTACTAGTAGTATTTTAAAGAGGGACTTCTGATTTATTTTACATTTTCACTTATTTCAATGGATTATATTAAGGCACATTTAACCAATTTTAATATTAAATGAAGGATGCTGGTAGAACCTCTATTTTCAGAATATTGGTTAATACTATAGTGCCTACATTCCACAAATGCTTTCATAAAGCCTCATTCATTAAGAATTTCAATGTAAATCACATTCAAAATATGATTTGAAACAACAGAGCCCACAAGCCAATCTTCTGTTTAACAAAATGATTGTACGAAAATTTATGCTACATACATATGTGAGTATAGATAATGCAGAATAAAGTTAGCTTCAGCTTTTTCAATATACTATTTCCTACAAAGTAGTTGAGTAGAGAAGTTGAATCTGAATCCCGTACAAATTGTTTAGGTTCACCTGCATCTGAATATACAAGGAACAAATAAAATCCCATTGAATACCAACCGCCAACTTGATCTTCAACCTTTCATATTTCATTCCTGAGTTAGAAAATATCACAGAGAATAAACAACTTTAGCAGTTAGTCTTATTTCCAGAGTTAATAAAGTGTATTGTTCATCAATTTTTAACAATCTTTCTTCAGTGCTCCTCTTGCTCCGTCCTGTACCTGTGAACTCTATTGCAATAACTTCAAAGAATTACACCTTAGAAATAATTTTTTTTCAATCTTCATTCTCTCCGTATTTTTTTTTCTTTCTTATTAAAATCACAATCCTTAAAGTCTATAACCCTTCCAATTGCCCAAGTGAACTAATTTTTTTTTTTCCCATCTCTTAGCTTCAATCTTTTACCTGAAGTTCTCTTCCATTTTAACACACAATATAGGAAGAAAAACAAACAAATAAACTAACTAAACACCTTGGCAAAGCTCCTTTCATAGACGATTTCATCCTTATCTCTTTTCTTAATTTCCAAAAGAAATGAAACCAAACCCATCAATAGTATTTTTTCTACTGAACAATCTCATTAAAAACACTGAAAGCATCCACCTGAAAATTCTCCTTGCTTCCACTGGATTCTATTCCTTCATTGTCTCTGCTACTCTCCTGACCATTTTTGGATTAGCTTTCCACATGAATTTTAAGGGGACCATGACTATAACCTCATTATTTTTGTATTTTTCTAAAATGCATTCTTTACCTGGATCATCTTCTACATCTGAGTATTCTGTCAGCCTTTTTTTTCCATTATACAAAACTGTTTCTATCTTGCTGTTCCTGGAGTATCCCAAGACTAAGGTCATGACAATAATCAGGATGATGATTTTAATTGAGCATTTCTAGTTTGGAATTTCATTTCTTTGGGAAACATGTCTTGATATTGTTGTCAGTTAGAAATAACTCATTTGAAGAAAATGGTTATATGAATACCGCACAAATGAACACCAACTTCTCTACACTGCAGTTGTGAAGTTGTACCAATCATTCAAGGGAACTGACTCTCTTTAGTATTTTAACCCGTAGTTCCACAGACTAGCATATTTCATATTACAACTTATGACACACTGAATACTCAGTCCATAATTGAAGCAAATAAATTTACCAATGGGATCAAACATATACTCCAAAACAGGCAAACCTCCCCAGCTTTATCAAATACTGATAAAGTGAGGGGGGTCTGGTACCCCTTTTTTGGTAAATCAGTATATCTAAGTCAAAGCTCTCTCTTTAAATCATCAGGAGTTTCTTTCAGTAGCCAGACAACTCAGTTCATTCTTACAATCTGCCTGGGATGACTTTGCAGATGAAATCGCTAAGATCTCCTAGATCCTTCTGAAAAAACCCAAAATTTGACTAAAAATCGTTACTCTATTTGGAGCAGCTTGAGAGAAATGTAATATGTGGTTCATTTTCATGTACTCAGTATTGACTCAAGATCAAAAACTGTGTATATTTCTTTCTTCATTTACAAAGGCTTACGTGATGAGAATAGAGAAATGTACTGACCAAATTCCAAATATCTCTTGAAACTGGAGAAATTTTCCTTCCATTGCTGAAAGAACACTGCTCTTCTCAACCAGCTGTTTACAGACTTCAATAACTTCCACATTGTCCCGAATGTTTAGTCTACAAATTTAAAAAGAAATACATCATGAGCTTAAAAATACAAAATGAATTATCATATTAGTTTTGTTTTGAGAAGTTGAACTCTTTTGCGAATCAGCTTCCTACAATGTTTGGCAGAAGATTTTGTGTGTAATACCCAAATTAATTTCTTCTTCTATATTTCATATTATACAATGTAGGTAAATAAACATGATGATACAGCAGCTTCAAATAATACATCAACATCCTTGATTATTGACAGAAAAAAACCTCCATCCTATACTTAAAGTGATTATTTGTTTTCCATTTGCTTTTCCACCATCTGAAGTATTTGGTGCCAGTACAATACCATTTTATGGAATTTCCTCTTACAGTTTAAACATATCAAATACTGCTAAAAAGAAGTGACTCAGCAACTTGTAACACCTGAAGGCTTGTATTCAAACATGCTGCAGGTGTGTCTTAACTACACGAAAATCACTTAATATCTATGTAGATACTCTTACAATTCTAAGATTACAATTACAAGATTTGAGGATGACTTGTATTAATATAAATTATTATAAAATCCAAATAAATCTTTAACATTTGAACTTCTCTTCCCATATTTATCTATTTTAGACATATTGGACTTACTGTCACAATGCTACGTTGCAGCAAGAGAATGGACTACTAAGCTTACACATCTGTAAACCAGCCGAGTATGTGAAATACTTTTCTTTTATTCTTCAAAATACCAAATGCTATTGTGTTTCGGCATTGCCCAGTTAATTGTCCTTACAAAGAAGATAAACACAGTCACAAATCTGAGGTCTTCCCCAAGAAACAGGCCTAACTCAATGCTAAAACTATCATGTGTCTAAAACATGTTATCTACATAAATTGTGGTGAGTATAGACAGCAGCACTGTCTCATGCTAGCTATTTAAAAGCTAATGTAGTGGCACGTTTTTATTAATCTTGTTCCACACATCAAACAAAAGGGTCTGATGCCTTCAAAGGCTTTTTTTTTCCCTTCTTTTTTAAGCAGGGGACTTTTTTTTTTTCCTTTTTAAGTTGAAAAAGGAGCAGATGATAGTGAAATTTATGATGTACAGATGTAAACTTCATAGCTTCTGACATTCAACATTAACTATTTTTTCAACAGTGAATGAAACATCATTAGATTTAAACAGGTTTTAGATACTAATATTATGGAGCAAAATATTCAATTTCAGAAGTGAAAAACTACTTTTTTTGGGATCATTTCAATTCTTGCAATTGTAAGGGCTAGAGAAAGCATGTGCAATTACTTACTTATTAGTGCCTTACACTGATCACAATTTCTTTATTTATTTAAATAAAATATGCCTAAGAAATGTCCATTGCATCCAAGTATATGCAAAAAAAGCTTGCTGTTGGACAATGAGATCTTTTCAGATTTTGTGGGCAAGGTACAGTTAATTGAGGAAGACTCTGTTGGGAAGGATTATTTTTCTAGAAATGAAGTCACAAAGCAGTAGAATAGAAAATGATGATCTACACAGGTTTCTCCCTCCCAGGTATGTATATCCTGCTCCCCGAACATCTGCCCAGGTATTCTGATATTACTTAAAAACAGGGGTTATATACAGATTTAACAGAAATTAACTAGTATTTTTCACTTAAGTATTTTCCTCAAAGTAATGAGTAAGACTAAACTTGTACTGAGATAACTGAATCAATATTTTCTTTACTGCCCAGAAAGTAAAAAAGAATTGCCACAGAACATGGACACACTGAAGTAGAGGTGGAACAGAATTCAGAAAAAGGAAAGGAACTGATATCCCTTTGGAGGCAATAACATGAATTAATGGAAAAACTGATCTAGCTCTATGCCTTCTACCACAATTGCAGATATAAGGACTATGAACTCTATCCTTCCTTTAAATCTCATCTTCATGCTGGCTTTAAAAGTCTGAAATGGAAAACGAAGCTAGGAGAAAGTGACTCTTAAAAAAGCTAAGAATTATCTTTGGGGTTAATGTCTGAAGTACACTAAAGAGACAATCTCTTTTCTAGACCTCTTATCATTTGGATTAAAAGCATATAGAGTAGAGTCCCCAACAGGCTGGGGACCAGCTGTGTGGGAATGGAGCACTGATAGCAACCTACACCAGAAGGAAATGATTAAAGAAAGGAGCTTGACCTCCACTGTACAAATTTATGCCAGTAAATCCCAGATGGCTAAGCTAATAAAACTGAGGTCTAATTAAACCACATCCCTTGCATCTTGTCTTTGCTTCCATATGAGCAGAACAAGGATACAATACTGAGACTACTCTTAAGGAGTCCTGACTATTGCGTTAACTGGATTTGTGGCTCAAAAACTTTACCCATTCATATTAAAAACTGGAAAACCAAGCAAGCAAAATACATATCACCACCAAACTTCTCAGGGTCACTTGTCCTCGGTCTGGCAAAATAAGAAAAAACCTTTTCAGATAATTGTTCTCAACCACAAGTACACCAATAGCCAAGTCACACAGACTCCCAAGCAGGGAATAGAACATGAATGTGCAGCACTATCTAATAGATCTACATACATCTACTAGATTTAAATAATACATCTAATAGATTTAAATTCAGAGTCACAATGTAGCAAAAAATGCCAAAGGAATTAAAAACTGATGGGCAAATAAGCTTTCTTCATTAAAAGATCAAGTAAACAAAACACCAAAAAAATGCACAAACATGCAAATACGTGTTTCACAAATGCAGGCTGGGATGGCTTTAAAGACGTTTTTGGAAAGTACTATGAGTTATTAAGTTATTTGAAGATACCTACTTGCAAAATGATTTTATTTAGAATTAATGTTTTACCTTGCACACTGTGTTCCATAGACATCAAACTACAAGGCTGTGGTTTTGGCCATCTTTTAATTACAAACAGTCAAGCTAATTGTAGATAAATTTTGTACTTAAAATGTGTTTAGTCTAATAATCCATAGGCCGAGTTTGTCCCTTAAGGCAGATTTATACATTCCTGAAAGAATTCCCAAACAAACTCCAATTAAATACGGAAAAAAACATTGATTGCAGCCACATTACAATAATCATCTCAGGGAGTGCTGCATATGAACTCAGCTCTGTTATGTAGCTCTTATGTTAGACAGAAACTGCAGTGAAGCTGCAAAGGCAGCTTTAAAATATTATTGGATTTTTTGTGGATATAGGACTCAGGATAACCAGTACCTCCCTTCCTTATTGATGATGGACTAATGATTAACTGTGGCTGCTTCACTATTCGGAAACTACAGTTATTTCAATCCCAAGAACTTCTTAAACACATAGCAGAATAAAGAATGTTTTCCTAAAAGTTGACAGTAACCTAACAGCAGTCTGACATCAACTGGTGCTACAGCAAAGAAATTGGTGGAAGCCCAGTCCTTTTGGCATCACTCAGTTCCTAAAGAATTTCAGCAGTGTCATTACGTGGTTACGTAGCAGGATGACGGCCACGTGTTTTCTTACAAAACATAAGAAAAAGCTGCTAATAATATCAAAATTCAAAGATAAGCTACAAAGATGAACTAAGATGACCTTATTGGTCAACCAAATGTCCAGGTTTTCTTCCAGTATTCCCGTATTGACAGTTTCTTCTCTGCTGATATAAAGATTAAAAATAAGAATTACACAGAACCTATAAATCTATTTAATTTTTTATGCAATAAAACAACTCATTCAGACTGTTCTAGATAGCAGTTACAAGACTCACAAGAAAGCAAGCTAATGAAAGTCTCCTAAATATATCATGTATGTATCCCTTTAAGTTCTGGCTCTGGTTCATTCAGCATCAAAAATACATGACTTGGAAAACATGGGGATTAAGAGTCTTCCATAAAGTATTCTGGTGGCAAAATTGTAGAACACACACTACATATGTACTGGTGGACATTTTTCAATTTATTTCTTAGTATCTTCAGTCAAACACAGTAACTCTCAAATACTAATGTATCTTTTATCAGGTTTCAAACCAGAAATAGACTGTTAAGGAAATACTTTCAGAACTTCGAACATGAACTCACAGATAGTAACTTGGGTCAAGTATCATGGTTTGGATACAAGTAATTTGATAAATATAAATAAGGATCTGTACTACTTTTTAAAGCCTGACTTTATTTAAGGATTTTTTTAGCTGAATTTGAAGTGCATCTTTACTTTCAAAGTCCTTAAAAGTTTTCACATAAGTATGGTAGTTGACATAGAATTTAGATGTTATCTTCAGTTTCTATCTGCTGTACTTGAAGAAGTGTTTATACAAAAATGAAGCACAGAAGTTCTTCGCAACAGATTATTTTCAAATAATGAAAAAAATATTTTAAATATTTTCTGAACTCACTGTAGGCACAGACTGAGAAATTATTTATGATAACAACTTCTTTAACCTATTTAAATGATATAAAGGAAATTCTGAATAGGGGAGACTTATGACTTTGTGAATAATTTAATAGCAAACATTATGATGTATTATTTATGTAGCACCACTGGTGCACAAAAGAATGCTCACACATAATAACGGGGTCCCTCCCTTGAAAGGCAGTTAAAGAACTGACGACATATTTCTCATTCAAAGAGAACTTTTATTGAAATCAAACGAGTAAGGAATGCAGGATTATGCCATATTAGATCCTTAATACAACTAAAGGTAACAGTCTGAAACCGAAACAGTCAAAAAGGGAAAAATACATGCAAAGCTGTAGAATTTTGTTGTATTTTTTGCAAAAGTAGAAGAAGAGAGAGAAAGAAAAAAGATTAAACTAAAAGAGGCTTTATTATGAACACATTCTGCCCGCATGTTTGCCTGACTTTGCTGCACTGCACAGCTACACCTAATCTGCCAACCTACCCTTACACAAGGCCAATAGTTTTCTACTATTTCTAGACTCTGAATTATTCATGGGTACTAATGAACATTAAATTGCTTTATATGAACTTATGCCTAAAATATTGTAAGAATTATATTGAAGATCTTTTGGATCAACTGGCTATGGTATTTTTAAAGCAGCCAAACACAAAGCAGATACAGTAAGGTATATTTATTCTTTGTGGATTTTTTTTGTCACTTCATATCTTAGAAACAGCTAAGCTCTCCTGAACTTTTCCCGGCATTTTATTTTTGGGCAAGTGTCCTGCATGTTTTCTGATCTGCATTAAAAATGATTTGAGATTCAGATTCAAGGTTTGACTGAGCAATCTTAAAGTTCAGTTCTTTTAAAAAAGAGGGCACATATCCAACACCAGCCTGTTGGGTTTATCATCATTGATCGAAAGGGCAGGATGAGAATATATGCAAGACAAAAAAAAGAAGTAGTCTGTGCTAATCAATATTACAGAAAGTATTCTTTGACCTTTTGGATGACATTACTACTGTGTTCAAGTTCTGAGTATTGGTTACTAGATTTCTAATAAGTCTTCACCTTAGGAAAATGTGTTCAAGAAATTGAAGATTCAGAGAATTCAAATTACCAGTATCCCCTCCGGTTTGGACAAGGCCTCAAAAAGCAGACAGGCATACTAGAACTTCTGCAAAATTCCTGAACATTGTTATCTGAGCGGGATGTTCTGTGGACAACTTTTCCTTTTTTTTTTTTTTTTAATTACTCATGCTTTTGTCAGTTTAAGAATCTCTGCCTTAATCAATATGGTTCCAATCCTTGTTCTGCACAGGACATCTTAGATCTGGATCTGTTTTTATGACAAGATAAGTCCTCCCACTCTGTCATATCAACATTTGATGTGTATTCCCAGAATCAAGTTACCCTCTTCTATCTGATAGCACTGGGCCTGAATAAATTTATTATATTTCTGCTCTCTTTTTGCATTGTTAAGATAAAAACCAAACAAACTGAATTTGGTATTAAAACTGCCCAATTAATGATATGAAGTATAAAAACAAAGGTGTATTAAAGTTGTCAAAACTTGCCCTACATATAAATTAAAGAGACAAACTGGTAGGGACAAATGTGTTTTTTTATCTGTCTAACAACATGAGAATTGTTTCTGTTCTTGTTTACCTGAATCAATGTAATGAAAGTGAAGACTGGTGCGCGGGTGTAACTGGCCAGCAGCCTGATCCATAACTTCTGGATGTTAAGGAGACAAATCTGCTGACTCAGGTTTGAACCAGAGCTGTAACTGTCTGTTGGGGTTTTCCAAAACACATTATCAGTTCAGTGTATAAGTTAACTGACTACAACTACTTCTACAAATGTTCCTATGAAAATACTAAAGTTTTAAAGTCTGAATTCCAAATGCAACTGCAATAAGTAAAGGACTGAGAGTGAGACTGCCTTAAGCTGTAAGTCTCAACAGTAAAAAGCACCGTTATGGATGGCTGCATTGTAGTATTTGCTTTTCAAAGTCCACACGTGTGATAGATTTTTCAAGTCTGCAGTGCTGTGCACACAAGTATCAAGAGACTAGAACAAACCTTGAAATTAAAAAAGGAAAAACATGTGCAAACAAACTACAGATGTGAAACTTTGTTATAACATGATAACACTAAACTTTTTCACACACTACTTTTATAACCCTTTAACAAGTAGAGAAGTTATACTAAGGAAGTCCAATGATTTTAACTATTAGAAAACTTGCCTGATAGCTACTGTCTTTTCAAATCTGTACTTTTGTTTAACCCCGACTACTGTGGATTCTCATAATAAGGACTTCAAAGGCAAACAATCTATCATGACTGCTATAAATAAATACAAGAATAAGGGGAAAGAACAATCTTTCTGCCTACAGGTACTATTATTGCCCACTGATGAAAAAAAAAAGAGCATGGACTTGCTACAGTGAAGCAATTATTAGGGATACTGATAAAAACCACTGTTTTTAATAAATCTGAATTATACCTTTCCTTGTACGCTCTGGCATACCAGCAGCCTCACTCACTTTTTTGAGAGCACAGCTAATAAAAGACTGAACACAGCTGTATGGACAAGGTCTATGGCCTGGAATCTGGAGCTGCTGGTCAGCTGAAAGGAGTTTGCTGGAGAGGCTCTTGTTTTGTTTCTCAAGCTCATAAACTCTCTCTTGCCAATGCTCAATCCTTTCTTCCAGCTCCAGGCCTGCCCCAGCCACTTGGGGCCGCCACCAACCTGTTCAGACTTTTTTTTATCAATAACAAGCTGTATTAACTTGGTGGTCATTCTGGGGAAAATAATAAAAAAGATGAAAAAGAATGTGAAAAGTCAGCATAAAAAGCATTCTGTTGAAAGGAACATAATCACTGTGAAGACTTCAGCATAGAACCTGAATAATAAATTTCAGGTTTTGATATAACTATTACTGCCTGTGAAGAACTCTTTGAAGATAATTGAAACCACTGTGCAGCAATCTGCTTTATAGCACTGACAAATAACAGTTTCCTAAGGCTTATCATTTAAGGTTAGTAAAGGGAGGACACATATTTACTCCATATGGTGCTTATATGTAATTTTTAACGCATGACCTTATATAGGAACCTCTGCATGCTGTTAAGTAAAGTTACAGATTTGGGATGTGGCGGGGCAAACTATAAAAGCTACAATTCCACAGAATATTCAACTATTGAAAGAATGCTAATAATATGCAACATTCCAATGATATATAATTTCTAGTATTTTAGGATTTAAATATATATTTCATGTCTAAAGTAGCTAAAATATATAGGTGGAGATACCTAAGAAGCTACCTTGAAAAAAGAGACTTAACAGTTCTCATTATCATACTCAATTTTATACTTGGCAAATCTTACCAGTGTGCTTTGGAGAAAGAACGGTTAGCTGCAGAATATAATTAGATACAGAGGATATGGTTGTCATCTGTCTTTAAAAGGATACAAATTTTGCTTTTGGTATCTCAAGAGTTGTACCTTTGATTTCCCTTAGTTTTGATAAACATTTGTAAGCTAGAACAAAAGTCAGAGAGGGCACATAGGGGTGATGTAACATGCACGAACAGAAAACATACCCAGCAGTAAATGCAAAAAACTTGGCATATAAAGAAAGAAAAGGTGGCTTTGATGAGAGAGACAAGTTCAAGACTTTACAAAGTCAGTTGCACATCTTCGAGACCTGTATCTGGTTTACAGGAAATCTATTTTTGAAAGCCCAGAAAGAAAACTGAAAATAAGGACACACTTCATTTGTTTAAAGGGGGTTATTTTATTTTTTGTATACTTGTGGACAGAAGCTTCTACTTAAAAGAACAAAAGTGAAACAAAAAAAAATCCATAATAACTTCAGGATGTCACAGAATGTTACTTGCCTGTAAGCAGGTTTTTTGTTTACGTGGAGTTTTTTCAATGTTCTTCTACTGCAAATTCATTCCAAACTTCTAGTTAAAAGGGTTTTGGTGAGGAATGCTGGAAAGGAAATTTAGCTTGAGGAGTTAAGTTTTTTCTCTGGCAATCACTGTATTTTTTATTTTCTGTGCCATACAGTATTAATTCAGGTATTCCAATTTGGACATTGCATGTAATGCTACCTAAGTGGATGACGAGTGCATTTGGTAAGTCACCTAACAGAAACACAGGAAATGCTGTTTAGAATAAGCAAACAATTCATTTGTTCCACCATTTTGGATGTGACAACAGCCTGACAGAAAAGATGGAAGTTATATCATGCTGGTCAATTTGTTCCTGACTCACTGAATACTGAGTCAAAAGGAAAGAATGCTTTGGACTCAAAAAAATTAGGAAATAGTCCCAGCTACAGAAGCAATATTTTATTGGCCCTTTATGAATCTGTTAGCCACACCGTGCTTGGATGCAGCGTGATTTTATTAAGTAAAGCACAATGTGAGCACAGAGTCATGGTGCTTTTGGATTAATTAGCCCTCCTGCAGTGCAGTAATACCACAAACAGTTCTGCTCAACCCACGCTGGTTTGCCAGCACAGCACTAAGTTTAATAATAAGCCTGAAGTTGCTTGGGTACATTAACGATCACAGAATCACAAAACCAGTCACGTTAGAAAAGACCTCTGTGATCATGAAGCCCAACCTTTGACTGAACACCATCTTGCCAAGCAGACCATGGCACCAAGTGGCACGTGCAGTCCTTTCTTAAACACCTTCCTAGGCAGTCCATTCCAAGGTTTAACTGTCCTTTCTGTGAAGAAATTCCTCCTAATGTTCAACCTGAACCTTCCCTGGCCCACCTTGAGACTAAAGGGTAGATGACAGTCAACTTCTTGAAGGCCAGAGAAGTACAAAAATAGGGGTGGAATCTCACTGTATAGACCATTTTGATTCTAGAATGAAATTCCTGACGAATTATTAGGCTTCTACAGCCTCTTCTACAGTTTCCAGAACACCTGCTGTACTCTGGCACTACAGCTCTGAACCCAAGGTACCAGCTCCAAAGTGACAGACAGTGCTGTGCCTCTGTACACGGAGATCTAATACAGTCCTCACAAAGACATACATACACAGACATAACCACAAATTAAAACAAAAATTAATTCCAAAGAATGATTTTTGCTACTGCTTTAAAAAGTGCTCAGAGAAATCAGCATTTTTAATTTGTGGATGTTTTAAAGGAGAAAAATATTACTGTAAGCTAAAATAAACCTCATACCTTTTAGTTTTCTCCTCTTGCTTATTTGCATGCTGCTTGAGTAAGATGTGATCATGTACATGAAGAAATATGTCCTCCAGTTCTTGACTGATTTGTTATACAGCTTGCTGAGCTTTCACATTCTGTGCAGTTGATGATTCTACCCAAACCAAGACAACTTTAAATTACTTCCAATACATTCAACAACACGTAGTTCAAAGTCAAAACTCATTCTGAAATACTGAACCCCCCCAGCTTTTCAAGTAATCTTATATTTTACACTTGTATGAGCCTGTTAATTTTTTTAGATTTTTTGTCACTTTAATCACTTCCTTTTTCCTTTCTCTTACAGATTAAAAAAAAAGCAATTAAAATTATACAGCAACCTGTTTACATACTAGACAATACAAAGGTAACAGTTTAGCAAGTAACCAGGTTCTGCCAAAGATACTATCTAAAAACAAGCATTACCAAAGAGATGCTTTCTAATCTGTTCCAAAGTTAACATACTCTCTTGAAGCTTGAAAAGATTAACTCAAAATTCTGTAAATTTACTCAGATACAAGACTAAGCCCAGTTGTTCCATTCTAATAGCAGCTGAGTAACATAGCAGAATTGCATAGTACTTTTGGTTCCCATTTTTTAAAACAGATCTGTCCTTGTCCTCAATTCAGCAAAAAAGTCCTCTTTCCTTCTAGAAGGATGAATGTTATAGCTCAATGACATTTCCACTTTTTAGCATCTCACAGCAAGTCCGCTCTTATACCAAGCAACTTGAACATAGAATGGGTCACAACATCTTTCACAATTTAACCCAGATTTTGAATGGTATTTGAACCTAATTTTGTGAGTGGCAACATCAGAAACATTTTTAGAAAGAAACTAAAGAAGCACTGATCAAAGCCTGTAGCTGTAATAAATAGCAGCTGGTACAAACCTTGTAATCCTTCGATTCCAGCTGGAGTTAGACCTGTATGTCTCACAGGCAGGTCCCCCACAGTTACATCAGCTGCAACAGGCATGGCTTATCTAGGGATAACAAAATTCAAATGAAATTCCTCTTCATCTGTTATTTAAACTGAGACTAGAATGAACAATACACCATACAAAATGAAGGAAAAAGTTATGGCAGATTCACTGAAATGACAGACTTGTGAATGCTCCTATCTCAACTGGATTGCTCAGATGACAATCTAAACTCTCAAGTTTAATTTTATGCCAGTTTTAATCTGTTCACAAAATACACCTTTGTTGTGTAATAGCTCCAATTGTATTTAATATATGTACAATTAGCTTTCTGAAGTTCTAGTTCTGTTGTCTTCGGGAATCTTTGGGCTAAGGCTGTATTTCCAAGTAGATGTGGGAAGGGGACGTGCAGGTTTTTTTGTTTAGTTGGGGGTTTTTTAATTGTTTGTTCATTTTAAGAGAGGTAAAAGCTTAAGGCATCAACTGGTAGATGAGTAATGCCATCTTCCATGTTTTGAATGGAACTCTTTGAAACAGGTGCTGGGGGTTATGAAGTCATTCCAGTGTTGCTTGGCATTCTTTTAGTCCTCTTTCAATCATTGTCATATAAGAAATTACTTTTTAAGATAGAGTCTCTCCTATGAATGATTCTCATAAATCTGAACACGATTCTATCTTGAGGCAACAGCAAGCTTAGCTACATGACATAGTGAGATTAGAAAGTATTAATGTGAAAAAGTACTATATTTGTTTTGGTGTAATACATGAACATATTTGTTAACAACTGCTGTTTCTTTCTTGTCTTCTGGTGCAGAAAATTACATGTTGGCCACAAAGTCAAGTAATGCTGAAACAACTGTAAAAGGAGAGACATGAAGTCCTTTGGACAATCTTCCCCCAAAAACCACTGTTACACTCTTCAGGTGATATAAATCCTTAGTCAATCCAAAAACATCTAGGAAAGCATAAGGAAATTAATGGTGATACTACTAGAGCCATGCATCAGAGGGCAGAAGTGACACAGTACGATCAACAGACATCCCATGAAATATCTGTTAATGTGATCATAGTCAAAAGTGCTGCCTAAGCTATCTCTTTCTTCCATCATAAAGAAGTCTCCTTATGGCTTTGTTCTAAAGAAACAAAAGGGATTAATGGAAATTTAGTTTCCAACAAGTCAGTCTTGCTTCTAATCTTTTGGTTCTTTTCATCACTAAAATTTATGATAAAATATTATCTCCAGACTTCACTGTTTATAAATAAACAGGAACACATTTTTCTTCCATGTGGAACAAATGTTTCCTTATCATGACCATTGAAATGAACTGATCTCCACTTGTAGACTTGCAATATGATTGCAGTTTCAATGCTGTCAGTGATAGAGAATACTACTCTGTGATGCTGATGTCCTCACCACGCAGCCGACGGCACAATTGGCAACCAATGACAAATACACATCAACTGGAATCCAGCTCCTCAGCATCCTTGGCTCTTTTTGCATTACTCTTACAAAATCCTCAAAACTTCTTTGTAATTTGTGAAATTAGCTCTATCTGAACTAATTGGCTTCACTCAGGTCTAGGTTCATTATTGTGGTTACTATTTTATGTCCCTATACCAGTATGGCTACAGCAACTGAGATCAAAGGCAAATAGATACATTTTACCTCTAGAAGATCATCTAAATTTGGTTCACGATGGCAGCAAGGAGAAGATGCTACCATTATATGTCTTTCTAGAATGTGATTGTCCTTGCTTTCACAAATCCAAAATGACAGGGGCTTTTTTGGGGCACGTTTCAAGAGACATCAAGAGCTAAACAAGTATTTTATCAGCACGACTCCACTATGTTTGTGATCTATCAAAATCAGGCTTCAAAAACTCTAGCACAGTAACAGGCACAGACAAACATTACTGGTTTTCACTATTTGATACTTGTTAAAGGAACTTTGCTATGGATATCTACCTGTTACCTTCAGTATGAGAGAAATCTACTCATTTAAAAACAGAGACAAAACAACACATGCGTGTCACTCAAATGAACAAACAAAAAACTCTTGTCAGTAGTAATCCATTACTGACTGCAACAAAACCACAGAAATACTTAAGCTGTAAGCAAACTACCATAGCAGAGATGAACACAAAGCCAGTTTTTACTGGCAACATGACAAGACTTGAAGTGACAAAATAAAGCAACTTTAAATCTAAAGTGTCCTGAAAACTTAGAAGGTGAAATTTTCAAAAGGAACAGGAAGACTTGTTTCATTTCCATTACAAAGTGACAGAAATTAAGCATTCAGCTATCTTTTCTGTCCTGGGCCACAGAAAAAGAAAATAAAAAACCCAACCATATTAATTGGTTTTATCAGATACAGTGGTTTTGGAAAGAAATAGTACAAACATGCCTCCTGGTTTTAAGGAGGCCAAATATAACTGAAGATTTAGAATTTGGCTTGGCAACTTATTTGCCTGATTAGTAACACACCTACATCTTTAATAATCACTAATAACCACCATTTATACTGCTGCTTTGAGAGAGGACACTTCAAACATCAAAGCATTTGCTACATATGCTATAGTTCCTCTTTGAATATTATCTCAGTGTCAATCACAAACACTTAAACAAAATTACTTTTCCTTGCAGTCCAGTTCCAGCATTATTTCTTAAAGCATGAGATTTCTCCACAGCATTCCATATTACTTTTGAAAGCATTTCCAAAGCGATTACATCTGACAGAATTGTACAGCAACACTGCTACAAAAGTGATGGTATTTAAGAGTGCAGCATTTCCTAAAAGAAAGCATAACAAAGCAAGAGAAATATAAATTTGTATTTGCTTCTGGACAGATCCACATGCCATCCTCAACCTCAAAAACTTAAACCAGGTTTTATTCCCAAGAAAGGATACCCTACAATCACTTCAGCACATACTGTTCCTCAAAAATAAGAGAAAATAACTTAATATACAAAGAGAGGAATATTCTGTGTATCTCTGGGATTAAACTATAAGAACTTCAAGTTGGGTATAAGCAAGAATTTTCGATATAGTTACTGAAGTTAAAGAAACTGTAACTTTGTTTTACACTTCACTACTTACAACAGCGGTTCTGTCACCACCTGTATCTGAAAATTTACTACAAAAAAACCTGCACACGACTTTGTACTGTTATACGAGGCCAGACAGAAATTAGACTAATACTTTAGGTTCAGATTCTTATATAACTCACAGAAGTGTACTTTTGTACCAACATTATTCAAAAGTAGCAAAATTGAGTGGGGATTACATAATTTTTTAGAAGTTCTGAGCCAGTGAGGCTAGAAAGGACTTCCAGTGAAGAGATTTCTAGTGAAATCATAAAAATTACAACTTAATTGTTTCAACATGGATTTTGAATTTGAGTCTCAGACATGGCCAAGACGATCCTTTAGTTACAAAATCCTACTCCACTTCTCTGGTAGAGGGAATTTAGAAAAGGAGGTGAGAGGGACCACCCACCTATCTTAGCTTATCACAACGTTCTCCTTCTATTGAGCCCTTAAATGATAAATGTTTGCACTTTATTGAACTTGTAACCTAAAATAATCTCATTTATTACTTGGTAGAAATATGCACACATATCATCTTTCAAATATCATCTGTTGCAGTGCTGTGTGTTTTGGGATGTGGACAAGAAAAAGAAAGAGAAAATATGGAAGATATTAGGAAACGGGATCACAACACCCTGCTGTTGCCTGAGGGAAGAAACATCTCTCAGACCTGTAAGTCCTACTTCAACACAGAAAAATCGAAACAACCTTCAACGTATTTTAAGAGTGCTTCTCAAATTTTGATTCAGCCGCGCCGGTTCTGGCGGTGACTGACAGGGCAGGAAGGGGCAGGGTCGCAGGGAAGGCAGCGTTTGCCTCACGAAGGAACGCCTACACTGCTCCCGCCCCCGGGCACAGGAGCTCAACTCCCGCTCGCAGCCCAGCCGCCTTTCCAGGTACAACACACAGGCCTGCAGGGCTACTTTTAACCAAACACTGAGGCTCCCAGCCTTTTCCCACGGGCACCGAGCGAGGAGCCTCTGGGGTCTGGAACCGCCGCCCTCAGCGCGGGACCCGCCAGTCCCGCTCCTCGCCTCCCCAGCCGGGGACCGCCCGCTCCAGGACACGGCGCCACAGCCCCGGGCAGCTCCAGCGCCCCCGTCCTCCCCGCGCCGTGCCCAGAGGAGGAGAAGCTCCCCCCGTACTCACGGCCCCTGCCAGCCCCGAGCTTCTCTCAGCGCTCCGTTAGCAACTGCCGCTGTTGCCATCCGGCCCCTTCCCCTTCCGGGCCGCCCTGGGCCTGCCGGGACTTGGAGTTCGGGGCGGGGCCGCGCGCTGCCCGCGGAACCGCGGTCCGGCCGCCGCCGGCGGGAACTGCGCGGGGCTTCCGCGGTGCCCGGGGCGCTGCTCCCCTCCGCTCCGGGCGGACGGCTAAGGCGGCACCCATGAAGAGGAGAGCAGGGGAGCGGGAGAAAGAACTGAAGGTACCTTCCGTTTGCTTCCTGCTCCCCGCAGCCCCTAGGAGTGTGCCCGTGGCCAGCCCTCTCTCCGCTGCTCGTGGGGCTGTGCGGGGCAGAGCTCGCCGGAGCTCCGGTAGCTCCAGTGCTGGAGCCCCGAGCGAGGGGACTCCGAGGCCGCCGTGAAGTTCATTGTGAGACGAAGGAGCCCCGGCCCCGAGCTCGGCGCCGCGGTCACAGAGCCGGGGATGCCGGGGCGGCAGCTCCGCACGGCCCCGTGTGCCCAGCACCGCCCCGCGCCCCCAGGGGCTCCGCCGGGGCTGCCCGGGCAGGGGGCTCTGCTTACCCTGGAAGTAGCGGATCCCCCCTCCCTTCAGTGAGGGGCACCTTGTACAGCGTTAACAGGAGCTAGTGGTAAAGGCGTGTGCCGTCTGGGCAAGATCCTTCAATTAAAAAGAAAGTTCTGTGGTATATGAAAAAATTATGCAAGAACTATGTGTTTGTTGTTGTCGAAACATTCCCAGTGAGATGATGCACTGTGTAACTGCGCCTTAATTTTTAAATTTAAAAGTGCTCTACACTAAGCCTGACCTAAATAAACATTTTTAAGTCTTTTATACTACCCGAGCTTTATAATGTTTCTTTTCTTGTTCATGTGTTTAGATGCAATGCTTTTATATGCTTACACTGAAGATGTTATTTCACTGTCTGTGGAAGCAAACAGGAGTGCTGAATGTTTGCTGTTTCAGTGCCTTTGAAGGGCTTGTTTTACTACATTGTACAATATTTGACTTCATCTCTTGATGGTTGTTGTACTTCTACTGATTTTGTTTACAAAATAGTAGTACTGAGAAGCAGTAGGTGACTTTCAAACGAGGTGGCTTGTTTGAAAGTGTAGTGCTGGTATTAGTGGTGTTAATGAAAGGAAGGCTAATTCCATTATAAAACTTAAAAAATGCCTTTGAAAATGGTAATCTCATACACCTAAACAGGGAACATGCTGGTTTTAGTATTGCTATTAATTTACTATTCAGTATTAACAGTTATTTCACTGCAGAGGCGGGGAAAAGGTCTGATGTAAGTCTGCAACTGAGTATTTTACTAGAGAAATGTAGAGCCTCTTTGCACTAGTAAGTTTCGTAACAACTCCTTAAGGACTACCTGGTCATTTTGTAATTAGTCTTTCTGCTATCCCAAGTTGATGAAAGACAGCAATTTCAGTGTTACATTTGTGTTCCGCCCTTTCCATAGATGTCAAAACGTATGCAGATATCCCATCCAATATAAATTCCTTGCAGAAAAAACCTCAACCCCTACTTTTTTTAGCCTGTAAATTTGTGCTGTCCATCCAAGGGCCTTTGTCTTTTCAATGGGTCTTGAATATATTTGCATTAGGAGAATAATTGCCCTTGATAAGATAATCGCTGAAGGGTATGTGTGAGGGGGTAAAAGCATGGTGCTGTGAACTACACTGGCAAAGGCTGTAGGAGGAAAGGCACTTGAAGAGGTGTCAAGAACAGTGTATGAAAAATTTGAGGTAAAGAACAAGAGTACTGCTATAGACACGACTCGATGTTGTGGGTGCGGAGACAGAGAAGGATGAAAAATAACAAGAGATTCTTACCGAGAATTTAAAGGTGTCACTACTTATAGAATGCCTTAGGGGGATGTGGTAAATTGGGCACTACTTTAGAGAAGCTGAGTATATTGAAAGTGAAGGAAAATGAGCCTGTAGAACGTCTCAGAATAAAGGCTGCCAAAAGAGAAAGCAGGAGTTGGAAAAGGGGGGGATGTGCTAGAAGGAACATGTGCTTTTTTTTTCCCCACGGAAGCATCCTCATACTGATTGTTTTCTTCAACTTAGTTGGAGATCTAATCTCTGGGCTCCTGTCAGTGGGCCAAGTCACCCTTCAGTCCATAGGCTTAGCCATTCTTAGCTTATGTTGCTCACCTGAGAAATGCTGAGGACAAAGGAATAGTGTTTTTACTATAGGAGTTCTGCCAAGACTTCCATTTAGGTACTGATTAAAATATTTTTTAGCAAATCAAATCTTAGTGAGGTTAACCCAACCTCTTCTGGAGAGTAAGATTTATGAGGTCTGCTACTGAGAGGGAAGTGGTTGGGTAGAGAAGCTGGTTTGGATTATGTGTCTCCTGGCAATGTCTCTTGTTTTCCAGAATTAAATCCTGAATAAAAGTTCTTGTTTTGCTATAATTGTGTACAGTTAAGTGCTGTCTATCAGAATCCCACTGACTGGCCTTTGCTTTGTAATTATGTAGTATGTTTCTTATATGTGATAAGCTGTTCTCTGGCTCAAATTTTCTTGTATATAGCAAGTTTTGATTTATGCTTCTATAGAAGAACATTTCTGTTCCAAGTACATGTGGTAGAAGTTCTGTAGAGTGCAGTGCTGTCAAACAGCAATATCCACTTTGCAGATCACTCATTTGGGTTGAGTAAGATTAAATGTGTAGCAGAAATTAAATTGTTTGTGCTAGTATTTGGTGTTCCAAGCCCAACAGGAGGAGGATGCAAATTCATTCCTGGGAAGAGGGTCTGAGAAAAGTAGGAAAACCTACTTAACTACAGAAGGTAGTTAAGAACAGAAGTTAACTACTCATCTGTTCTAAAAACTATGTTGGGCATGCTAATGTCTTGTAGAATATTTCTGAGTCTTAAGTGGACAGCAAAACACAACTATTCTGAAGTTGCTAAAGACACCTTTGGAGCTGTTGCAAGCCATCAGCTTCTCTGGTCTTCCCCATAGCAAATATTACTTCTGTGCATAAAACCAGAGCTGTTAGAGTAGATGTTGCTCATTAGCTGAAAAGGCATTTTTATGAAACAGTCTGTTGGGGTTTGTTCATGCTTGTTTGTTTTAGCTTAGAATTCAGTTTTAATTAATACAGTTTATAATCATTTTGATTATTTTTTCTTCACACTCCTGGTCAGAGTTGGTCGCTACTTTTTCCCTGGGTGTAGAAATGTACCATGTAAAGTTAAATCAAACTTCCTATTTGGTGATCTAAGTAGGCTATTTCCTCCTTTTAGACTTGGGAAGAAAGCTTTTTGCTTTTAGGATGTTTATTATCTTGATTGATATTCACAGGTGAGTTAAAAAAGTTAATCTTTAATGTAAGACTTAATGTTCTCAAGACTGACTTATTCAAAGTGGATTTTTTAAAGTAAGTTTCAATATGACAGAGGCCAAGTTCTAGTTATTTCCTGTATATGCTTCCTCTTGCCACTCTTTGCATATTAACACCTTGTGTCATTACCACGTGAAAGAGAAGATACTCAGCTAGTCTGGAGTATTATTTTCTTTGGAAGTAAAGGTATTACCTTGATAGGTCTTCAGAATAGACCACTGAGCCCAGCTCACAATTACCTTATGTAGCTGTTTATGCTAATTCACCCTACTGTGAATACTGACTGCAGAGAATGTATTCCACAGACACTACTGTTATGTTTGTACAGCTCCCAGCACAGCTGGGACCCCAATCCGATAAAGTTATTGCTGAACAAATAATGAATGCATCAATATGCACATATCTGAATATTCACAAGGGCCTTTACAAAGATATTCATATGCAGTATCACATTTGTGAGACATGTTGGACAAAGTGGCAAGGAAGTATAAAGCTTTAAATAACACAAAGCTTTGTATGTGTTTTATTTACAAGGAGAAAAAGGGAATATACAGTGTTTTGGCTGAGATATTGAAAGTCTTATTTCCTGCATCATCCTCATTTTTGCTGCCTGCAAAATAATGCATCTTTACAAGGTAAAACAGATTGCTTCAACATATTAATGCCCAAGGAAAATTAGGCAAGTGTTGTCAGAGCAGTTCAAAGCATGATTAAGGGTTTGATTTTAGAATTAATGCTGAAAGATGTTGCTCATACCATGCAATGAAGTTTAAAAACTTCAACATTGTTACCATGGTTTGTTCTAATATTACATTGATTTATTGTTTCTGGTTATTGTTCTACCTCTTTAGATAAAAAACATTATTAAAAAGACCCAAACAAAATAAAATTTTCTAATTGACAGATTAGATTCTTTTAGAAGTTGTATTTAGGAAAATTAATGAAACAGCTTAGATGCAGTTAAATAAGCTTCTTGTCATGTCATATTTCTGCTTAGGTAAACGGTGTGCAAGTTTTAGCAGAATCAGCAACCAATATGCCAGTAGCAATTTTTGTGGTAATCACATTATTGGACCTTCCCATTATTAATGAGACAATAATTGAGAAATACTGTTGATAGTCACATAACACATGGTTTGTATATTGGAAATGGTCAGGTAGAAGCCTTGCATATGCAGAATAAAATACAAGAGAGAATGAGTGGCAAATGTTTCTTGCTTTTAAATTCATCACATTCCTGCTGTTTAAATTGCCTCAGCTGCTAATGCTGGAACCATTACAGTAATGGACTCGGCAAATGAAGGAGAACCGAGACATACACACTTTATTACTGGAGGGGTAATTTTCTCTTCATCTGTAATAGCAGCACTGCCTAGTATTGATCAGACCATCAAGATACTAATCCTCTGTAAAATTACTTGTTATAACTGAAAATGTGTTAATCCAAATCAGTCTATGTCCTGACTTTCTACTTACTATTGAATACAGACTATTAGATGGTTTATTTTTTGTGATTTAAAGCCTTTACATCAATAATAGTTGGAGCTTCCTTTGCAAGAGCGTGTGCTTAATCTTAGCTATGGCCCAGGGTTGTCTTTTTGTTTTAACTAGAACATCACCCACTTAATTAAGAAGTGCATGACTATCTTTCTGCTCGGAATTATATTGGTACTTTAGGCTCTGCAGATTTATTAAATGTGTTGTTTTACATTCAGTCACTTGTTTTTGCTGTAAATAAGAACAGATCTATGCTTCACATATTGAAATCTACGAAGATCTTGGAGCTAAGGATGTGAGGGGAATTTGGATTTTGTGGATCGTGGCCTGGAGGCTCTTGTGTATGGGAGTAGTGTAAGGGAAATCCAGTGCCAGGGCTCTAAACGTCTTCAGTTTACTTTGATCCTGGTGATCCACTACATGAGACAGTCATATGGAGAGCTGTGCATGTCCCATATCTGAATATGGGGAGGCTACTTTTTCTTATTTTTTCTTTTCCCTCTGTTTAATCCATTTTTTCATGGTCTTGTATGATTAAATTGGAAGCTCACGTCTCTTAAGTTGTGTAGGCTCAGTGCAGTGGCTGTTCCAGGTGCACGATACCCTGTAGGACCTGGCTGTGGGATGGTTCCATGAACCCTGACCTTGCGTTGGACTCACTGCTCTGGGCTCCTGCCAGGTGACAGCCATGGGTATCCTGCCAGCTCGTGGTGGGCAAGGAGCATCCTAGAAGTGGGGCAAGATGTCCCACTGGTTGTTTATTTTAAAGACTCTGGTAGCATTCCATACATTTTAGAAAATTTTTGTTGTCTAAATTAGCTTTTTGCTCTGGTAAAAGAGAGCATTTTTATCTACCTAATTGTCCCCTGCTTTCTTTCTTCATTATAATTTAACTAATTCAACTTGTATCGTTTGGAGAGACTTCACAGTTCCTAAAAGATATTAGAGTATCAATACCTTTATAGGGATTTTGATTACTTGTCTGCCTCAGAGCACTAAATTTTTCCCTCCCTTCTAAGGAAGAACATAATATATGTTTCTTCCTAAATTCCAGTTTGCCTAGTGAGCAGCCTCTTTACTCTAGTTTTCAAGCAGTAGTCTAGAAATGTGTGGAGAAAGCATCTTGTGTAAAGATGTGATTTGGAGGAGTTCACTTATTCAGCTGAACACTACACTGCCAAATGTAAGGTAAACTTTGAAGTTTTCTGTTGTCTTAGTAAATTGCTACTAGACTGTGTTAAACATGAGTGTGTTCTCAAACAGCAACACTGAGACAAAAGAAACAGTCATCTGCAAATCCAGTGTTAGCCATGAATTTCTAATCAGGTGATGATAGTTCTTTACGTTATTTTTCAGATATTTCTATAGGTTGTAGCATTCAGGAAAATTAATTTGCCCCCAGAAATTAGGGAAAGTAAGTTTTGAAAATCCTTCCTGTTTTCTGTAATAAATAAAACTTCATGTGAATTTGGTTTTGGGGTTTGAATTAATATCTTTCCGAAGAGAAATCTTGAGGAGCTTGTTAGCAGGCAATTCAGTTTCAGAAAGCTAGGTAGTCATCCGAACCCTTTAGTCTTCTGGTTCTGAACTTAGATTATAATCTTAGAAGTTTCAGATGGAAATCACCATTTTTGAAATAAAGCCATAGTGAAATGTCTCTCCTGGAGGTGCAGTACAGGGCCTACTTTCAATTTTATTTTTTGATTTTGAAAACATTTGATGAATAATTATTACACTTTTTTCTTTTACGTCAGAGGATTCAGTTTCAGCTGACCCAGGTTAGTGAAAACTAGACAGGTCACACAGTGATTGCCTAAAGCTTGTTTCTGTTCCCCATGCAGTTGATAATCAAACTTATGCAGCCTTCAGCTGAAGCAGGATTGGGCTCTCATGCTTTTAATAATTCATCCATTTCTTAAATTATTTAATTACCTGTAATGACCAAGAGCATCCAAAATATCGAATGATCCTCTTTCCTTCAGCTGAGGCTGAAAAGCCCTGTAGTGTTTTACTGTATTCTGTTTGGTTCACCAGTGAAGTACAAAACATGGTTATGAGTATTTATTGGCATTTAAAGTATGGCACAGATTAAACACAGATTTGAAGCCTTCTGGATAGAAAATTATAGTGCTGTAATTTCAAACCACTTGTGATTAGTTACTGGAGCCTGATTATGGGAAGAAACTCTGCTCTACCTTATTTAGCTTAGCTGTTTTTTGCCTCTGTATTCATGCTACTCCAATTTCTAAAAGAATTACATCTTTATCTCCTAGAACTTGTTCAGCTTCATTTTTCCCTTTTATCTGCTGCTCTTCCCACCATTTTTATTTAAGACTGTAAAGTTACTTTAGTGTAACTGCTCTTGTCACCTTTGCCCTCAGCTAATCAAATAGTTTACCTTGAGGGAAGCATTTATCTCCCACTTTCATTATTATTATTTTCGTAGCTGTAAAGATATATATTTTATGTCTCCAGAAGGGTGTAACAGTGAAACGAGGTATTGATCTGCTGTATTTGGCAATTTCTTTCCACCTTGCCATCGATATCATGTCAGCCTCTGTCTGTACTGTGGTTGACCTCACAAATAGCTCTTTATGTTCCCATTGGATTCAAATGATATACTATGCTCAAAACTAAATCAATGAATGATTATAAAGTTTTTAGTATTATTTCATAACCCTCAGGCAACTGGTACTTCATGCAGTGAATACTTGAAAAGGTACCTCATCAAAATATGCTGTTGATTTTGTTCTAAGATTTAAAACTGTATTGAAATCAAACACCTTGTAATATTAAATTCAGGGTCTGAGTTGTGTATTTCTGTATGAATACTATAATTACTGAAAATTCTGTCTGTAAGTCACCAGAGAGATTCCACTCTACACTGGCATAAGATTTTACTTAAAATCTCTGAGATCTCCTGGATACTCTGTCCCCTGAGTGCAGAAATTTCATGCACTGGATCTTGCCAGTGATAAATCGTGATCGTACAAACCCTGCGTATGCTTATAGAGGGCGGGGGAAGGGAGGTAAAGATCAAATAAAGGTTTTCATCTCCAAAAAGTGAGCAGTAAGTTTTAGCAACTTTTGAGCTGGAAAACATTGCTATTACTGCCATGTAAACCCATACACATAGGTACAATTCTAATTGGTAAAATTCATATTCAAATGCACATTTAATAGATTTTTTTTTTTTTACTCTGATGGAAATAGGTAGGATTTTCACAAGCAGTTAAAGGTCTTTAGAAGCCAAATCTTACTGATTTTGAGTGTACACTCAAGATCTGGAAAAATCTTCAGATTCTATTCTATGTTTACTTCTAATATACATTATGTCAGTGCAGCAGGTAATGATTCTCTTGTGCTTAAAGGAAATACTTCATTGTCTGATAGCTAAATCATGTGAGGGCAAACAACTGCAGTTAGTAAAATACTGAACTGAGCTATGATGCATATGTATGTGTATAATCACTGAATAAAACCAGAACAAGCTATTTAGTCTAATGGTGTTAGGCAGGAGAAAGTTTTTTGGGGGCCTTCATTGTAGACAGTGCATATAAACATCAGGAAAATGACCATCTTTCAGAGTTGGAAAGCTTATTTAGAGTCAGAGTCTAAACAGAAATTTCTAATAAGCTTTTGTAAAGAAAATGAGCATTGTCAAACATATCACTTTTGCAAGATATTTACATTAAAAAAATGTGGAAAGATGTTCCATTGAGATTGATTTCAAGTAAAATGTTTCATTGTATATTGTGAGACCATACAAGCGCCATATTCTGTAATACAGTATAGAACCACCGGAAATTATACCAAAACTCTGATCAGTTTGGAGCTGTTTCTGTAAGCCTGGATTTTTTCTGAAATGTAGAAGAACATTTTTTTAATGCACTGCAGCTATTATGAAATTTAAAAAAATCCGGTTCTGTCTTCTATCCACATAGGAGCCAAAAAGTAACTTTTTACTAAATTTGTTATTTCAGATTCTGTATTTGTTGAGTATAATGTGACTGACTTGACAGGAGGTAGGATCAAAAGGCAGTTCTGTTCCCCACTTTCCAGACATTCCTGTGTCAGTCATTTAGAATAAGATGGGTTGAATCAGTTATGTGGTTCTTTGCATCTGTGGTAATGGGGAAGGGAAACTGTTTTGGTTTGGATGTTTTACTGTTAATAGATTTTCAGTAGTCAGTTATCTTTTATGGATGTTCAGTGCTCTGCTGTTTCACCTCTGGCATGTGAAATGTAAAATCTGTACCATATTGGTGGTTTGTTTCTTTTTAAACTTCATGCAGAAGGTGGTAGTTGAGGAAAAGTACAGGAAGAAATGTTGGTTTGTGTAAACTTACCCCATTCTTTAAACCAGAAGACATTAAGCTTCTGCATTGTCAAGCTTGGGAGGTATCTGGTATGTGCTGCCTGTCATTTCTTGAACCTATATTGCTGCTGTCCAGGAAAATAATCTGTGATATATTCATATGGACACTATTAATCTTGGTTCAATAGGAAGTGTTTTTGGAAAGCATTTATACATAGGCATAAATGAAATAAAACTGGATTATGAATACAGCTAATGTTTTTATTTCACAGTCTTGTATTCCATTTTAAAAAAGTTAAAAAATGTTTTACTTGCATTAGTAAAAGCTCTTATTCCTGGGTGCCTGTTTTGCTTGACTGTGCCATGGGGAATTTTTTTAAAAAAGCTTTGTTCTTCAGAGTTTCTTTGCATTCTTGATATTCGTATTTTCAACTTCGATTCCATAAGCTTTTCTCTGGTATTGTTGTAAGTAAGAGTTGAAACTCGTATGAAATTTTCTGACCATGAGAACTGGTACTTCAAAAACTATCCTAACCACTTGACTGTTGCAAGATGTGCTTGATGAGAGTAGCAAAGTTCTTAGTGGTGTTATAGCTTAAACTTTTATAATGAACTGTAGATATTGGTCAGCCTTCCCTGAACTGTTTTAAAAATGTCTTATGTTACTGAAGTATTTCTTCACAGAAAGAGTGTTTGTGCACTGAAGGTAGCAGAGTCACCATCCCTGGAGGTGTTTAAGAAAAGGCTGGCTGTGGCACTTAGTGCCATGGTCTGGTTGACAAGATGGTGTTGTCACAGTGTTGATCTTTCCCCGGATTTATAATTTCTGCTTTAGGTAGAACCATCTTGTCTGTGTAGAAAAGCTTTGAAATTTGTTATTCAGACCAAAAAAGTTGAATTATAATTTTATGGTTCTGGCTTCCTGAAAGTAATTCAGTGTGATCAGGACAGTAGATTGGCCGTTATCTGTGATTTGATAAGTGTTGATAGTATGACTTGTGCAATAGAACATATAAAGGTAATGTCTACCTAAAGGAGCTTGTGCTCTGTGTGTGTGTCTGTATATGTGACAGACACATGAGTTTATGCTTTATGATCCAAACATATTCCTCATAAATAATGACAATTCCTTTTCTCTTCAGTTTGCAAAGCACAGTTTGTGATTAGGGGCTTTAATGGCTTGGTATCATGACAGAAGGTGGTACAAAGCAGTAATGTCACAGGCGGGAGGATGCCAGTGACCCAGTGAAAGAAACAAGCACTTTGCATGTTGATCTGGTTTGTGTGAGGGCAATTTTTGGCGCTGTAAGTGCAGGAGAGATGGACTGTTCATGAAAAGGGCATAGGGAGCTAACCCATATGATCCTTTGTCAGCCTGATTAAATTTAGTGTCAAGCGTTCATTCATATGAAAGATGAGACACATCACTGTTTATCTAATAGAAAAAAGTATTTCTATTTTTCCTGAAGTCTTTTATATGTTAATAGGGGCAAACATGACCATGATCACATAATTTAAATGTGTAAGTAAAAAATATACGTCTTTACTGGCAATGGTTTAAAAGTAAGATGTATATGTTTTATGCAAAATAATGCAATTTCATTGTTAATCATGCTGTTCAAGCCATAACTCCACACAAAACAGTGCTTTTAAACAAATAGAATATACTGTTATTGTGCCATTTATAACAGAAATGCTTAGAATATTTAGAGACTGATGCAAAGTATTTATTTCGCATGCTTTAATGTATGCTTCTATTGTGATATTAATATACAAATGCAGAATTAAAATTCCAGGTTTTAGACCTAATTGTAAGGTGTTAGACTCTGGTTTTTAATACTGGAAGAAACACCAGTATTTAGAACAAGGGTCACAACAGATGTAATTTTGGAAATAAATGTATGCATACAAGAAAATGGAAGAATTTCTTGTGAAATAATTGAACTTCTCCTAAATATTTAAAGAACGAGAGAGGAAGAAGTTTAGATGTCTCTCCCTTCACTCTTCCTACCCTGCCAAATGTGGCTTGCTTAAAAGAACTGCTGGGAGTTCTGTTTAATGTTATACTTTGCATGCATTTGTGATTTGAAATAGAAAAAAATAAAAAAAAGCCAAATTTGAGAGAGACAGTTTGAATGGCATGCTGTCAGTTTGGCTCTTAGTGAATTGGCAGTGGTCTCATTTAGGACCTTCAAATATGTGTCTGCCTGGACAGAATGAGAACATTTTGCATGTTCTTGAGAAGACAACCACTCCTTGCTGCCTCACAGTACTCAGTGGTGCATGACAGTTGCCCTTCATTGCTGTCTTCTCCGAACTTAACCTTTGACCGCCCACTTTGTTGCCGCGCAACGGTTGGAGCAGGCCAAGATGTTCATGAATGATGGGCATTGGCCTGCAACGTGCTTGTCATTATTTGACTGTCAAAAGTAGCCTGCCATTGGGCTCCATCAAGGTTTGAAACCTATGTGCAGCAGTCCATATTACTTAACTTCCAAGACTGTCAACAGGACAATCGAATGTGCATAAAAAATGTGTGTTGAATATGTCTTTGATCATAATATAGGGAGATATTTTTTTTGTGTGTGCTAAATGTATTCATATGAGTTTCACAGGGCCAAGAGGTTGATTCTGCTGCCATGGTAAAAAGTGAACTGTTGTCTCCTGTGGTCTAAGTTTCAAATAGCACAATTTAGATTTGAACAGCTCTGCCAGTTAAACTCTCAGCTTGTCTTGCGTATCCCATCAGTTTTTCAGCCAGCAGTATAAGCAGCGAGATACCAGACCAGTGGTGCCTGAGGTTAGCTGTCAAACTGGAATGTTATTTTTGGATCTTGCTGTAATGTAATATCATAGAAGGAGGTCAGGCTGTGTGATTTGTAAAGCAGTTGTGCAAACTTAAAATGACTGAAATGTTTATTTCAGGTACTTTTTTTTCCATCTAAAAGAGTTGACGAGAAGATAGAATTTATCATGAAAAAAACAAAGGCAATATAAAATGGTCATTTTTCTCTCTAATACGGAATACAGTGCATAAAAGAGCATCAAAATCCAATATGAGGAGTCAGGCTGAAATTCACTGAGTAATAAATGCTTGACATTGAAAATATTTAACAGGCAGACATCTTTGAATCTTCTGATAGTGAATCCCAAAGACATTTAGGATGAACCTCGTACTTAATTTATGGGAATTGTACCCCTGGGTTAATTGTGAATATAAACTTGGTGTGTAGGTAAATCACTTATGCAATCTATCATATATTAACAAATACTTTGAATTGCTTCATGCTTGGAAGTGTCATATCCGACTTCAGTGAGGTATTTGCTATTCACTTGGGCAACAGCTGTCTGTAACTGCAATTTATTTTATTGTTTGAAACTTGTCTGCTTTCTCTCAAAATTTCCTTCATAATTGAAATGGTATATTAAAATGACATCACAAAATAGCAACTTAAGAAAACCAGATATTCGCTAGAGCTTGTTCATAATGACTTCTTTCCAAACCAAAAAAGTAGCATTATCTTGCAAACTGGCTATAAAATTACTTTTTTTTTCCCCCTGAAAGTTTCAAAACATCTTCATGCTAATTTAATAAAAACAGTAGAATCATAGTAGTGGTTATTGGTTAGATTGCTTAGGAACAAAAAGTATTATTTTCATAATAATTTTGCCCTCAGTGTATTTTCTGAACCAGATTTTATTTTTTCTGCTTACAGTATCATTTGCAAGAGACCTCAGTTCAGAGGCAACGATCTAAAATACTACACTGTGTCATGGAGATGTTTTTGGTCTTCTTGCTCTTAATCATAAATGCTGTTGCTGTTTAATAGTCCAACTCTTTGATGTTTAGTCTTTGGCAGTGCACTGACATGTGGCTACTCTGGAGTAGGGTATAAAATGAATGCATTCAGGTGTTTGCATACATATGTGTACACATGCATGCCATAAATGTGCAAAATTCTTTGACAAATGAAATGGTCTTTTACTAGATGTTAAACCTATTATCTTCTAAACTCTTTATCCTGCCCATGAAGTTGCTGTTCGTAAGTTTTGGTTTATGTTTCCCTTTTCTGGAGTAATGTATACGTATGCAATATGTTTTCATGAAGAAGGACTGAATTTTGGAAGTGTGAATATATGCAAACATGCAATCATTTTAGTGCATTTAGGTAGAGAAATAAATAATGAGTATTTAGATAATGAGCCATTGTGTTTGTTGATATGGTCTCTGAATTCAGAACTCCTTTTTGGCCTCCACAGTTTAAAAAAAAAGCTACGAAAATTAACAGAAAAACTGACCAGACTATTTTCAAACAAAAGGAATGTTATTTTTTGTTTCAGACAAATGTCACTCTTTGTTTTACTGTACAAATCAAGGTTTAATTTCTGCTGGGAGTTAATAATACTCTTTTTAGTTGTGTTACTGGGGGAGGAAAGTTTAAAATCTTCAATTTATTTTTTCACTTGAAGTATGGAATACCTATTCCTCCTCTAACCAGAGTACTGAAGAAACTGAGCATTATTATGCCGTTTATTGCAAGTGTGTTCATATCTTTATATTTTTCCAGATGGAAGTACTTTTGTAAATGCTGTCCAGTCCGTGTCAGAACTAAGAGTTTGCAATGCTTTTCCTCTTGCCCTGCAGATCTTTTTAACTTTTCACTGTTATAGAAGAATATGGAGAAACCAGTTTATTAAAATAAAATGCAATAAAAAATAAGTTCTCATATACACATGGAAATGTATTAACTATCAGGAGCTGGTTTCCCATTGCCTTAAAAGATAAAAGGAGCACTATAAAAATGTTTTCCAACTTTCTTTAGACATTAGAATTTGAAAGTGAAAGCACAGTGAATAAAGATGACAGAAGTTAAGTGTCATTATTTTGTTTTGTGTTCTGAATTAAGAATATCCTGGCAGAAAGCAGAATGTTTTAATCAAGCAAAGAAACTTCTGAAGTGGTTCTCAGGATGGCAGGACGCGTGCATGTGCTTTTTATTTCGACTTCCAAAAGTGTTCAAAAGCCACGTAAGTGTGTTTGAGAGGTTAAACATCCATGATGCTCTATGGTGTTCTATGAACAAAATAAATCCTATTACCCAAAATAAAAGAGAGGTAGATACCTTAAGGGAAGTGCTTTGTTGTCACCTATACCTTCTGCAGTACAGATATCACCTTGTCACAAAGGTTGAGACCTTTGTAGTGCATTCTTTCGAGGAACAAATCTGTCTTCTGGCTTTAATGTAAGAGCTGTGAAATATCTGTATTAGGTAAAATAGAGGTTAAGGCACCTTAAGGGCACTGAATTCTTATCTCTTTTTACTAGCAGTGGTGTCAACATGTACTAAAATGTGATGACCTACTCTCCTCTTTGATAAAAAGGAAAATGACCTGTCTTCTGTGGATGGTGATAGAGTTGCCTGGGGCAGATTGTATTGTCACCTTCTTTAGTATTGGTGTGTAGGAAAATAAAAAAGGCCAAGATAGTTCTGTTTACCACAGAAGTATTTGACATTTCTAGCTACTGATAAAATATACTCAGGGGTAGAAAGAAGAAACTGGTTTGCACTACTAAACAAGGTTATGAAGAAAGACAGAGATTGTTTGTTGTGTGAGCCCTTTGTATCACAGGACGTATGATATGTATCAAGAGATTCCTTCTGACCACTTCAGACACTCATGGTTCAAGTTGTGCATTTAACCCTGCTCTCCATTTGTCTGGGGCCTTTTGGTACGTGAAAGGCTGACGTGTCTTGAGTCATGTCTTGATATTCTGATGTACCAGTGGAGTGTGCAACTTCGAGAGCTTAATCATGCACTTAGTTAATACAAGTAACAGTGTTGTATTCTGGAAATAATTGGCGTCGCGTTCAAGACCTTTTCTCGGTAGCATTCCAGAGCATTTATAGTTCTGTAGCAATTAATTTAGCAGTCACTGTTGTTAGTCATTGGCTGTGTCTGTGTGTGATGAAATATATATAACTTCGAGAGTTGATTTAAATTGTAGAGCTGGAACATTTCAAACTGTTAAATGCACTTTAAGCTTTTAGTAATACTTCTATGCAATTCTGTAAAGGAAGGTGTGCTTCCTGCTAATCAGAAACTGGACTTAAGGCTGAAGGAAAGATTTCTGTTGCATTCTTTATAAATATTTAGAGTAGAGTGGGTTTTAGCATTTCTTCATGTTTTGCAAGATGGTGATGAAGTGCAGATGTCTCTTGTGTGAGTTCCTTGCATGATAATCATGTCTCTTGTTTGCATAAATAAATTTTAAAAGTTTTGTTGTTAGAGGTATGAGGCTCCAGGGAATGGGAAATTGGCTTCCTGTTGCCAAACAGATACTGTTTTTTACATTGTCTAAAAACTGAAGTCTATGCCCAAAATGGGCATTTTTGTGAGGAGTGAAATCATAAGTCAACATTCATGAGAGAAACTGAAAAACTTTCATTAAAAGGCATGGAAGCCTTTTCAAAAAAGTGTAAACCCCGTAACTTTGGTCTAGTTTTGGCTGTTTGCAAATCAAGCTCATTAAGGTATTTGTAGCCTAAAGCTCTAAGTACTCATGAAGAAGGTAGAAATCTGTTGGTATTGGGTTTAATGTAGGTAGAAGATGAAATTTAAAAACTCATTTTTAACTCATTTAAATCAGGTTAGTGAAGTGTGTCTTGTTAGATCCTGAAAATTCTGACATTATATTCTTCTGAAGCCTAAACAATTAACTTTGGCTTTCCTTAATTGTTTAGAAACTTTTTATAAGGCATGGGAAAGAGGAGATAACTGTCAGACCATCCTGAAAAATGGCTTTAAGCAGACAGTTTTTTTCAACTTTTCGAAATAGCACTTATGCTAGGACAATTCCACCTCAAAAGTCCAGTTTCTTTAAAGTTGGAGCGATGCCATGGTATCAAGTGCTATAAAGTAGACTTGTGCTTGAAAGAATTTTGGGAATGATAAACTGATTAATTAAATCAAGGTTATTTTAAACTATTGAAAGGATAGCAGTATCTGTGGAAATATCAATTTAATTCTTGAATCTTTTGCTATGGGTTTAAACTGAGATCTCTATTGAAAACTGAGAGAACAGTCCCAAGAATTTGGATTTATCAAATGTTGTAGAATGTTTCTGATTATATCCCAGAAGGGTAGTAGCTAGTTATAAAGTAAAAGCTTATTGCTTTACAGAACTTTCCTCTTTCAATTTTTAGATGTATATAGACTTCAGTATTACATTGGCTTGTACTTAACTGCCCATGATTTTACCTGAGTTTGTGATTAAAGAGTGTTCAGAAATTTGGATTAACAAGCGCATTTATTTATCATCTTTTTTTGTTTGTTTCATAATCAGTGGGGGATTTGTTATTGTTTTCTTGTAAATACTTTTATTCCAAGGAATTTAAGTAAAGAATAGGATATAATCTAGTTCCTATGGAAAATAAATTTGAGAATGAATTCAGTAGTGAAGGTGGGCAATGAGCAATGAAGGAACAAAATAAGAACTGAAGAAGGAGGGACTTGCTGAAGGGTTATAAAATACTAAGGCAGTGTGATATTTTGGGAGGAAGATTAGATAAGCAGAAAAGTAACACAGAACTGAGTGATAGAGAATCAATAAAAAGTGAGTTACAAAGCCAGACATGTAGTGGATTCCAGTGTAATATTCTAGCATTTATTTGACTGAAATGTAATGAGTGGCTGTTGTGTACCATATATATAACCAAATTTACATGTGTGGTTTGCTTTTTAAGAGAGGCTGTTTGGCAATGTTAGTACATCAAGTTTTTTAAAAATCAAGTTATTTTTCACTTGGGCATCAGCTAATTCTTGTTTTGTGAGTAGTGAGGGAGAGTAATTAAGTGATTCTGAGGAAGAAAAATGGAAGATTTTTTAAAGCATGGAATGTTAACATAGCTACAAATAATAAAAATGAAAAAAAAAAATCCAAACAAATAGTTGTAGACCTGCACGTGATCTGTTCATGCATAAGTACCTGCTGGGCTTTGGCCATTGAGTCCTTCAGAGAGGTACCTGGCTGAAACAGTCTGAACTGCTTAGAATGGATTTACTTATTCTTAGAAAATCTCCTTTGCCTGTGGAATCTTCTCTACTATTGTGGCCCTGGGCCTAATCTTCTTTCCTTTCTAATTTAGTTTTGAAATTCTTTGAGAATTCCAAATTTCATCTGTCTTTGCAAAATGGCAGAACTTTGCATGCGTAATAAAAGCTCAGTGACTTCTTGGCAGTGCTAGTGGCATGATTAATTCCTGTGCATAAAATATTCAATCATCCTATGCATATGCAGTGACAATATAAGCAAAGGGGAATGAAGGATCCCTATGGATGATGTCTGGGAGTGAGCTCTTGTCTTGCTCGTCAAATACGTTTGTCTCTCCCCATGTCCCCACAGATTTCTTTCTCCTTGGGCTTTATGCCAATTGCAGCATCTTCCCCATCTGGTCAGTATCAGGAAGGTGGACCACACCTCAACCTCTTCCATCACGTGCTGGCAAGTTTGTGTGACTCTTGGTACAGAGGCAGAAAATAGAAGAAAGCTGGCATTTTCCTAAGGAGCCTTTATCTAATAATCCCTGATGTTTGCCACATTGAGTCTTTTCCTGCTAATAAATTGCACTGTTTGCAGAAATCGTGCCAGGTGTTTGACTGAAACAATTTTGTGTCAGGTGATATAGTGCCTCATATCCCAAATATTAGGTCTTTGATTGCATTTATTCTTAGGAATGATTCAGACTTTTCTTGGGTAACCTTACAGTGTTAGTTGTGTTTGTAGCATGCCACATAGTTTTTTTGTGCTTCTGCAGATAATTTCTAGGCATTATTCCATGAACAGTAGTAAAAATGTTAAGACATTAGAAGTAATTAAAAGATTTTTACTAAGATCGCCAAAGCTCTCAAACTAGAAAATTACCTCAATCTCTTTTATGACATGAGCAGTTGCTCTAGCAGGCTCTAAACAGGGATTACATGGTGCCTGTAAATGTTAACAAGAAGCCTTAGAGAACTTCTACTGACAAGCCAGTATAGCTTTATGACATTACACTGGCAAAACTCTGTATGTCATATTTGTGTCTGCATGTGTGGAAAGGTATAGTGCATTTTGCTAGCTGTAGTTTTTAGGCAGGTATGGTGATTTGATGTCGTGCTGCACATATTTCTGTATCATAGTAAACAAAATACTTGTATCTTGTTAAATTAATAAATCAAGTAGATTTTGTAGCTGTGTTTTAGTAACTGGATGAAATATAATTTAAACTCTGGCTGGTTACCAATGTTTATCAGTGATGAAAAATTACAGATTAGTCTGTGTTTCTATAATCAGAACATTTGCACAATGGATATATTGTTACAGTTGTCGTTTTAGTTCTGATTATTACTCAGTATGTCTATTGCAATTTCCTCATTTACAGCTGTTATTGAGCTTCATGTGTAATAGATGGAATTACTGTGTCTACCATTTATTTAATGAATAGCCTACAGAAACATTAGTGTTAATAATATTATCCACTTAATGTACACAACAGTTTATAATATGGATAGATGAATAATGTGTTGCACTATTTAAATTTTATTGGAATTAGATAAATAGATCTAGGGCATTTTTGTTTGTAAATGTGATGTTAGAGTCATCTGGGGGATTTAAAAAAAGTCAATTCTAAGCAAAGTGATTGCAGCTATGCCTTTATCTAATATATGAATAAAATAGTTTAGACTTAAAGCTCTTTTTTTTGGGCGGTGGACAGGGGGGGTTTGAACCAGGAGGAAATTTTTCTTTTTAAAATAAGTGAGAGTGTCAGTTCAAGTTCTTTCTTAAAGGGGTGTATTCTGCTAATAAGGAGAACTGGGTTGGAAAACTAACAGTTTGGTTTCTTTGCTCAGTAGCAAGGAAGTGTACATGAGACATATGTTAAACAGAACTAAACTAAATTTGCCAGTTTGATAAATATGACACGCAGCTCTGATTAAATAGCAAAACTAGCAGCCTATATAGTAAGAAAAGTCAGGCCTTGTCCAATGCAGGCGGCTTCCTGGCTATTCTTGCTCTTCATCTGCTCTTTTGGCTTAGATCAATGTAGAAAGTCTTGATTTTGTAAGCCTAAGAGGAAGATGTTTCCTCTCCCCTCCCCCAGTTTTGGGTAATTTTGGTTGAATGAAGGAGGAACTCCTTGGCCTGTTTTGTCGGACTTGGTAGGGCTTCTCTAAACTGACTCTTCAAGATACTATTTTTGAAAAAGTTATTGTATTACAGGTAAAAAGGATATACTTTGGTTTCATGAAAAAGCACTGTAAAATGGAGCAACCATAATTGAGGGTTTCTTCCGCTTTTATTTTTTTTGAATACGCACTTAAGCAAAATCTCCAGTAAATGTTATGTAGAAGTTATGCTGTTTGAGTCAGAGAAAATGAAGTTTGAGTTTCTGACAGCAGTGTTTAAGTTCTGATATTTTCCTTGCTGTGTTGAGACAAGTTTGGTAGGTAAAGGTAATAATGTATTAGACGAGCTTGTAAAGTTATAAAGTTAGACAAGGCTGAGGAAGAGCTTATGTGTCCTAGAGCTAAACTGACCTTGCTTAGTGGCTCTGGGTGGTCTTTTAAGGGACATACCTACAGCTGTTGTAGCCAGGGTATTTTGGGTTAGTTGCCTCCACACCCCCAAAATGTTCTTTATAGCAGACAAGCTGTGCTGTGCAGACAAGTGAGTCTTTGTTGCTGAAATTACACAGGTCATCTGTTGTTTAACTCCACAGATCTCAGAAGAACTCTGAGAGATATTGGCATTTGTGATGTAAATTTTAGTGGATTTTTAAATTATAGTTTTAACTCTGTGGTAAGTGGTTTAAACTGAGTGTGTACAGAAAAAGGTCTGTGAATTTATGTACATCTGAAGGGTTCAACTACTAAATAAAATATCTACTGAGTCTTCCTGCTGCAAGACTTATGTCCTCATAGCTGTGTATCCATAAATTCCTTAACGTTACCAATACTTTGTCACTCTCCATTCTGAGCTACATTGTAGAGTAGGGATTCATGAGCAGTGACCTACCAGCATTTTAGGACCACCAGAGGACTGCAGAGAGCTGTCTGGTATTTTAACTCTAGTCCCTCAAAAGTACCTGGTGTTTCAGAGAGGACAAAATGTGTCCATCACATACACGTGCTTTTCTTCTGGCCAGTTGTACAATGTTGTAATTTTCTTCCTTAAAAGAATGTGTTATGTTTTACTTATTTGAGGCCATCTGTAATTCTATTGCAATGTAAAGTAATTTACTTCTAGCTTTTATGTGATTATTTTCTCAAAAATGTAGAGCTTTCTAGAAGTTCTGTAACATATCACACACGAAGAATAGCACAGAAATTGATATTTTAGCAGAGTAAATAATTTTGGTATCTTCAATGTATTCTCTGGTTACTCTATCAGTTTTTTTCACGGATTTTTTTTTTTTCTCTTTTGCTTACTACAGAAAAATTACATCAAATGCAGGATAACAGAATGCTGTCAAACTAAGAAGGTTTTATATGGACAGCATTAGACAGGAGCAGAAAGATCCAGTGCACTAATAGGCACGCTCACATGAGCTACCTAGTCCATTGACAGTTTTTTCCTTTGTTCTTCCTCTCGACCCACTTTCTGCCAGTGATTTGTGACATATTTTGTAAGAGATCAAATAAGCCCTTGACACCTGATTGCAATGTAGTGCTTGTTTACAGTTGCATTTTTGAAGGACCTCTAGACAAGATGGAAGGTTTAACTTAAAGTAATTAAATTTGCATCTGCTCTGTGACAGGAATTTTCTCATGTGTGTATCCTGTTGAGCAACTTTTACTGTAATTGGCCATGAAGTACCAAAAGAAGGATCCAGGTAGACAAAATCATTGTTGCCTAACTACTAAAATCTGTCATGGTATTTCTTAAGGACTGGCTTGTACTTGGCTTGTGCCAGGTTCTTTGAAATATAGTAATGCCTACTTTTCATTTTTTTTCTATTATTTTAAATGTGCACCCTGACTTGAAACACCAATTAAGCTGAACTTGATGAGTAGCATTTTCTATTCACATTTTAAAGTCTAAAGAACTATTTTGTAGTTGCTTTGAATTTAATGTGATTAATTCATATACGTTATTTGTGGTATATTTTGGCCAAATTGATATTGTTGAGTCCTCTGATCAGTGAGATTTGAAGTAACGTGCCAGGATGTTCACCTAATACCATCTGAAGTGGTTTTATGAGGACCAAGAATTATTTGCATCTTGCATGACCTGTCCTTACAGCTACTTTTGAGTACAGCATGGGTTGGAAGAAGTAGTTATTTTCAGCCTACTGACTACAAGCAAGATTAATAGCTTTTGAAAGGGCTGTAATGAAAGGCTGACCCAACTGGCTTTTGTATTATACCTTGTTTATCCCGCTCTCATCTCTATCACCTTTGGGCTACAACAAAATGTAATTTATGTTAGCAGTGCTTCATTGAAGGTGAAAGGTCACATTTTTAATGAGGGTAGCCCTGATTAGGATTCAGGTTTTAAAATGTTGTGTGATAGAGTACAGTCAACAAAGTCCATGTAAAGAAAATTATTGCAGAAAAGCGCAAGGTAACATTATTTGGCAGGGAAATAAGACCACTTTCTTTTATTCAAAGTTCAATTAGCAGAAGTTAAATAGTTAGGAAAAGGGATTTAACAAAATACCAGCAATGTGACGGTCATGTCTAATAAGCCTTTATAATTTTGGTAGGGTGGTGGGTTCTTTGTGCTGAGAAAAATATTTTGCAGATAATCAATTTCCTCTTTCCTTATTTTGATGCTATTTGCAAAAAAGATCGATCTCTCTCTCTCATATCTTTGACTTGAGTGGGACAGAAATGAAACGACCACCTGTGACTGTTCCAGGGAGAACTTGTCTGTATTTGGAACAGTTAACCATAATACCCAACTAGGTTTGAGTTTTCCCTTTAGAAGGAAAAGTTGCATTATACTCATGAGATTGAGCAATGGTGTCTATTAGTGGTGTGTTCACTTTGGTAAAGCAGAGCTTTTGAGAGTGGTATGCTTTAAAAATGAACCGCTAGATTTGTGTTGAATGGTGTTAATATTAGAATTCACTGTGTGACTTAACCAATTTTATGAAACGTGCACCTTCTCATAGAAGCCAAAATTTTTTTGAGATAGGTTAAAACTTCAAGAGAATTCTAGTCAAAAGAAGTTTAGCAGGTACATAGGAAAGTTTTAGGGTATAAGCAACGAAGGTAAAGTAAACTCAGAGTAGTCAGAAGCTGATTTGAAAGAAGTTCTTGGTTTCAGGTTTTCAGCATTCAAATACTCACCCTGAGTGACTGGTGCTTGCCATGAAAACTCACTCTTTCATTTATGTGTGTTCTTTGCAAGTGACAAAGTGCTTCAGTTATTTTCAAGAAAGGAATGGGAAACACATCAGGGATTTTGAATTTCATTGCTTTTTGTGGAAACAACTAACCTGGGTTTAGTTCAAAGTTTGCACAAAGAAGAGTGGTGGAATGAGCCGCTTTGGTTCTTTACAGCCAAATTGCCTTTCATGGAGATACAGATTATCAAAGTCTAACCTTTGCTTATCTTGTTTTTTAACCGTGTATATATAGACTGTGTGACAGTAACCACTGTGCAAAATCGTAAGGCCCATGGGATTCACCTTGTGTGGGATTTCAGAATGAAAGTTTAGGAGGGCTGCAGGATAGGTTGCATAAGAGCTGCAAGACTTTGGAAAGGTATTGTGCTGATGTCAGAAGCTTTTTTCCCCTGATTTTGGATTGTTTTCTGTGTATCATGCTGCATCATAACTAAATATTGGGTTGTGCCCATGTATGACAGGAACTTTTTATTCCATGGTGATATGTGAAGCAATATATTGAGGCCCTGCTGTAGCAGTTTGAGCCCTGGATTTCTTTTTCCTCTCCCCAACACTCCCCACTCCTGTAGCAGCCCTTAACATTTTTAGCAGAGGTCAGCCTTTCTGTGCTGCTCCTGCAATGCCTCTCCATCCCACTCTCTCCCTTCTTCCCTACTGCAGCACTCCCCTGTGCCTGGGCTCCTGCTGTCTCTTGGCAAGGAATAGAATCACACAGTGCTTTAAAGCGGCATGATGTTGGGATTCCCCTTCTTTTCATCCGTGCCAATAGGTCTTGAACTATTAATGCAAATCTTCAAAATGATTCTTTTAAATTTACACTTGTTTTACATTATTTTATAATTAAGTTTGAGTGTTTAAAGAGAAGAAAGGAATAGAAGTTTTTGAGGTGATTAAATATTAATTTTATTCACATTTAACCCTAATTTACATTAAGGATGTTAACTGAAAGGCAGATCTTTTGAATTCAGTGTTTTCATTTTCTTTTAGCCTCATTGATGAACAGTTAGATCTTGTCATATGAAGTGTCAGGGTCCACTGGGATAGAAGGAATAATTGTGCAGTCTTGTACTTTTTAGGATGGTGTTTGTGGTGCTTACTGTTTTCCTAACAAAATAAAACAAACAAACAAAAAAATTAACATCTTTTGTCTAAACCAAAACTGAAATTTGAAACAAGACCTTGTTTCAAACCACCTGAGCGACTGTCCTGCTTGAGGACTCTGGCTTATTGTCTGTCCTAACAGGACTTCAGTGTCTTAGAAAGCTGATTTCTATCATATTTTACTGGAAGGTATATCAAGGGGTAATATTGGTGATAAAATCTTGTATTACATATGTGATATATATATATTTCATGCAGGGATATGAATTTAGGTAAATAAAAAAAATTGTGCTGCATGCAACTGTGACTAGGTGTAAATTGACCACTGAGTATTTCCTTTCAGAGAATTATGTTAACTAAAATGCACTCAGTGTCCTGTTAAGATCTATAGTTCTTACCTGAGAGTTCAGGAAATGTAGAATTTATTTCTGTGATGTAAATTGCTTACAGAACCCTGGATGAAAGTTCAGTCTTGGTATTGCATAAACTGCTGTAGCCTATTTGATGCATTCAGTGCTTACACTTGCACAAGTAAAATCCTGCAAATGATACAGGCCTTTGTGCAGTGTTTAATAAATTATGGAACTTTGAAGAATCTTTGAGAAGTGGGGCCTGCATGTGACTGAGCAGTAGACATGAATAAGTGTTATCCTCAAGTGTATCTAGCAGACAGTAATAGGTGCTTGAACAGACAATATGAGCACTGAGTGAATGATGGTAATAACATTAAATATTTATATATAGCAAAAGCATTTTGACAGCAGAAAAGAGACTATCTCTGCAGTAAGGTGGATAAACCCCAGTGTGATATAGTATACCTTTCTATAGGACAACTTTTTATTAATAACTAGCAGCGTTTCTCTGTAAGACACATATTATGATGTACTGTCATACTAGACAATTTTCAAGACTTTATTGGTGTAATCTCCAGGTGCCAATATCACTCCCTACCTACCATAATGCAAAAACAATTACTGAGTTCAGAAATAAGAATAACTGGATAACAACTAAATGCTTAATATTAACCAAAGTAGATTTTAACCTGTTACCAATAGCCCAGATTCACTCTACTTTGCCTTACCTCAGTTTTACATTGAATTTTCTAACATAGGAGCTGTCTGGAAAACTGTGTCCTAAAGAAAGTTGTACTCTGGCTATGCCTGAAAGGTTGATGAAAGCAAGAACTCCTCCTGCCTTCTCGACTGCTGAGCAGTTACATAGGAGTAAATCCATTTTATTGATTCCAGAGTTGTTGAAGTGCAGGATATTTGTTTACGTGCCCTTGTTTTGGTTTTTGAGGGAACCTGCAAATTATGATTGTAGAACTGTTGGTATTCCTTGCACTGAACTTGTTAAAATAGGTAATGCTTGACTTCCCGCATAATTTTAAAAGGAAATTACTTTATCAGAAGCATTGGATAACAGTTGTTATACTGAGGAACATATGAATTTTGTTAGAGGTTTTTATCCTTCTAAGTGCATTCCAAATAGCTTTCACTTATAGGAAAGAAATAAAACGATGGTGACAGTAAATTGAATTCTTTTGAAATACTGTATGAAGCCTATATTACTATGATGAACCTGTTTGCATTTAATGATCTGTCATGTCATGTAATTAAAACAAATCATTATTGAAAATGAAGTAAAATCAAGTGCTATCAAGTCACTTTTTCATATATTCATTTTCTTGTAACAGCAAAAGAGAACATAGACCACAATTCTAGAATTTGTTGCTTTAAATCATAAGAAAGGTTGGTTTTTGTTTTGTTTAAGTATTTCACTGCAAAGACAATTCTTTGGAAGTGGATAAGGGAAACTTCTTGTTGAAAAGATGCTTGGCAATTCCTTTCTTATCAGTGGCTTTGGCGTGGGTATCCCATCAATGTCCTTGAGTAATCGGCGTCATTTGAGAATATGCATAATTATGAATATCTGGAATATCTAAGGCATATGACCAGTTGAGCTTTGGTAAGTCAAGTGTTTCTTGAGCTGTAAGGGCAAATACATTTTTACAGCTTTTAAGGAAAGAACCTTAATCCTGTGGAGAAAAGGGCAGGTATATTGCAAGAGGGAAAAAATGTTATATTCCTGCAAATATGTGAATGATATGCTTTGCAAAAGGAATGTGACAGAAATTTAATGTGATGTGTTCTCTTCCTGGACAAGTTTTACTTTGAGGGGAAAAAGTTTTGCAGGTGATAGCTGTTCTGAGGAGCATTCCTCAGTGGCTGTAAAATTGATGTGGGCTACAGAGCTAGAATGTTGATAACTTGATGCCAGTGGATGTGAGCTGAGATGTTTTGAATGGGGACTGCACTGAAGATAAACCCAAGTGGGCTCATTCCACTGTCTAAAACTTGAACCATATTCCTTGTTTGTTTCTTGGATATCAATAACTGGAAATTATGCAGCCTTTAAATTTCAGATTGAATTTGGAATCTAGTACAGGAGCATGTCCCTGGCTTTCAGAGGGCTGTGCATCTCAGGATCCTTAAGAAACAATACCTGTTTTGGAATAGATGATCTACATGTGTTTTTCAAGGCAACTACTAGTTTGGGATCTTTTTGGATCTTTTTCTCTCTAGTTTAAATCCTTTTTCTTTCCAACACAGCCCTCTGTGTTAGGAATCAGGAAGTATTGTAATAAAAGCAATAAAACAACAGGTTCTATAAAGCTTGGACAATAATACTTCAGTGACCATCAGACTTGGGGCTTTTTTTTGTTCATTGCTATGGTAAACAGGGGCTTACACTTGGTTTTTGCTGTTGATGCTGCCTTCTTTCTCTTGTGGTCTCTACACTTCTGACCATTTTTCATTGCTTTGTATCAGCACATCTTCCCTCCAGTCTGCTCATTTGATCTTTCCAAGGTGTCAGTGCAGTGAAAGTGCTCTAGAAAGTATTTTCTTTGAATCTGAAAGAGCAATTTGAGAAGCCATGAGTAGAATTCTATATGACACATAAGGAACGAGTTTATCTTCCTTTTTTTACTTCATATTTAAAGTAGGGACAATGTTTATTCTTGCGGCAGCAGTTTAGGTCCTAAAGTAGGGTATAGATTCAAATACTTAAAGGGTATTTACAGTAAAAGTTTGCAAACTTAGAGTTACAGTGTGCTGCCCACTCACTGAGTGAAGCTTCTCCCCTTTGGATTTCTAAGGGGTTTTTACTACACATAAAGTGCAGTATTTATGAACTTTACCTTATAACTGTTTGCCTAATACAATGGAAGGTTTAGTCCATGTGGTTGTATTGTCCTAATCTAACCATCAAAATGAGAATTTTAACTTCAGAAACTTCTTTCATCACACATAATTTCAGGGTTTCCTGATGCAGATACATAACTGAATAAGATTCTGTGTTCATCATACAACCCTCAGGATCTAGACCGAGCAATGGTCAGGACCTGAGAACATAAAAAACTTTACTAAAGTTTTATATTTCCATTTCACTGAGTCTGCAGTAGGTAAGTTTTGTTAGACAAACTCTGCAAGTGTTGTTCTGTTGCAGCCTGAATAATGTTTTCATGAGCAATATTTTAAAAGCTGTTAGTCCTCCTCTTCATTCTTGCCCCTCACACTTCTCCTTGTGGCTTCAGAATGTGGAGAAATGATTCTTAAAGCAACCTCTAAGCATCTTGTGATGCAAGTTATATTTCAATCAGAACAGACATTTGGTGTCCTCCTGTAGCAGTAAGTCTGCCTGGTGGGGATTTTTGATTTTATTTTTCCTTGTTTCGTAGTATACAGTTCAACATACGCTAAAATACATTATTTTTGTTTAGTTTAATGAAACACATAAGATTTGGAGTAATGAGAAGTGGCAATTTAATGCCAGTAATAGGAAGCAGCTTGGTTGAGGGCAGTTTTCTGCTGAAATTAGTACTATAAAATATTTATATATTGCTATTCATTTTATGATGGTAGATGTGGGGTTCGGATGTAGAATTTTTAATGTATTCATCAATATATAGAGTGTCCATATGTAAATGGTGTCCGTGTGCTAAATGGCTAGAGAACATAGACTTTTTCTTGCCTTTTCCTGTAAAAATGTGAAATAAAAATGCAGAGACGAAGGGATTGTACTAGCATCCTTTTTTGCAATCTGTGCTTTTAACTTGATCTAAGCATGCAAATAATTTTTTTTTACTTGGTAGACAATTGTGCTGGTGTTCACACATTAATTTATATTTGTTATGAAATATATTTCAACCTCTTCATGGCATTTCATGAATGGGGTTGTGCTGCGAAGTTTAGTTTGTTTGCATGAACCTCAGCACTGAGCTGCAGCACTGATCAGCAGAAGAGAAGCAAGATAACGGAGGTGTGGGATGGCTGTAACTCCATTGTAGTGACAATAAATATGATGGCAGAAGTATACAAAGTGTCAACATCCATGCAAAGAATGGAAGAATGTGCAAAGTTTGCAGCCTCTAGAACACTTTATTAAGCTGTGGAAGCACTCCAGATAAAAATAGTAATGATAGAGTCCATTCAAAACGGATGGGGGGGGGGAATTAAAAATATTAAGTTGATGAAATATTTTCCTAAAATCAATTTCAAAACCTATCCAAAGCCTCCAGTGGATAGGCTTTAAGACACACTGGCTCGGACTGTAAGAGCAGGCTGGAATAAAACTGTGTGTAAAGCTATTTAAGGGCGCGTGTGTCGGAGTTATAAAGCAAGAGGAGGAGTCTCTCCCCATGACCCTGCTATGTCTGTTTTTTCCTGGCAGGGAGGAAGGCTCCTGTCCTGCTGTGTGCTGGCTCGGCACTGGGCCGAGTGAGCCTTTGGAGCGGGTGTGAGCTGTAGCTCCTGGGAGGCGCTGGTCACTAGGTGGCACTGGAGCATCGCCTGTGCCGCGGGCAGCCGCGCTCTTCCCCTGCGCGCCGGAGCTCCTGCGCCGGGAAGTGTCAGGGAAATTGTTTTATTGTTAAAGGGCATAGTGTAATATATTCATCTCCATCCAAGGCAGCCATTTAATGCCCTGAAACATGCCCTCTCACAGCTCTGGCCTGTTGACTATGCTTATTTGGTGTAATAATTAGCAGAATTTCTCGCTAACAGCGGTACTTACCAACACCTCACATTTTCCTCTGTGTTTTTGTACGTGATGGATTGTGCATTCTATGAATAAAGTTAAGCGGGTCACAGCCTAAGCCCTGTACAACACAGCTATTTTCTGCACAATAGTTCTGAATAGATATATATTAACTCCTTTTTAATCCCCGTGGTGTGTAATGCAAACAACGTTGAGTCTTTTTGTAATAGGCTATTGAAAACTTGTAAGCACAGAACACTTAACTTGTCAACTTAAAGAACAAAAAAAGAGAAATGGAATGAGGAGCTACAGAAATTAGAGTACAGTGTCTTTTACCAGTGGCAGGCTTTAGGAGCCTGTTCTTCATGAAGTTTGGTACAGATTACCGTACTTTGTTCTAGAGGAACAATTCTCATATGCATGTTACAGGTGATCTCTCTGCTGTCATGATGTTCTACGTTAGTCTGCTTGGTGTGAAAATACAGGTAGGAATTCTGAGTTAAATAGTACTTGGGTTTTTTGCAATTTTCTAGCCAGAAATGATATAGCTTAAAATTCCTGTCATGGAAATAAAAAAAAAAAAAAAAAGTCCCTGAATAAATGCTGTGGGTAGGGATCCTCATCGTGATTCTTTCCCAATGCAGGGGCTGATAAAGTTAAAGGTTCCCAAAATTGTTAGGTAACTGTAGTCTTTTTTCAGTTAAACTCCTAAGTAAAAATCTAATGGAATTCTTATATAATGAATTAGCTCAACTAACAGTGGTTTGAGGCATATTTCATATGGCAGTTCAGCTCTGCATGGAGACTATCAAGCCTTTGTCACTAGTTTAGTTGGGAATTGCAGCATATGTAGTGCTAAATGTGGGTCATAAGCTCTTGCAGTTGTCTGTTACTGAATTTTAAAATCTTCCCTTTGAATATTTTTTTTAAAATCTTACATTGTTCATTCTTTTTTCATTCAGCCCTCCTTGAATTTTAGTTACTGCTGAAACAATTCCATTGTAGAAAGGGAAGTAATACAGCATGTTAAGCCAGCAAATAAGAACAAAGGTGGGTCTGGCAGCTTTCTCTTAATGTCAGTTCCTTGCCCTCACCCTCCCTTATTAATGCAACTGAGCTGCTGTCACTCAGATGATTTTAACACAGACATGCAGGCTACGTGTCAGAAAGGGTGGCCTAGATTTTTGAATTTCAGGTTGAGAGTACCCCAACATACAAAACCACTGTATCAAATTATAAAATGGTTGACTCCAGTCCTTGTAGACATTCTGATGGAAATGAAATTTATTTATTCTTGTCTTTGATGCATCCTCTAAGGAAGCAAGAGAGTTTAGATTTCAAGGTGTCTGCAGTATGTTCAGTTGGATGGAGACTTTCCTGTGTGCCTTTAATTTTATGATAGTTCAGAACAATCCTTCTCTTTGTCAAGTTGTTAGAATTATTTTTTGTGTACTTGTATCTCTTTATATAAAGGTTTTTTACGTTTTCTCACTGTTCCTTCACTTGTACTAATTTACTGTGGGCTTTTTGATAATGTTCTTATATAACATATACAGCTATTTACTTAAAAATACAATCAGAAATTATTCAGTGCTTTTTCTTTATTGGGTCATTTCATGGATTCAATTTTGAGTGTCACCACACAGTTGATTAAACATGTCTGTATTTTCCTATCGGCCTGCTACAGCTTTAGTATGTTGTGGATCAGTATGGCTGCCCCTCTTCTTCCTTTGTTTAGACAATGAATCCAAGCTATTCTAGAGTGAGTTACTACTCTTGGTAGGAATTGTTCATTTATTAAATTTGGTAGAAGAAATTCTTTTTCAGCAGAAGGGAGCAAGGAGGGCAAAGGAGAGTTGTGTTGAAATCTGGAATAGTCCTCTGTGTGCCAGCCTCTTTCTTTTTCACCTTCAGAAATCCAGCCTGTATTTGAGAATAGGGAAGAGATGATTTTGAAAAGATTTATTGTTACTGTACTACTTCACATTCTCAAAATACAGACAGAGGTAGCAGCAGGACTATCTAGAGTCTTAGACCAATTAGGAATGTAAGTGTATGGATAGAAAGGACAGGCAAGAGTTTTCTCTGAACAAATAGAAAAGGAAAACTTAAGAAATAGTTTTTGTGCATTTCTATTTTAGTAGTAGTACTGTTCTGCAAAAGTATACCTGAACATTGCAAGTGAGGGGAAAAGTTAACGAGAAATAAAGTCTGTATATGCAAATACTAGAAATGAAAACTGGAAATTAAGTATCAGCCTTTTCATGAGTCAGAATAGCTTTATTAAAACAGCATTATTTGAAAATGTAGTTCTTAAGTTTGCTCAAAAGATGTATTCTTAAGCAAAATATTGATTAGCATTATGAAATCACCTGGATTTGACACAAAGAAAACGGCGTAATGGAGATCTATTTCTTTCACAGCACATCAGTGCTCTCTTGTATGTTACCTCTTAGTATACCCTAACATTATTTACATTATGCAAAGATGGCTTAAGAATAAAATGTGAGTAGCCCTTCTTTTAGCTGTAGTTCTTTAACCTTATGGTAGTACTGCAAATGTTCTCAGTACTGTGAAATACAGATACCAACAAACCCCTGGTTTTTTGGATTGTGAGGCAGAAGAGAATTTCTAACACCAAGGTCTCCTGATTCACTGACCACTGGTGACTGGCAAAGTGATTAATCAAAACCAAACTGAAGAACGAGATGCATCAGACTTTCAGTCAGTGTGGCTTTGCTGCCTCCGGTTTATTTGGTTAGCTTTATGTGCAGAACTTCTTAAGGAAATATGGATGATTCATTGTAATCTGCTGGTCCACACAGCTTGGGAACCACTCATTTAGAAAAACTTCCAAACTTGATATGAGAAAAATTCCCATGAGGGAGAATTCATGTTTCACAGAGATGTCTCCTCCAATGCCTAATTATTCTTTCTTTTCAATTGTGCTCCCTGCTTCTGGTCTGAACTTGCCCAGTGTTTCAGACCCTGAATTTTGCTAATTGTTGCCTGCCAATTTAACCTTTAAATGTTAGCTTTCTGTTTCCCATGTGGCTTACTTTGGAGGCTGTGAACAAAACAAAGTCTTCAAGCTAAACAAAATTAACCAAGTCTGAATTGTTCACTATGAGGTGTTTCTTTAAATGTCTTTTTTTGGAAAAAAACCCCCTTTTTTCAGCGAACTATATAGCAATATCTTTCTTGAATTTATATGCCAAAATTCAATTCAACTGTATTTCATTAGTAGTCGCCTTATTATAAAGTTGAGTCAACAACTGTAGTAGTTGGGTTTTCTAAGTGCGTGTTACGATCATTTGACCGATGCTGATGTGCATGCAAAGTTAGGAAATTAGTATGTCATAAATACAAACCAGTGTCTGTGCATTTATTACACAGGTCACTCTTATAAATCATAGAATCATAAAATACCAGGTTGGAAGGGGACCTCAAGGATTATCTGGTCCAGTTGTGTAAAATGTTACAAATTGCAGTTCTCACTGAATACTCTCGTACAAATTTTGCTACGTTAAATTTATGGGCATAATGTGATCTCTAATTTTTATGCTTTTAAAATACATTGTGAAAAGTGATGCAACTCTATTAACTCGGTTCTCCTATGTATCTTTAAAAATGACATCTTAGTTGTGCTGTTTTGGAAAGACGTTGATAATGAATTCATTGTAACCATGATTACACATCAGTGGTTACCTTTAAATTGTTTTGAGGAGAGGAGGGAGAATTGTGCAAAGCTTCTGCTCAAAGCCTCCTCTAGTGAGAAACGTTGGAAGGAAAATTTGAGTTTATCATGTCCTTGAAAAGGGCAAAGCACAAAGACTGAAGAGCAGAGGCAAGAAGTCTGATGCTGCTTCTGCAGCTGAAGCCCAGGGGACTGGCATTCCCCTTCCTTTGGTGCATTCTTTGGCAGTGATTTTGTTAACTGTGGCACATACTCTCAAGAATTATCTGGTAAATGCCTCCTTTAAAATACATCAACTGTGTGCCTGGTGAAATGTGACTAACACAAAAGGAAAGTGTTCCTAGAATATGTTTCCTTTTATCTGTAAGGCTTTAAACCATCTTCCTGTCTTTTCATTCTGGAGTGAAGAATACGGTTCTGCATTCTGAAAATATGTAAATGTGATGTCTTGGAAGGTTGTAAAGGTCTTCAGATTTCACCAAGTTTGTAAGTGCTTTTAGATTTTCATAGTGCTTCTTGCGCTAATAAAATCTCTGGAAAATAATTTGGTTCTATAAAAAATACCGAGAATCAACAATTTTGTAATGGCCTGCGAAGATGTTCAAATACTGTGTAATGGGCATGACAGTTACAGTATGTGAAATTTAATGCTCTATCTCCTTATTGATCTTCCTCGTAGCCGATTGCATGGCACATGCATTTGCACTTAACACCTGCTCTTTCTACATTAACACTATCTTCTGCAGTGTCATCAAGGGCAGGTTAGAAGCTGCATTTGATGCTAAACTGAAGTATTTAAGGAAATATCTATATTTTTTTCATATCCTTTTCACTTTACTTTTGACTGCTTTATCTTCTGGGTGATATTTTAACACTTAGAGTTTTTTTCCTCCTTTTTAAAGGGTTCTTACTACACATTGGTTGCTTCTACCATTACCTATCAATAAATACAGAGACCAGCAATCCTGCCAGGCTTGTTATTTTCTGGAAATGATGAAAAGTTGGAGGAAAATTATTTCTATCTTTGATTTTGCTGGTAATTCTGAAAAACTGTATTAGTGTGACCTGCCAGAGTTCATGTTGTCAAGTTCTTTGTCTGTATCTACAGAAGTTATGAGCCTGTTGCAAAGGTTCTGAATCTGCATTTCAAGCTGTGTCAGCCCTTGGGTTTCAATCTGGAGGTCCTTGGTCTGTTCTGTGGTTCTTGGTCAGTGTGTTTGCTCTTACTTTGCTACATTAATTAGATACTGAATCCCAGTGGAGTTTGTACAATTCCACATTGCAGGTATGCAGTACTTCCCAAAATAATGTGGTGATCCTTAATGGTTCTTTCTGTTTCCTTTAGTTATTCAGGGAGAAATAGCACCATGTCAGCATTATTTTCCATTCTTAAGCATCATGTGCATCTCCTAAGGCTACAGAGGTCTAGTGCCATGTGTCCTGATAATAGATTTCCATAGAAGTTAGGAGCCATTAGTATCTTTATGTCATTAGAATATGAGATGAACATGAACAGCAACACCAAATGTATCGTTGTTTCAATATTAACCCTTGTTGTAGTTTTTATTTTATCTGACTTTAGTCTTTATTGAATCTTTTGTCTGTCAAATATTGTTGCTTAGCATTTCACAGCTGGTCAAACCCCCTTGGTTTCTTGGGACTGAGTGTGTAGGGGTGTTTTTGCTACGTCATGCAGAATTAGTTACTGGTAACAGTCACTAAGGTTTCTGTCTGCTGATTTTGTGGAGATGAGCTGGTTAAGAATTGCTAGATTAAGAAATCTAGTTTCTCAGAAACTATTGGCTATTTTTTAGGAACTGTGCAAAGAATGGCATGCAGAAATGCTCCAGTGCCCTTACCTAATCATTGTGACTCACAACCACATTGAAATAGAAGTATCCCCTGTCTTAAGTGTTTTCTGAAGTACATATGTGATCCTGAGTCTGTATGTATGAGAAGAAACTGAGAACTGGAGATCTTAATGAAACTTGTTCATTTTCAAACAAAGTTTGAATGCTCTTACTTCTCACCTACTACACAGAGCTGACCCATTTACTAACTGGTACCTGCTGCAAGAGGATGCACAGTGATAAGAGGGAACAAGACACGGATGATGGTATCAAAACACTTTTGCAGTGATGGTAGAAGAAGTTTATTTATAATTATGTGGAGGAGGCTTAGGGACACCCCAAAGTGTCTGTGTTTGAACTATTTATTACTTCAAATTTTTATTGTGATTACTTATAGTGCTAATCCATGTGTGACAAATTACTCTCAGCTAGGTGAGGACATTGCCAGTTCTGTTCCATTAACAGCCACTGGCCAGAGGAACAATGTTCCTGTAGGTTAAAACAACAATTAAGGGGCCCTTAACACTTCAAGGTGGGGAGGGAGGGGATCCTGGCAGCAGACATTTTCCACTCATTGCTAAGCTGCTTGAATGCATAAATTAGCTCTTAGTTCAGTTATATCAGTTGAGTGTGTTGTGCATATGCATGACTGGTCTGTGTGTGTGAACCAAAACCTGGGCCTGCTGATGTATGAGAAAGGGTGAGAGAGGTTGAAATTAGTAAGCAAAGCCAAACAGTACCTTTGCAGCTGAGAATATCAAACAGTCTTTGAGACAGCTACTCACAGATGCTGATGTTGTACCTGAGGTCTTTGCGTGGCAGTGGATTGGTCATTATGTAATTTTTTTTCGTGCCCAGGTCACTTGAACTGCATTTTGTTACTTCTGTAGCTGGACCCGTTTGTTCAGTGGAAGAAAAGGATTCACTGTGGTTGTATTACATAAAAAGTATGATTTATTGTAGTATAATTAGCAAGTGGATATATGAGACATGAAATATTGCTAGACTGTTGTAGATAATTTTAATATGAGTTTACATAGAATAATAATAATGCAGGGTTTTGCCCTTAATATAAAAATGGTTTTGACTTATATTAGGGGGTCAGGGAGGGCAGCTTATAGTGTGCAAATGTGGTACAGTATGGTTATATGTCTGCCAGTATTTTTGGGAGGCTGTATTGTAGAATGTAGCACAGACAGTGTTTTTGGTAAGTCTTGAGTGTAGTGAAGGATCGGCTGGCAATATAACATTTTCATGTCAGTAAATGGTGCTGTAAAATTGGCCAGTCCCTTAAGATCTTTTGATGAGTAGAGTTTACAGAAATAATTTGAAGAAAAAAATTCTGAAATCTAATATATGTGATAATGGAGAAATAAAAGCTGTAACGGTACATTTAGAATGCATTTTTTATTACTCAGAGTTCATTTCTGACATAACTTGTTTTCGTGAGCCACTTGAATGATCTTGGTAGCTATGAAGTTTTAATAGCTAACACTTGGAAAGCCTTGTAGTTTAAACAAATGTCGACTTCAAAATCACATTCCTTCCTTAAGAAACTATCCCAATTTTATTTTTTTGAAAAAAACCCCGACATGTGAAAGACTGTTTGGAGGTAATCTTGTGGAAGCTCCTGTAAAATGGTGGCTTTTTTCTTGATGGGGTCTTAGTATTGTGTCACAAAATTTTTGCTATATGTTTAATCTTCCTTCTTTATAAAACTGTTTATTAAGCATTTCAGAGCACTAGCCCTTTGCTTCATGCAGGACTTGAAAGAAATCCATGTTTTATTAGAGTTGACTGAAAAAAAAAGAATGAAAGGGAAACAGAGGCCTTAATGGACATTCTTATGTGGATAAAAAAGGTAATAGGAAGGAGAGATTTTTGAGAAAACAAAGGTTTGCATCTGAACTATGATTCAGATCTTTCTGTCATGGCAATAGGCATTCTAAACTTGATAACCCTTTGGAAAACAAAAGACTATTGGGAAAAACAGTATTGGAGAAAGAGATGATACTTTCTTATGCCTTGAATAGTGGCTCTTTTTTAAATATCTATCCCTGAAATTTCTGCAAACACATTGGATTGCATTAACAACAAAAAAAATCAAGTGTTTTACTAGTTCTGGTCCCAAGTAGTCTCAAAAGTGTAAAAACTGCAGTAGGCAGCTAGCAAAACTTTTTAAGATGAAAAAAAGGGCAATGTTTTGAGAACTTTTGATGAAAGGAGTTGAGGCAGAGGGGCTGTTGTAGGCTGGGAGTGGTGATGATGTTCCAGATCTGCTACACCACCCTTTTTGTGCCCTCACCTCCAGCGGTGTGGTGTTCCCAACTTTAGCCCCAGCAAGATAATTTTTTAGATCTATACATGAGATAGGCAAAAAAAAATCCTTTTTGCATGGATTTAAGTATTCCTTTTGTTAACAACTGCAATTTCTTCAATGAATTCTTCAGTACATTTTATGCCAAGTACTTGGGGGAAAAAACCCCAAACTTTTGCTTAATGTTTTCAGTGGTTTTACGTGTTAGAAGTTGTTGTGACATTGCAGCCTTGAATTTGTTGTCAGAACTAATTTCAGTAATATTTCAGTGTGATTATAATGAATTTAGTTTTTATAATATATTGTTTCAGCCAAGAAAATTATCTGTAAATTGGAAGATAACTATTTTCTTCTGACTTCTTTGATGAGGAAACTGAGTAGGAATTCTATGTTGGAAACACTAAAGTCTTCATAAGCCTTTATAGCCTAGATATTGAACTTCTGTCTTACAATTAAGAGAGAAATGAAACCTTCTGACAATGGTACCGACACCTCACAGGGAAAAATGTCAGCTGTGAAAGTTTTTATATTGTCATGCTTCTTGGTCAGAAAATGTCGTTAAGTCCCATCTTTTCCTTACATCACTTAATTTGAAAATAGCAAAACGTGTGTAACATAACTGCATTTTGGCTTGTGCTTTTGATGTGTCTTAGCTGTGTTTCTGTTACGTCTCTTGCTCTGTAACATACAATGCACCACTTTTCTTGCCAGGAAAAATAAATAATTACTTGTATAGTGATTGAGAGATTCCAATTATTAATATTCCACTTGCTGAATTTTACAACCCTCTCATTAGTAATCCTGTTTCTTTTTAAGAAGTGATCAGAGATTGTTAATGTCTTCAGAATGTTCGTTGCACACTCTAAAACTGGGTATTTGTGCTTCTGATCTTCGTTGCAGTCAGTTAAAGTAGCTCCAGGAGCACTCACAGCAGCCCACAAAATAAGTATTTGCAGAGGCTTTTGCCTTTCTGAAGGCCCAAGATGAACACTTATCAAAGTTTCTAAAGCAGTGCACAGTGCATGGTGACAGGGATGGTGCACATTAGATTGTCTTTCATGTATTGGCATCACTAATGTGTGTATAAAAATCACACTGTTTTTTAAAATGTAAGAAATATAATCTTGATATCTGAATAAACTGTTACACTGTTGATAATTTTTAAAATGTAAAAATCAGACTTAGAAAAAGGCTTTTAAAGAATCCTGATACATTCAAATAAAGGCATTTTTTTAGTTTTTATTTAGGGGTTTATGTGTTTGAAGAGCCAATAAACAATGCTTATGTAACCGTGCTTAGACTTTCACATCAGCCAGCTGGTATAGCCAGGTACTCAGTTTTTCTTTTTTTTTTACTTTTTGGAGGTATTTGTGAGTAGCTTGATGTTTTTGACATCTGTGTGACAGCTTCTTGCATAAGAGATGAGCAGCATGTTATACCACCCAGCTGTGTGTATTAGTCTGCACATCAAGCTGAAGAGCAGCACTTAGCCAGATCTGACAATCAGATGTGAACTACTACTACCTATACACAAGAGTGCATTTTAATGTTGTGTGCTTTTTGCCAAGAGCCTGATACTTGACAAAGAAATTGTCAGAATCTCTCTTCTTCCCACTTTTTTTTTTCTTCCCACAGATGGGAGTCCGTGTTAAAATATCTTATTTTTTTCTCCTGCAGTTTAATATAGTTTATCTTACAGATAACAAAGCCAGTCTAATGTTTTCAGCAGTTTCATGTAATAAAATTCTGGCAAGCTTTTGGTAATAGAGGAGTTTTAGAATATGCAGGAAATCAGCATGTCATTTTCTGCCAACTTCATCTGAAGTTACAATATGCTGGGTTTCACCAATGACTTCATGTCAACAGACCAACAACCTTTCCCCAAAGAAAACTGAGGACATAAAGAAATTACAGCACTAGTTCAGAAATGTCAGAGCTGCTCTTCTCAGGCTTGTTAAGAATTGGTGCTCTGCACACTGTGAGTGGGGAGATGAGTGAGAGCCACCTGCTCTTATTGTAGTTTGACTGATCTGTGAACCTTAAAATCCTCTACACTTCCACCTGACTTTAAGCCTCTGTCATCTTTTTTGATGCTTAAATTTGAATAAATGGAATTAATTGTCACAGAATTCAGAGTTATACTCCAGAGTTCAGCTTTCTTTGTTTACATGTTTGTTATGAGCCAGGAGTTAGTTACTGCATGGGATGCTTTTTCTCCCTTTTTTAAATAGTAGTGCCAGAATAGGGAAGATCTGTTTTGAACTTGGTTTTATGAAAGTGTTAGTCGTACCTTTTTTTTTACTTACTCTGTTTCTCTTTGTATTATACCCTTAATATTCTTTTAAAAATGGTATTCCATTTCCATCTGGTCTTTCTCTTACAACATGAAAATATTGAGTGAGCTGCAACTTGAGTTGTTTTTTGTGCTAGTGTTTGTGTAGTTGAAAATATTGCAATAAAAATAAGAATTTGAATCCTGTTGTATATTTAAGCATTATGGCAGATACAGTTTTATGATCTTTGAGTTGCAAGTAAGTATAAATTTGTTAATAATCAAAGTTTGTAAAAAGTAATCCTTGTGAGCTAAAAGAAAGTAAAGGAAGGAGTTTACTAAATTTCTAGGCCAGTACTTCCACTGTAATAATTTTTACACTGTTGTTAATCTGCACTTATACTGAGTTAGTGTTGAGTTAGTCTGTGAGTAGATAAGTGTGAATAGACCTGTCATGGGTCAGGATTGTTTGATTCCAAAAGTCCGATGGCATGTTTCACACATCTCTTGCACTTCGCAAATCATTAACACGATTAATTGTATAGTGCCACAAGAAATCTATTTTGACTAATTAAAATGTGAAAGATACAATTTGGAGAAAAATCAGGCTTTTATCTTAGCAATTGATTAGTGGTCACATTGACTAAATACTGGTGGAGATGCTCTCAGTCTAAACCAGAAGTAAAAGTGGAGGTAAGAGAACAAGGGGACAGAGAAAACCTGTTCTTACAGGCAGGTGGTTCTTTGTGCACTCCCAACATAAACTGGATTTATGGCTGTCTCTGGGATGGCAGGTCTTGAGGATGGCATTTTAAATATTGTCAGGCTGTGGGGGCTTTGGGGTACAGTAGACTGTGCTTTCTTTTTCTTTCATAAACAATTTCAGGAAATATTTTAGAGTAAACCCAACATTGGGGCTCATTATTTTAATGAAGTGGGTTATTGAGCCTTTTGATGAAATACGAGCTTTGTACCTATTGGATACACAAATTGAAGTAAAAAACAAAATGAAAATGAAATAAGGAATAAATGTGTAATTATGAAGTAGGCACATGTCTGAAGAACATAAGGCCGAGATGGATTTTGATCAGTGTAACAAGGACTGATTATCTAAAAAAGAATTTAGGAGTAAAAGTACTCATGTGCTCTAAAACTACCTAAACTGAATTACTGCTTTGTAAGTGGAGAAGTTCCATGAATTTTTTTCATTCATTTTTCATTATTTAATTTTCCAGAATTGAAGGTATTAAGAGAAGTAATTGCTCCTGGTTTTGTTGTTTTAATACAACTGCTTTTATACTTCTCTGTTTATATCTTGGTTTTTAGTCTAATTTTCTGTTTCAATTTTACCCCTCCAAAACAGAAGAAAAAACTTCTTGAAGAACTTGGGGAGAATAGACTTCCATATCTGACACCAGCCGATGCTGATTTCCACCAGTTGGTAACGTATTTCTTTTAACTTGTTTTAAACTAAAATGGCTGTTTGCACTGAACAACAAATAAATCTTCCTTCGAAGAGACACTGTGAAGTCTGATATGAAAAAAGGTATCCTGATGGCTGATAATGCACTTCCAGGTGGTGTGAAATAAGATCTCTAGAACTAGGATATTCACAAATGAGAACTTGGTAAACTTTTTTTATTTTTAGATGTGTGCCCTGAGTACCAGTAATGTATAACAATTTATCACAGTTTCTCATGCTTTGTTGAAACAAAATCCATGTCACCATTCTTTTAATTTATTTTTTTCTGAGTAGTGGAGAGACCTTTATAGCTCCCATTTAGCATAGTAGGGGGAATATTAACACAGAAATTTAAATTTTGGGGGGCTTAATTTTATTTTCCAGCAATAAGTGAGACTTAAGACTTTGCTTGCAAAACAAACTGTGGAAACTGGAATGCCTCACATGAAACCAAGCAAAAGCAAGATCAGGCCCAGTAGCCATGTGAGTAGTAAACCAAGTGAGTGTATGGAAGAATATAATGAATTAGTAGAATTTTCCACATCCATCTTGAATTTTTCTAGATCAGCTCCAGAACTCAGGGTAGGTTCAATCAGATCAAACTGGATCATGTTAAGACAAAAGTCATGAGAAATAACGTGGGTGTTTGAACAGCTCCAGTGAGCATGCTCACATTACACAACACATGAGTGGTGCCTGCCTTGTGTTGATATATGGCTCAAAGATGAGCAAGTGGACAAGAGCTGGGAAAATTTATGAGAGCAATACAGATGGATTTTATTATTTCTTTTTTCTTTACACAAAACCCCAAATACATTCTTTTTAGTCTTAAACTTATGCTTATGAAGAAACTCTTCCCCCTTTTAAGAATCAGGCAGCTGACTTTTCTCCTCCCTAGTCCTGTTACATCCCTCCTGTTTGTTCTCTTCTATCTCAGATGCTGTCAAGAGCTGCTTTGCCTAGCATCTTTTTTTTCCCCATCTTTGTAAATTCACCTTCTCATGGAGCTGACGTGAAAAGAGAAGGTGGAGTCAAGGTTGCCCAAATGGTGTCTGATTTGCTCAGGGTCAGTAACCCATAAACATACAAGACAATGGGAACAAGATAAGCAGTAAAATCACACCTGTTCAAGCTTTAATTAAGTTTAGATACATTCTTTTTGCAAATATAGAATTATACTTTTTATGTAGGGTATGTGTGCATACTAGGTATTTTTAAATATATGTGATAACCATAAGCATCACAAACACCTTTTGAATTCTCTGGTGGTTATGAAATGTTACTTGAATCACAGCTATAGAAATTGCAGGTTCCATGATGTTTAAATGAACTACAGCTGGAGAGGAAAAGAAGGGTGAGAGCTTGAAGACAACAAATTGGCAAAGTAAAATATCACATACAGTTTAGTTTTATAGCCTCTCTTTCCTGGACAGACCTGCTCTACTCCTTGAAGGATCCACCTCTTATAAAACATTATTCTTTGAACGTGTTGGAAAAGTTAGGTAGGATGCAACTGAAAAAATCTGCCATATCCTGTTGGATATGGAAGTGTACAGGCTGAACAGAAGTAAAATTCCATCACAAGCAAAACTTCCACTGACATCCTCTTTCAATGTGTTTTGCCTGATGAAGGATTTTGGAAATGGGCCCCAAGCCATAAGCTGAAACAGTGTAATGTTTAAAGCCAGTACTGAAGAAGAAAGGGGCTGTAACAAGGTAATTCCCAAGTATTTGAAGTACAGACTATCATTTCATGACACATGTGGCAGTTTGCTTATCAAGGGCCCTTATTGCTGATTCCTAACTTTATCCTGTCACTTGATCATCCATAGGGTGATTCTCTGTGTTGAGTATCCCCATCAGGAGTGAAAGCATATTTAAAATCTTGTGTGCAACATTCACAAGAAGATTTGAACATCAAATGCGCTTTTTTTTTCTGTCCTGTAGTTGCCTGTAATGCACCCACTCCTTTCAGAGTGAGCAGTGAGTTGACCTTTAATACTGGCTGTCAGAGTTACAACACAGAGTACATGATTACTGCCCTTCCCCATCCCCCTGAAACAACAAGGTGTCCAGTGTGAACCCAGCACTCACCCCCTGTTCTGATCCTGTAATTCTTTCCTTATGGAGGGCACAGCACAGGCACTGGCTGGGGATTTAAAGAAGACCAGGCTGTTTACATGTGATGTGTCAGAAATTTGTTTCCACTTCCTGATTTCTTTTGAGATACCTTAATGATGAAATAGTTCTTAAGCATGTGATCTTAAAGCACAACCCAAAGGTAACATGCCTCTGACTTGGCTGGCAAATAAATGTGCAAGGCATTACCTCTGCAGTTCAGGAGGGAAATACAATGTTGTTACCTTTGTAAAATCTGTGTTCTTCCTTTCTTGTGCACGTTTTCAGGCATTTAATTGCTTTACGTCATATTGTTATTTCCCTCCTTCTGTTTGTAATAATTGTTTGGAATTTCATGTGTGTGATTCATGTCAGAAATTCAGTGTATTTATGTTTTCATATAAATGGTTTAAAAATATATAGTATTAGGGACTGTTTAAATATACTATAATAGCATATGTAATGTGGTGTGATTATGTCCAGTATACAGAATTATTTAAAGATATACTGGGGTACTGCTGTAGAACTCTTAGTGCTCTTTCTTTCATACAGGCCATTTGCATAATGAAAGAAATAATGAAGTTATAATCTTTATATGTCACAAAATATAATATTCTGTCATTATTAAGTAAGATTGTGAAAGAATATTTATGATTCCCATCAGCCTGTACCTATACATCTGACTGCAGAGTCTTACATTTATAGTTACTGATTTCACTAGGTGTTGTTTATAAGGATTTTTTTCACTATACTGTTCAAAGGCTGGAGATACACAGCACTGATAGAAACAAAAGGGGCAGCTCAGGACCTCTAAAGGAATCATTTCAGGCTTTTGACAAGCTCAGGTGAACTTAGTTTATCAAGTTTGGATTAACTTCTTTGAAAGAAAGCTGGGATCCACTCTTCTGGGATTGTAGAGGGACCTTCGCACAGATCTGGGACTGTTTTCAAGCTTTGGTGTTTGAAGTGAAGCATGTAAATACAATTGTCAGAAATTATTATCTCTAGATACTGTTACAGGTTTTTTTCCTCTCTCTAGGAAGCTAGTTTTTGGAACCATAAGAATGTATAAAGAAAAAGAGTTAGCTTCACTGTAAAGATTTCACAAGGAATGGTGGTGAGGTTTATAGATAAACCAAGATTTATTATGTGTAATCATTATTTTTAAAATAGGCTTCCTTTTATGTTCCACTTTTTAGTAGAAACAAATGATCCTATAAAGCCAGCTCTTCAGTGTTGTAGGATAACAGTGCATTATGATGCAAAAGTCTGTTTTCATGCAGTGGAAAATGTGCATGCTTACTGCCTGGTTTGTGTTTTTTAAGGGCACGTTCTTTGGATTTTAAAATTAATTTCCTGAAAGGCAGGTTTGAATGAGACTTGGAAGTACATAGTACTAGTAAAGTGGATTTGAGTTGTACCAGAAGGAGCTCACAGATGGATTGTAGGTCAGTGTGGTGCTTTGTGCTGTGGACTTTTATTTGTCTTTTTAAAAGCACTTTGAACATAAGCTATTAGACTAGTAAAAGTTTTGCAGATCAGTTTGGTGCATCCATGCTCTTGCCCCATTGCCTAATGCCTTCAGATTTCAGTTTACTTTAATATGTGTCCCCACACCACCATCAGTATCTACCTTTTCTCCAGACTAGTGATTAATTTTTGGACAAAAGGAAATAGGTGTGGTGAGTCCTTGGGAGCTTCACAAGTGCTAATTGATACCCGATATGCTCACATTACCACCCTTCCCTTACTGAGGGCACTAGTTTGCATCTGTTTCTTTTATTTATCTATTAATTTTAATGAAATACATAAGAACTCACTCTTCTTAAGGACTTATTCTCTAGCCTTTGTCCTGTTTGCCAAACAGTCTCAGCAGTAGTTAAAGCAGATTTAGAGGCAACCAATAAAAGGTGTGATTATGTGATACTCACTTCCTTAGAAAACCAGATTAACAAAATAAAATTATCCAAGCCTTCCTGGAGTGGGAGGCAGTATTGTGCATACAAAGCAAGAAGCTGCTGATTAGCAGTGTTATACCTTGCTGGGAGTTGTTGCCTCCACGCACGGCTGGGTTCTGAACTCCAGCTGATACCAGAGCTGGTGTGGTCACAAGAGGATATAAGGAAAAAGGATACTACCAATAGGGAGCTGGGGAGGAAAATAAGTTTGGACGTTTTCTGTTATCAAAAGAGACCTTTTATATAAAAAGAAGAGCTGATTGGCAGACACTGCAGAAAGTAAAAATAGAAAGGACCAGCATGTTAGCAGCACATTTTTTGAAAATTTGCGTTTTGATTTTGTTATTTTTTCCCTGAGAAGTATTGCTGTATAAAACTATTTGAGTTTATCTTGTAGCCCTCTGGATTTCTGTACATCAGAATGAAACAGAATGGTCTTTGCAACCACTGCAAAAGAGGAATCACTTTCTTACTGCTTGATATTCTATTGTTTATATACTTAAAGGTGGCATTATCTACAGATTCATCAGATGAGCTATATGTGCTACTGAGTTCTTCTAGCATCTTCCCTATTTATTTATTTGGAGATTTGCCCTGGTTGAAGCCAGTGGTACATATCCACAGTTGGTGCAATATACTGAAATATGAGAATAAAGGAACAAGTCCTGGCATCTATTTCTTCACCACATTCTAGACTCATGCTTGTTAACTTGACAGCTTTGCCTTGTCTTGAAATATCTTGACTCCTGTAAAAAGAATAATTATTTTCCTATTTCTGTTGTTTGGGTTTTTTTCTCCTTTAGTGGAAGACCAAGTATTCCAAGCTGATTTTCAGGAAATCTGATACAGTACCTGAAGAGCTCCATCAAATGGTACAAGAAAGCTTTCTGACCTTGCGAGAACACAACTGTTTCTTCCAAGATCTTGTAAGGATCAAAGGAAAAGACTTTCTTACTCCAGTGTCTCGTATATTAATTGGAAACCCAGGATGCACTTACAAGTACTTGAACACAAGATTATTTACAGTTCCTTGGCCTACTGAAGGTTATGATATAAAATATTGCAGTCCTCAAATACATGACGCTTGTAAAGCATTAATGAGACTTAATGACTACTTGCATATTGAAGCAGTCAAGGCATTACAAGGACAAAATTTGTTTGAGACCAAAGAAATTGAAGATACTACTGTAATAGATAGGGAGCAAAGTTTTGCTACTTCTCTTACGGAGCAAGGGTCTGTTTCAAAAGATCAAAGTGATATTTGTGTACCAGAGGATGACAGAAGTCTAAAGAACAGAACATCTTATAACTTGACTTTATTAAATTATATGGATCCACTACAAATGCTGTACTTGAAACAAGAACCTTACTTTGGAATGGGGAACATGGCAGTGAGCTGGCACCATGATGAGAATCTGGTGGAAAGGTCAGTGGTGGCTGTGTACAGTTACAGCTGTGAAGGTGAGTGATGGGACTTGAACAGTCACAAGAATATCAGAAATCCCTGAAGCTCTCCTCTGTTTGCCTGTGTGTATGTACATAAGCACACCTGCATGCTGGTCTAGACTTGTCACGTGCTTCTGAATGTGTTGTGGTACCTTTTGTATTTAAGCCTTATCTTTATTTCCACTAAAACCTGTACAAAATACCTGTGTTTACTGCAGCTGGCTTAGCAGTTGTTCTCTAAGTAGATTTAAAAATTGGTATAATTAACTCCCTGACTAAGAGCCAGGAAATCAAAATCTGTCAAATACCTTTCTGAGGTTAATGCATGTGCATGTTTTCTATCCTGTAAATGTTTCATTGTAGTTGAGATCACCATTTTTATGATGTTATTTATCATATACAGACTTGCTTTGCTTTATGCTGATTTTATTACTCTTCTTTCTTTGGAAAGATCATTTTCAGTTGGTTTTGGATAAAAGTATTACTGTATTTACTTAGAAGTATATGCATTTTGTCTAGGCATGCTGCAGTGTTAATGCGTGTTTTATGGAGGACTTGCCAACATTTCTCTAGCTGGGAAGGGTGGACACTTTGCATTAAAACAACTGTTGTCTGACAGCCTTTGCAGGCTCTTGCTTATTTTAAAACCACTTGCATACAGTATTTTGGGGGTGGTGGTGGAAAAAGTGCAGTTGAATCATCATTAAATATTTCATTTTTAGTTTAAAGTACCTGTCCCATTTTTATCTTTATTTAAGAGCAGACATGAGGATTTTTTGGTTTTTTTGTTTATAACAATGCTTGAACAAAGGCTTGGATTTTTGTTTAAATGACTCTCAGTTTTGGAAACCTAAGATTAGAATTTAGACACTTGTTGTTGAATTTGCAAATGTTCTGTTTCATAATTGACAATGGATTTTTTCTTCTTCCAAAAATCCTGTGATGTTTGCTTTAGAACACGGGAAGAATTCACGTTGGCTTCAGTTGGTTTTGACTGAAGACTGTGATAAAAAAATAATAATTTATACTCCCATGTGCATTCTCTTACTGGTTTTGTTACTAGTTTTGAAACTCTGGGTCATTTTGTTACTTAATATACAGCTGGAGTGATATTATTTACATTTTCCTGGATATAAAACATCAACCAGCTTAGCAAACTGAGTAGAAGATATTTCCTGACAGGTAAAAGTGTCATTTTCTTCATGAAATTTTCTGTCCTATTTGTCAATGGTGTCAAGTAGATGTGATGCTTTTTTTTTTCCAGTATTACTGTAGAGAAATATTTTTTCAATAGGATTTTAAGTTAAAGAAACCTAAACATGAACTTGAAATAATAATACTGTGTATGAGGATTTATTGTAGTATGCTTAAAACTTTTTTACTTTAACATAAAATTTGCTTATGGAGGGGGAAAAAAGTGAGTCCCTTTAAGTTCAGAGAGATATAAATTAACAAAAATGAAAGCTGCTATGTTTATTCATAACTTGTCAGTTGTTTTTGTTTCTTTTATTCAGCAAGTTAAATAAGTAAAAATAATGCTGTTTTAAAACCACTGCAAATTCTGTAGAAGATTGATTGATGTGGGTAGACAGAAATATTTTATATATTTAGACTAAAAATTATTTTGATATCTATGTACAATTAAAGTTTTTTGCCAAATACAAGGGTTTTTTTCATAAATACGCTTACAATTAAAAGCGTGGGGTTTTTTCTGACAGGTTTGGAAATAGACAAGAAAACAAAGAAACCAGCATCTTTCTAGGAAATAAATTGATTGTTCTATCATTTACATTTAAAAAAAAATTGTAAGTCACTACTTACAATTTTTCTGGCTTTGCCTTGCTCAAATTGGTTTCTTGAGCTTTAGAGGGAGTTTCAGGTGCCTGACATGGCTATGAAGCATCATGGAGAAATGTCCTGCAGTACAGCTCCATGTGCAGCAGTTCACTCCCACCTCTGTGTTCGGGGTGTGGTTGTCATTGTGTATCCTTAAAGCAATGACCTCCTTATTCATAAATTGGAGGAAATGGATCCTGTTTATAGCTTAGGAATATGGTTTTGTAACTGAAGTGACAGTAAATATCTGTATGTGTTAAAGTTTTGTACCCAGGCCATCCAAGAGGATTTGATTTTAGGGGAATAGATTGTCTTTTTGCTCTTCTTATTTTCTGTTTACAGCTTTCCAATGCTGGTGGTTATAAGCTCATCAATGTTTATATTATTATTCCTTCCAGTTCTATATAATGTCAATGTTTTGATGGTTTTCTGCAGTTCAAAAAGACTTTCAGTATTTCCTATATCCTTACCAGGTCTCCATAACTCTGAAACATGAGGATCTCAACATCTTTTTGAAGAATATTCTTATATCTTTGTAGAATCATGTCTTGACTTCCCTTATTTCCATAAATACATTTAATTTTATGCTGATATCTTTTATTAGTACTTACTCCATTAATTCATTTAGTATTGAATTAGCATTGAATTCTCAGTGTAGTGTAAAAAGACTGTCACAGACTCATTATAGAATATATAATCAAAAGATTAGATGTTGTCAGAATTTTTTTGACGGAACTGTTTTTCCTTTAGAAGATGTAGATATGCCGGATTAGTAATTTTCTGGGAGAAAACAGTGATTCTGTGGGAAATGCAAACACGAATTAAGCACGTTGAAATTTGCTGGAACTGGCTTGATTCTCTTTTCTGCCAGGTCTTGCACGATGTTTGTCAGCTCTCAATTCCTCAAATCCCCGCTGGTCTCTGGGTACTCCAGGCACTGAGGGTCTGTGGCAGCCTGTAGCATGTGGAAGCTCGAGCTTCCAGAGCTCCATGGCTGGTACTGATTTACCCTGCTGCAAGTGCAGAATCCCTGGGTTGTCAGATTTTGAGCAGCAGGAGCCCTTGGAGTCAAGCAGTCCTGCTGAGCTATTGGCAGCTCTGTCAGATGCACAACTCAGCTTATACGCTTTTCTTTTTACTTTCATTTGTATTTTTATATCAGTATTTGTTTTTTACCTACTTATTGGATTAAATAGCATTCAAACAGATAGTACTGTAATTGAAACAACTTGATTTCTTGTTCATTTGTTCATTGTTTGATGCCATAATGAAAATTTCATGTTTGAAACTTTGATCAGTATTAATCGGAGTAGAAGCAGTTTTCAGTATGCCAGAAAAGAAATTTAGACATCAACATAAAGATATTGGAACAAGCTGATATTCTAATTGGTATCAGTGTTTATTTTCTTGTTTCCAATGTAAAACTCTTTCAAAACAACTTCAAATGAAGTACATTTCTAACAACAAAATAAAGTAAACATTTTGCTTGATGCTTTTACTTATATTACATTAGGTTAAGAGTAGGTTGTCAAGTGATGAGAATAGGGCTTCATAAAAATTTGAGAGGTTTCCTTTTAGTGTGTATGCTGCATGAAAGTACATGAGTGATAGTGGTGTATATGCAGAACTGAATAGGTTACAGAATGTGTGTTCAATTATACTGCCACTAACACTATTCAGAATTAATTTACTTTTCAGAATTTATCAAGGAACAGGAATTTCAAATTTTGACCAATTCAGCATTTTTAATAACACATTAGCTTACAAATATCCTATCACCTGGGAGCATGAAGGTTAAAAAAATTGTTCAGGATTTTAATATAATAAGCTAATAACCCATATTTATTTCCTGCTGCAGTTATAAAAGTGAATTGCAATCCAGTAGAATAAAGGCATTTTCAAAAATTGGATTTTATCCATGAAAAGTTCCTAATGACCAGATTTCCATCAGGTCATTTTGAGTTTTGTAGGAAGTTTTATTACTTAGCAGAGCACTAGTTGGTTCTAAAGATGTTCTTTGAAGTAGAGACTTGTTTCAGTTACTAACTTATAGGAGATGGAAAAAAATGTAAACACTTGAAGTGAGTCCATCTTTCTCTTAGCCGGATTTCCCACAGAGTGTGTTAGAGATTATATAAGTAGTTTTCTCTAGACTCTTTACCATATCTAGGTTGTCTTCTTGCTGTAAGGCCTACTTGCTGTTTAACTCTTGAACTTCTAAACAACTGGCTCTGTCTGCTGATGAGGTAATATTAAAAGGTTTAGCAAACTTACTGTTAGCTGCAGTAATGACTGATCTTGAAGGACTTTTTGTGCTTGTTTCTTTTGTAAAATGCTGTTTGTGTAGAAGCAACATCCTGGCACGCAGCCTAATGATGGCTGTTTCATTTAATTGGAAATAAAAATAATTGTGATGCACTACAGATGTATGTTTCCTCACCATGTTAAAAAAATCCTGAAACTACAAAAGTTACTCAAAACTGAAGTCAATCTAACTTTGTAGTTGACCAATAACCCTCTTTATGTACTGCTTAATGGATAAAAGTCATGGAGTAGATGTTTTTTGCAGGATTGGAATAATTTCTAATGTCAATAATGTAATAGAAATATTGCTTGTTGAAATAATAGAAATGGTATGTAGAAAACTTTATGTTACTGATTTCTTTAAAAGTAAGTGCGCGAAATGGTCATGGCTCTAACTTGTAGTGTCTGGCCAGTTGGAATTATGTTCTGAGAGTCACAAGTTTTTAGTGATCCACTTACTTTCACAATAATAGATTTTAATCCTTGTTGTCTAAAAAGAAATCATCACTTGAATAGACTGTTGCCGGTTGTCAGGTTTATTTTAAACATGTTCTCACTGATTTGATCAAATACAGCCTTTCCTTCAGAAAAGAAGGGGTGACAGAATATTCTTTGTTCTTATTTTAGTGCTTTTGTTCTTGATTTATTTGGGTACAGCATTCCGAACATGAATTGATAAGGACATTGTTGGCAAAATCTTAGGATTTTTGGTTTTGTGAATGTCAGTTGCAAGAAAAATTTAAATAATAATAGAGTTTAACCTCTTACACTATGGCTTTTCAGTAATGAGGTAGAGGAAATAACTCTGGATAGATACTTATTCTTTCCCATCAGCTGCTGAGAAGCAAAGCATGCTCTGCTTCTTTTACTTCTTGCATGTAACATATATAAATTGCTATTGAAAGACATTGATAATTTATATATTTTTTTAATTGAGGAACATGTGCCCAAATTCTTTTACATTCTGTAAAAAATCAATCTGTAAAAAAATAATATAACAACGGTCAGTTGGATTTAATGTGAAAGTAAATGCTTACAGTCCTTGTTCTTAGCAATGTTGGCAGTGATTCTATAGTCTTAAGAAATGGTGTGTAAGATTACATTTAGGATATCATTTGGCATTACAGTTTGACTTGAATAGAGATCATTTAGGTTTCAGAGCATCAAAAAAGTCTCAGACTCTGGAGGATTTTGGAGCTGAATAGCAAAGAAACCTTTCAAAGCTACTTTTACTTTCTTTGCTGTGGAACAATAACCAAAATAGTTCCCGGAAAACAAGTTTCATATTTTTCTGAACCTAACCATGACCCAAACCTGATAAGATCAGATCTTAGTGCTGGAACATCTCTGAAATTTGAGCTGTCTAGTTAAAAGCGTAATGTTGTGGCAAATTTTCTGCAGCTACATTCTCTCTTTCATGGTTCTACCATAATTACAGGTTTGATGAGGTATTGTTGTTATGTTGTGGTAAGCTTTTTACTTCGTTGCACCATTTTATTTGGGATGCCAGCATAAAGGTTTCTTGCAGGCCCAAGTCTGTAAATCTCTGCTGACCAGAATTCAAATTTGCACATAGTTTTGTTATACTTCCTCTAAATACTTGTATATTTGACCATTTCTGTATGACTTACTACAAAATAAGTTTGTGTTCTTAAGGTGATGGGAATGTGCAACATCCACCTGATTTGTTCTCAAATACTTACGATTCAGATGCATCCAAATGTTTTCACTTTAATGGGACCTGCAATTATATCAATAAATATGCAGTATTCAGTCATTCTTGAGGTGTCATAGAGAATTTAATAACAACTTCTTTTCATGTAGAAGTTTGTCAGTGCTACCTGGGGATATGCCACAAACGTTAAGGTGTCTTTTTTTTTTTCCCTTGCTCTCACTTTCAGGGTAGCTTGCATTTAAAAGCAAGTAGCAGCTTGCTTCCATTTGTTACCAAAATAACATGGTAGGAGCAATCAGTTTCAATTGCTGCTGATAATTATAAGGTGCAATAATTGAGAATATAGAGAAAAGGAGACTGTGAGCTGTATTTGAACTCAGTACTTAAGCAATAAAAAATTTATCAAACTGCAAAAAATAAGTCATTTTAACGAGCACATTCCAAAGGTGCTGGATTTATGAGGAGACCCCAGGAAACTTTGATTGAAATTGCTGTCTCTGATTGTAGTTCTATATTTTATTGGTGCCATATTGTGAACAGTGCTGCTGCCAAAGTGAATGGGAAAGCAGCATAACAGAGAGAGTTAACCCAGAAAGGTTACTTCTTTTTATAATATCCATGATGTATTGCATTAAAAATGCCTTGAAAGCCATCCTATTTGCAGTTTTCAGAAAACATTTTTCTTAAATTAAGTTACGATTTATCTGAACAGGGTAGAAAATATGAAAGCCCCTTGAAGAATTTAGTATTGATTTTTCTGAGTATTTGCTAGCTCTTGTTTTCTCATTTGTGTGCTCCTTGATGGAAGGGCCTAGAGCTGCTCCCTAGCCAGAGCTTCAGTTGGATGAGAACTGCAGCAGTGAAGGGAGGGAACTTGGGGACTGTAAGAATTTTCACTTAAGAACATTTAGATTGACTCTTTAATAAAGCCTCAAAGAGGCTTTGTCTCTCTGCTTCCCGAATTTAGACAAGATTTAATTGACCTAGTAGTTAATAAATTGTCTTAATTTTCTAAAGGCAGCCCCCAGCTAAAGAACCTGCAGTAACCATGTGAGATGAATGACATGAATATTTTAAAAGTGTGAGTTTGTGGTCACACTTTGTGTGTGCCTCTTAAAATAAGAGCTATACATCTTTAATATTTTTCTTCTAGAATTAAATTTAGACAAAAGTTTAAAAAATTATTATATGAAAGCACATTTCAAGTGGACAGTGAAATGGGCACAGTTACTAAGTTGTAAGTAAGAATTGTGCATGGTATGTAGTTAATTTCTAAATGTTCACTGCTGTTATGTGCCAACTGCTTATTAAAACTTCATCCTCCCTCTGTCAAAATGCACTGTTACTTTAGCTGTAAAACTGTTACACCAAAGCTCCCAAATACCTTGTTATAAATGCTGACCGTATCTTTCAATTTATACTGTAGCGAAGTAAGCTTATGAAAATAGTTCTGAGGGATTAAGCTCTAAATACTGTTTCTATGCTGTGGATTATTTTTTCCCCAAGCTCAACATGTTCATGTTGCTTAATGATAAGAAAAGTGTTGTGACAAAGTATTGAAGCTTCATTGGCTCTTGCACATGTTATCTAGCATGTTTGACTAGTAATTTTTAGAAAAGAATGACAAAGATGGTTCCAAGATTTGCTTTGTTGGTCTAGACTGTGTTTTGTAACCATTATTTCACCTCACCTCTGTTTTCAACTCAGTTTATGATTTGGTGAAATTGCAAGTACACAAACAAATGAAATTGTTCCTAAAATGCTTTGGCAGTTTGACTTGAAATTCTTTCAGAAGTTATCTATTGTTATATCAGCGTTGCTGCATTTTTAAATGTTTTTCTTCCACACTTACAGTTTTAGTAATGAAGAAAATTAAACTGAGTGAAGCTTAACTAAAACTCCCCTTACATGTGCTTGAGAATTTCAGAAAACCTTGAGTCTATTACAAGCCTTGACTTGATCAGCCTTCACTTGGTAGTTATCGTAAACTTTTCATCTTGGTAACGTTGGTTGCAAAACAATTCTTGATCTCATATGCCTTTTTTTTTTCTTTTACCTGTTGCATACTTTTGAGTTTGGAGATGGTTATTATAGAAAATAGAGATTATAGAATCTTTAAGCTTATTAAGATTGTACCAATATGGGATATCTTTAAGTCTAAACCAGATTTTGTGTTTATGATTCTTACCTGTTCTCTCATTTTTGTGATCTCTCTCTCTCTCTCTCAAGATTCAGCCATAGAAGAAAGCAATGAACAAGAACTGAAGGGAAGAAACCCAGCAGTTTGGCACGTAGGCTTGAAGGTAGCATGGGACATAGAGACACCTGGATTAGCAGTACCACTTCACCAGGGAGACATCTACTTGATGCTTGGTAATTTTAAAGGACTAAGACGTTGAACTTTCTGCTGAAAATAGAGAAAATTACACTTATGTTAAAATTAGTTACCATACCTTCCTTACAGTTAGGACTTTCCTTATTTAAAAAGACATCTGTCTGGAGTATATATAATAAATTCCTCCTACCCTGCCTACTTCCAGAGTATTTTGGGGAAGTTTTTTTTCTTAATGTTTCTTTCACTTCACAGCTAAGAAAGAAATAGCCTTTTTTTACCTTTTCTGTCTGTTGTGTAGTCAGAACTACTAGTCCAAGTCAGGCTTCAGGCCATAACCAGAATTTCCCCAGATTGTGCAAGAAGTTGTTCTGTATCTGTCCCATCCTTGTATTTCTAGATGCTTTTTGTATTCTTAATGCAGTTTTTCTGAGCATCTCTTATGTTCAACAAATAATTTCTCTTCTTCAGCTTGGCTTATCAAATGGCTCCTGTATTACGTAAGATGTGAATGAACGTCATAAAGTTTTCTGGTACCATGATTCTTGAGGTTTCAATCATTATGCCAATCTGTGGATATTTTATTAGTCACCAGTTTCACACATGACACTTCTCTCCTTCTGCTACACTTTTCCATGTCTATATTCGAACATGCTATTTTCTAGTAGTGGGATTATACTAAGATCATAATGAACAGAGCTGTCGTACTCCAAGAACGAGTCTCAATGTCTCAAGCGTAGAGGATTAAAAAAAGAAAATTAAATTGAGTTAATTTGCTTGAGCAGCTGAGCTCATGTGCTAGGGTTTATCCATTGAAAGAAATGAAGCGAGAACTCTTGCTAAGGTTTGTTGACACAAAATCTGTTACTTTCTCTTTTGGCTTGTGTTTCTCTTGGTTATCATTTTTATTGAAATAAACTCGGTTATAAATCACACCAAAACAAGAACAAGGCCTCTGACAACATCATGTTTGCCTGTTTAGTGTCTTGGTTTGACAGACATCATCTTTGAAGACTGAGAGCACTTACAGAGCTCCCTGCTTATGTGTTTGTGACTTGGAAGGCATACTCTGTGCAGTGTCCCTAGAATGACTTGTCACACTCCCAACTTTATGGCAGAGCAGTCTTTTGAACCTTACCTTTCTCAGTTTATATACTAAAACCAATACATTTATAGGCCATCATAAAAACCATGTACCATTCCTTGTTCTTAGTCATTGAATCTTGCACTGTCATCAGGGAAGTATCTTGAGTAAGAGTACTGGACCAACTGTGCTCTGAAGTATGTTCAGACATGGAAAGATCAAGTGTTGAGATGTGAGATCCTTTGGCTGAGTGGTCTGGATGTGCCTCCCTTTTCTGTATTTGTAAGGGTTTAAAGTAGAAGCCTAGAGGGAAAGAGGGCCAATGAAAGTGAAGTTTAAATGACAGCTAAACATTCCTAGAAAGGTTATTAGTAATCTATTTTTGTGCAATAGCAGTTAGGACATCAAGTAAACTTCTTATCTAATCCTTCCTGACTGGAAACTTTGAGCATATAGAGCTATGCTGGCCAACAGATTCGGAAGGTATTTAATAAAGGAAGGGGACTAACTTTAGTATTTTTATTGCAAAATACTGTATATTGTAGTTGATTGAGTTACCAGATCATAAGGGTGTTTTTTATTCCCTAGTGGAATTTATATAGTAACTAAAGTATTTTCAGGGATTCTATATGAAGGGTAGATCAGAAAGTTGGTTTATTTAATGAGTAACATCATGAGCATGTTTAGATGGAAACAAAGGATATATTAAACATTCTTTTGAAGACGATGTGTAAATCACTTTCTTATTAATACTTTTGACGAGCTACAGATTTGAGCTCTGTAGGCCAGGTGTTTTGTTAATCTCTTCTGCATTTCCATAGTCTTTGTATTTCTTTTCAATTACTTGGAAAAAAAATTACTCTTCTAAATAGTCTTAGAGGGTATTCTCCAAATGGCCTTTGTATTAGGTTTCTTTGTATAGCAGAACTGCCTTTATCATTTTGACTTGGAATGAAAGACAATATAAGGAAACATATACGGTTTTAGGGTATTTTTTGCTGTTCAGACTTTTTGCACCAACTTTTAAGAGGGGGCATCTTGAGGATGCCATCTAAAAGATAAAATATCAAAACTCTGTAAAAAAGGAAACTTGGCAATAAAAAAAATAATTGTCTTATGTACGTACTGTATTCCAGAACCTCATTTCAGTAAGCAGAGTCCTCTTACTGGCATTATGTTAAAAGCTGTGGCAGCAGTATGCAAGACATCTGGAAAATAGAATATTAAGAGTCCTTCAGCAGGTGGTGGTTCATGTACAGGGACTGATTGATAGGACTGGTAGGACTGGTTCTGCCCATCACTGACCCATCCACTCTAGCACAAACCTCAGCCACTCTGTAGATCTGTTCTTCCAGTTGCTGGAATGGGGTACTGTTACTGCCTTGTATGAATGTTGTAAAATGCTGAAACATCTCATTCAGTATGTTGCTTATAATTTAAAAGTCAGGTTCTATCAGTTCCTGTACCTGTAATACCACGAGTATTTCCTATGGTACACACAAATCTATATAAGAAAGTGTGGTAACTGGATATTTCTTGTAGTAATGTGCAATTACAGTAAGTTGTAAATCAAGATCAATGGTTATAGCAAAGTAACAAAAAAAACCAGGTATTTTTTTGTAGCATTTCTAGTAGACATTTAATAATGTTTCTGTTCCTCTCTTCATTGGCTTTATAAATGGTTTTTGTAATTCTGAGGAGAAATTTAGTAAAATGTCTTAAAATTTAAATTTACATCTTCCTTCTTAGTGGCCCTCTTCAGATGAAATCATGAGCCATAATTTAGATGTTTGTTAATACTTAACATGAGGTGATCAAATCCATTCTTCTGTTAAGCTATTACCTTAATGTAAATGTATTTTTTTAAGAAAAACCAGCAAAACCTCAAAATTACTGTCAGTAAGACAGATTTTTTTTAAATCATTTTTTCAGGCTTTTCTTAATATTAAGAAAAAAGTCTGGTGAATGGCTGCAAGTCCACTGCCTAAAAATTCAAATCTAAACTTTATATCACTCATGAAACGGAAACACTTTAGCTCAATTTAGAATAATATATTGGTCTGCAGAGGAAGTGCACGCTGAACCCTGCTGTCTCAAGTACACAGTCAAGGAGTGTCTAATATGAAACGTGTTGGGTGCGTGCAATAAATCCAAAACGCGTGGAGGTGAGCAAAGGGCCCTATCTGCTCTGTCCTAGAGCATGCTTAACTAGGCTTGTCATGGTCCTACTATTAAATTGGAATTTTTCCCCTAATCTTTGGGTTAGACATGACCAGATTTGCAAGCAGATTTACAATTTTCACTAATTTTCCTACCATGACTTCAAAACATACTTAACAAAAATACATTCTGGCCTCTTTCAAAGGCAGATTTACTTATCTGCAGCTGTTTCCCATAGATCAAGCTCTTGCTTGAAGGTTAGGGTTTTAAAACAGCATGAAGATGAACTTTGAATCTTATACTGCTCCCCACCCCCAGCAAATTGTAGTTTGAGAAGCATCAAAAAATTATTTTTGTAACCAACCAGAAGTAGGTTGCGCACATTGCAGAGGTTGGCTTGTGGTTAAAGATAAGTATTTAGTGGAAACACTTCCACATGTATACAGTGACTCATTGAACTATTTCTAGATATTTAATCTGCTTCTATTTTCACAAACTAACTTGAACCTTCTTTGCTCTCTAGCATCTTGAATGTGTTGGAGTTTTTAACCCCCCCTTTTTTTTGAGTCCACATTTAATCCAAATGGTGGATTCCCTACTATTAAGACTTAGACCTCCAGAAATGTATTTGTCATTACCAAACTTTGATCATGAAGTTTGACAAATCTCTGACATACTTCTTTTAAATTCATTATTTTTTAGACTTTTAATTCATTCTATTATATTTGTGCACGGTTTTCTTGTTTAAAAACTAAACATATTTCTTAATTCGGGAAAGATCATCCCTCTAGCTTTCTGTTATGAAAGAAGTATTCCATTGACCTGTAATGTCTTAGGGAATGGGATATGCCTTCCTGGTACTTTTGTTGATACACCTGCAGTAAAATTAGTTTTGTTAAATTTTCTCCTGTTAAATTATTGTGTGCAGTTGGATACAAATAAAATTGGAAATGGTGGAAAAGTATTTTACTGCTTTGAAAATTGCACTGTAATATAGTTAAAAAGAAAATTTTTTTTGTTCATGGTAGTTAAGATATTTAATAGCAAAAGTCCATTTCAGCTTTGTTTGTAGATATTTGTGGTGGTTAGAATATCAAAGATTTTGCCAGTGCTTTAAACATCACTGTTCTTTTTATTTGTCTCTTGAAATAGATAAAAGACAACTGTCTAAAAAGTTCAGGAGGAACACTTGAGAGAAGATAGAAAAGACTGTAGAAACCCCAGTTGGTAATTCTGGGAGCCATTTTTCATTGTGTTTTGTGTTTTCCTGGGAAATACTTTACCTCCAGGTAATAAGTTTAGGGCCTTTAGCCCCCACTCCTTTAAGGACTGGCTAAGAATTTCTTGCCTTTCTACCTTGTATTTGTTCTGTTGCAGTAGTCTGCAGCGACATGAGTATAGTCATTCTTCTCACAGGGCTTTGGCTCCTCAGCTCACTGATAATTAGTTCAGTAGTAGAATGAGAATTAGGTGTATGTGTGTTATTTCAGTGTTTGTACAGACATAGCCATTAGTCTGTTCTTTTCACAAAGGCTGTGTAAGCACAGGGCTCTCAGTGCTGCTGGTGGAGCCCAGGTAATTCAGCTGTCAGAAGAAAGTCCAGAGTGGACAGAGCAGGGGCAGGGACTGAGAACAGGATCAGAGAGAAAAGGGAGGAACTGGCAGTAGTTTGAAGCAGAGAGGAGAGGATTGTGCTGAGGTTCTGTGCTGGAGGGATGTATTTTGAGAAAACAAGAGGCAAAAACCCCAGATGTCAGTACAGTGGAGGGAGAGACAGATCTATAATGTGAACTTGCCCCCACAATTAAAAATTAAATGTGCAACATCCAGATTCCAAAATGTATCTGCTATCTGTAAATAACAGGGAAAGCACTGAGAAGTTTAACTGGTAAGGGGGTCCCACGTAGAGAGTAATACTCTGCATTCTATACTGAAGAGGCACTGCTTTGGTTTCCAGACCTCACGGGTCACTGCTTAGTCTTGTAAAACTGAGGGTGACTCCTTATGTGCTGTTTTTGACTGAACCCCATGAGAGCACTGTGGTACTTCCAACACGGGTGACCAAGGAATGAAACAGCTTTGGTTTGGCTCTAAAACCAAAATAGTAATCTGGGTGTAGTCTTCTGTATCTGAATAAAAGCTTTTCATGCCAGATGGACAATAGCCCATTTAAAAAAGAGTGATTTTTCTTTTCAGTTAATATATATTTAGTAGAAAAAGAAAGTAAATCTTTACCACAATCTTTTAAGACCTAAAATGTAGTTTTTAATATGCTTTGAGGCATGCAATCAATGAAGCTTCAACTATTTTTGTACAATTAGAGTTTTAGATTAATTTTAAACTCTTAAATTAAAATTACTGAGATCTTCTTTCTGAGATTCATAAAGGATTAGGGACAGTTGGAAGCAATTCCAAGGTGGAGCTCTACAATGAAAGATTTGTAAGGGTTTGTATAAAGGTGCAAATCAAAATGCAGTAAGTTAGTTCTATGTTTGCTACATAAAACACACCACAATGAATGGGCACTGACTGGAGTAGTGGAAGTATTTAGGTTTGTTTTCTGACACAATTCTTCTTGAAAGCGATTGTGATATTTAAATATTGCAATATCCAGAGGTGATAATGTTCTGTGGCCCTTGCAGGGCTGGGTTCTGTGCAATTTACACTCATATGTTTCTATAGGAAATAGTTTTTTCATAAGTTCTTTTTTTACATTTTGTAGCATTTTCCTCAAGCTTTTCAACTGCAGCTATCTGCAAGCCTCATGCAAACACAAAATAAACCTCCCATCTAAACCATCTCAGTGCAAATTCAATCCTGCTTCTAACACTTATTTGCTACTTCTTATATAAATTATTTTTCTGATTTTTATTTTTGATTTTTTTCAAGTTTATGATGCTATCTGCTGTCTTGGATATGTTAATAAATGCTTGTAAAATTCATAAAAAGACACTTTGTACAACTAGGATAACTTAAGTAGTTTTTCTGATTTCTTATTTACTAGACTTTGCTCAGTTTTAAAGTATCACACTTGCTGCAAGGCAAAGTAGAAGTTTTAGACCATATATTTTTTCCAGTACTAAAGGGTACGACTAAGACTCACACACTTTATTCTGTTCCATATGATAATTTTGTTATTATGGTCAGAAGAGTGTTTTCAAAAAATTAGTAGGAACTTGGGATATCAGGCTTCAGGTATGCAAATATTGATCTCTTAAAGAGAAATAATGTTTATATGAAGCTTGATAATTTCTCGTCATGCTGGTTCCCTGAAAGAATAAATCTTATTAAAAATACAGACTCCCAGTTAACTGACATCTTTGTAGGTTTCTCTTCCTGTTCTCTTCTAATTTTGTCTATGATGGTTTTTTGCTTGGTGACTCATCAGGTCACCTAGTTTCGTAGGACTTTTTAAATCTCTTCCTATGCCATACAAAACTGTATCCCAGGAGTGATTTTATATAATTTTTTGATAGATTTTCCTGAATGCCTTAAGGTTGAGAGAGCAGCCTGATTTTAAGAACAAAATTGAATTGAATTGAATTCAACAATTCATTTGAATTGAAAGCACTTCATGAATGGTTTGCAACATAAAAGAGAGTGTTGTTATTAGATCTAGTCTGAACTTTTCCAGAGGAATAAGTCTCCTTAAAAGTGCTGATTTTTCAGAGTTCAGGCGTTCTTCAGTTATGATAATTTTGATTAAATTCTTGATGGCAACCAAATAGGTTCCATCTCCAGGGTTGTTTGTTTGCCAGTTCATGAACTGGAGTCCATGTCAGTCCTCTGGCAGGCTACAAGGAAATCACAAAAAGGTTGCTTTGGAGACAGCTCTTTGAGCAGATTTGAGTGTCAGATAAAAAGAAGAAGTAATAGGTGTTCTTATAGGAGGGGTTCTTTTCTTCCTTTTTTTCAAGAAATTTCAGTAATTTTTTAGTGATTTTTGGGAAAGAGATTGTAACTTCCAAGTAGTCTGTTGAGTGATCCTCAGCTTTGGAGAAATTGAGTTGTGTAGCTGAACTTTCCCCGTAAGAGGTAGGAGAATGTCATTTCTAAACTGTATAAATTTGGAGAAAACTAGTGTAAGTAGAAGTATTTCTGACTCTAGGACAGTGAGTAGTTATTGTGCTCTGCAAAACATTGGAGCTATGTGACTGAATTCTCTAAGCATTAAAGCAAGAAAAGTAGTATACTTAATTCATATTCAACCAGATTAACTTTTATTAAGTGTGATTTTTCCCTGTACCTAAGGTTTTCTAATCTGTCCCTAGATGATCTCAATATGACACATCAGCACTGTGTTCTGGCTGGTTTATCACCTCGGTTCAGCTCAACTCACAGGGTGGCAGATGTAAGTATCAAAAACCTTTCACTGTTTGGTCCCTCGTAAAACCAATATCCTGGTGCCGTATTATGCAGCACCGTGGTGGCTTATCCAGCATTGTGGTTCATGTTGTGCTTATGGCTCGAACTCTTTTCATTAACAACTGCTATTGTTTATCTTTGATTGAGGTACACTTGGTTCTGCATTGGTAGTTGGCCTTAACTCCCAGGCAGGCTTATCAGATGTGAATTGAGAATGTGCTGCACCACACTTCATGGATTGCTGATGAAATATAGTTGAGAAATACATATTTTCTGAACTGGTTATATGTAAGGTTTTTTTGTATCTTTACAGTCTTCAAGAGGAACACTGGAATACATACTTGCACAATGTGAACTGGCACTGCAGAATTTACAGACTGATTCTGATTCAACGGCTTTGTCTTTGAAATCACTGGAAGCTGTAGTTGTGAAGCAAGTAGAAGAAATACATAATGAGGTGAGATGATCTGTACTGAAAATACTTCAGGCAGGTCTGAACAGTGCAGTCTCCTCATGGAGTTAATGGCAATCAAGTGTGTTCAGCTGCTTACGAGGCATTGCTTTGTATGAGTTTGCAATGTGGCTTTTATGACTTTTTTACTTGGGTACAGTAATTGGGATTATCGTGGAAGTTTTCATTTTTCCTTCTTAAGATCCCTCTGCTGGTAAAGTAAGAGAAGTTTCACAAAATATTACACCAGAGCTGACTGTGGTGGACAAACAGACTACTCTAGCACTTTTCTATGGAAAGGAAGAGAGAGAAGGGATTAGTGGGAAAGAGCAGGTAAAATGTTTTAGTTATTCCTCACTGGTTTGTGTTGAACCAGGTTTTTGTATAATGCCAGGGGTGGCACAATTGTGAGTGTGGGCTCTAAAGTATGTTCTGAAGAAAATACAGTGGAAATAATTGTGAGGAACATATTTAAGCAGGTCATTTAGTTCTACAAAAGATGCAAGTGTATTAATGCACTTTGACAGGATTCCACTGAAGCTGGCAGTGCTTTCGTGCTTGGAGCTGTGCTGTATTTCTACTAAGATAAATTAGAAGCTGTACGTAGGTCATTTTCACTCATATTAGAATGCATGTAAAATGTATAAATTGCTGTCTGCTGAGGAACATAATATTGTGTAGTGCTACTAAAACTTTGTAGAACACATTTTTATCTGTATTGTGTTTACAGTTGGTAAAATGGATCATAGTGTTGGCAAAAAATTTGCGCCCTTGACTTTTACCAAAACAGCTCCTAGGGCAATTTAAAGAAGTCTGATGCATGCAGGGGTTTACAAAACATTAATCAGGCTCAGTCCATAAAACTACACGCATATGTGGTTTGCACAGCAAGGGCCACAGGCACAGCTGGTGTAAATTTGCACGGGTCCTTTAACATCAAAGCCATGTGCTGTTTACATCAGGTGAGAGAGTAGCCCCTGGTGTTTGCAGTCACCTGAATAATTTTGCAATGTGACATACAGGGATGTTTCCTGTTACACATATGGGATATACTGTAACAGCAATCCTTGTTTAGCTTGTACGTATTGTGCACTTAGTAGACACATTGGACCTATATTTAATTTGAAAAGTGACTACCCATCCACCTATTTTACTATTGTTTTTTTATTATTTTTTATCCCAAGGTCAAGTCTTCATTTGCTGTTAGAGTGCTACTTAAATTTCATTTATTGCTGCACAAGTAGACAAAATTTCTAGAGGCTTATCTCTGTGGTAAATGCCTATTTCTTTTTCAAACACCACTGAGCTGAAAATATAAAGACCTGTGAAGCTAATGCAACTTTTCTTGCATATAAAAGCTTCCTACCTTCTTTCATTCTGCTTGATAAATCTTTGTCTTTTCAGGCACTAATATAGGTTTTAGGTTCAAACTTTATCAGGCAGGTGGAAGAACAAGAGACTGTTTTGTTTCTTCAAAAAATCAAACTGGTTACTGATGAAAATGAGCCTTTCATTTCACTCTCGTAGTTTGTTAGCGATTTTTAATGCAAAATCAAAATAGCACAAAAATCCAAATCTCCGTAGGACTGATGGAGAACTGCCACCCAATTTTGCAATTTTGCCTGTGTATTTCTGATATACAGCTTTCTGTGCTATTTATAAACCTCCTTGTGATTTTTCTTCTCTTCCTCTGAACCAAAGATCATGAGCTTGAAATGAGATAGTATCTAGAGGTGATGATACTGTTGTATTTTATTTTTAAATATTGTCATAACTGAAGTTCTTCAGTGTAACTGTTATAATTAGATGCAGCCATTCTTCTTGGTTCTTTATCTTCCTGAAATGCTACGGGTTCATTCTTTTTACCCCCCTGCTGGTGCCTCCAAAGTAGTCATCAGAGAACATTAACCAGAACAGAACCATCACAGTACCAAGCTAAAATATAGTAGTTTAGCAGATTCACAGTCTGTGCTGAAATTAACTGCTCTGCCAAATGAGGCCTGGATGAATTATCTGTGTCTGCTCGAGGGAAAAAGCCTAAGAGCGGGTCTGAAAGAATGAGGAATGATTCTGTGCCTTCACTTTTGTACTCCTGGGCAGGAAAATTGACTTGCTGTGCTGATAAAGTGTGTTTGAACTGAGGATCTGAGGCATAGGTGGAGGCAGTTTTGTGGTGGGCAGAGAAACCTCTAAAAGAGTATCTGGGGGGTGTCCTTACTTGATGTTAGATTTCCCAGAGTTCATTTGTCAGTGCCCTGTCTTGGATGTCTTGACAGAGGTATTCCTGTTGAAAAAGTGAGATGCTAACCTGCGGAGGATTTTAGCATCTCTAGTGGGCAGCCAGGTGGAAGTTTAATATTTCTTTAAACCAAGCTTTGTTGTCATGGTCTCCCTCACTAAAACAGCCTTCAAAGGAATATCTGAGTAATTGCAAGGTATGTGCTGGGTGTTAGATGTGTGAGTCACTTCGCTCCCAGTGTGTACTTTGTAGTTGTAAGTAAAGATAACCTTAATTAAGGGTGTTCACGTGCAGCTTGTCTGAGTAGCTTATGGGCTTGCAGTCTGAACAAATACCTCAGTGGCAGGAGTGTATCAGGGTGAACAGATGTAGTTACCTGGCAGCTGTGGAGTACAATAGCCTGACAACTCACACACAGTCACAGTCAGATTGTTGTTTGGTCAGGAATAATTTATCCTGAGAGAAATGATCTTGCAGAGTTTTCTGAATGGGAACCTCTTGCTCCTACTACTACTTTCCTCCTACTTGGCTTTCCAAAACATATACAGCTGCTGAGTACATCCCAAGCAGAGCTACACTTGGGGAAAACCATTGGCAACTAAATTCTTTTTAGAGAAACTAAATACTGCTGGACAGATCATGTAAATACTCACACATATAAAAGTAAATCTGCAGAAAAGCTCTGCACCACCCTGTTCTTCACATTTCAAAGAAAATATTTCTTGCTCTGACTAATGCAAAATCTGCTAATAGTTCATGTTGGTGTGAGGTACTTTCAAGGCTTCTGTATTTGCCAACACCAAACTAATGATCAGATGTTCTCAGTGTAGTAAAACACTGGAGGAAGTCTTCTTAGTGTCATGGGATTGTGTTGAAAATATGGCAGGTTTCAAAGTAGAGTACTCAAGTTTGAAAGGTAGGGGTTTGTTCTCATCTGGGTATTTGCTCAGCTGTGATAATCAGATCCTGATTACCATGATTAAAACTAGAGACTGAATTGGTTGCCGTGTTGCTTGTGTGGTACAGTCACTTTTGCCTACACCAAATCTGTTTTTATGTCAGCAGTGGATAAATTGAGTTTAGAGAATGCACAGGGAGGTAGAAAGCCTGGGCTAGCTGAGTTGAAGGGGTATGGTGTTAGACACTGAGGTCACTGATGAGAAAGGGAGAGATGTAGGCAGCCAAAGCAAAGTTAATATGTTTTAGCACATTACAGTGAGCTGACAGCATGGTTGGTGGCTGACTAGTATGGCAGAGAGAAAATATAGATCACCTACATGTGTGGCATTTAATAAGCAGTACTTTTAAATAATTGACTAAGGAGCATTGCCTCACAAAATGTTGCATGCTACTGTTGGCCTTTTACTACCCAATATTGACAATAACCTAAAATTGTCCTTTAATCATTGCTGAAAGGACAACTTGAAAATATGTTGAGATTAGACATACAAGCCCTGATTCTGAGCTTATTTGCAAAGATGTAAGTCATAAGTTAAAATCAGAAGATGAAAATTATTCCTCAGATACTCAGCATATATATTTTTATATGTAAATATGTGTAAGCTGTGTCTTCTTCAGTCATGTAAAATGTTTTCTAACAATAACTAAAGTTAGTCTGGGAGTCTCCAAATTAAAACTCTTTGACAAAATCCTCAGCAAGAGCTGTTAACCTGAGAGTTTTGTCCCAGAAGATGAATGTTCTGTAACTTCCATTCCAGTAGGGCTAGAGATGAGCTTTCTGTGTCTCTCCAGTATTTAGTGTTGAGGGTTTTTTTACTGGTACAGCTTCTCCTCTACATGCAAGGAGACAAGCCAAGAGGAGTGAGTTCCTGCTACAGAAAAAGTTATTACAGAAGAGAAATCATGTCACCCTTGCCTCATCAAGATAATTTTGTTTTTCAGAATCAACAGTTATCTGTTCAGAGGTCATAGTTCAGAGCTGTCACTTGTCAGGCAGCTTGGTGTCCACTTTGGAGGGTGAAACATTGTTTTTCTCCCCAACCCCAATTTATTAACACGGGTTAGAGCTAAACAGAGATTCTGTGAGATGAATGCAGAGCAGAGTTTCATAGCTTTATTAAATGGCAGTCCACATCATTAAACAGCCTCTTGTTGCAATTAGGTACCCACTGACCTCTGATCAGACCAGCTAATCCTGCAGAAAATGAATTAGCTTGTTGCTATACTTTATGTCTTAGACCTAAAAAGCAGCTCTTGTATGGAAAATTATATATATTGTGTATAGGATCAAGGTACATTTTAATTTTGGCCAATATGCCAGACTGCAATTAGAGTGAAATTACATAGATTATTGTAAGAAATCAATATGACTAGTTAAAAATCAGATTGACTGAAATAGATCTATGATGAGTCATATTTTAACATTGATTTTAATAAAAAGATTTTTTTTTCATTGATTAATGGCCTCGTGATTAATTTCATAGAACCTGTTTGCCAGACATCACGTGGTAGAGGCCAAAAAATACAAAAAAAAGTGGAGAGAGAAAAGAAATTAAGTTCTTAAAATTCTAACTGAATAATGATATGCTCAGCTTTCCCAAAACTGCATATACTGTTTTTTTGGTTTTTTTTCACCAAACCATAACTGGATCCTTCATACCTTCTTAATATTATAGAGGAAGCGAAGTTTCCTTCAGCTTTTTTTTTTTTCCTTAGGAAGGGCGTCATCAAACCTCTGTGCTAAAAAGTCACTAGCTAGCAGTCAGATTTTTTTAAAAACATTTTAGGACTGTGTCTGCCAAATAATCATGTTATATTTTACTAACATATTTGCTTTACTATTCTATTTATACACTGAAAATTTAAGGGTTTTTATTGTAATCTTTAATGTATTGACCAAACCTTTAGTTAATGTTAACTGGACCACTTTCAGGTTTCTGTAGCTGTTCAGTTCTTGCAGGAAAGGAAGTGTTAGGTGACAGCTTTGGGCAGTTTTCTTTATTCTTTCACCTTGGTAGGTTGTCTTTGTTTGCATCTTCAGAGTTGAGCGGGGATAAACAAATCTTCTTTGTGGTACAAATAATGATTAAAGCAGCTTTGAACTCAGTGTGAAACGTAACTACCACAACAAAGATAAATATGGAATTCTAAAGACCAGAACTATGGATTACTCTTAAAGAAAAGCAGCATCTCTGGTAACTGGGCTGTCTGGTGAAGGATGAGAGGCTGTTACTCCTTGTAGTGCCACCCTCTCATTCCATAGCAACTGGGCTGCATTCTAGCGGTGTTATTACTGCAAGTGTTTTTCAATCTTTTATGACTGAAACAATTTGAAACCCACAGGGTTAATCACAATAAGGCAGGGCTGATGCATATTTGACTGAATTATGAGTAAACTGGAATTTTTAATGTTTATTGTACATGTACAACATGTAAGAAATGGGGAAAAGAGAGTTGAGTTTTGCACCTCTCTGGGTTTGAAGAGAGTAGCTCAGGTCACAAATTGATGTGGAATAGAAATAAACGGCTGGGTGTAAGGGTGTGTTTAGAAATGACTACTTTGGTGACTGTCTCCTTTTCTGTGGGGCTGTTCAGGTGTAGCTGGGTTCTTGCATTACCCCATTCCTGCCCCAGATAATGACCATGGATGTTTATGGTGCCATATGTTTTTATCTTGCAGGTCGAATTTGAATGGCTTAGGCAGTTTTGGTTCCAAGGCAAGAGGTATTTGAAGTGCACTGATTGGTGGCTTAAGCCCATGGCTAAATTGGAAGAATTTTGGAGAAAAATGGAGATTATGGTAAGTACTAGTTCTAAAGTCTAAAGCCTCTAGGGCTTAATTCTGAGAGCACTCACAATTATGATTTTAATTGTACTGTAGTAATGGGTTTTAGACTTTATTCAGAACATATGAGAAGCAGAATCAGTGTCCGCCTTTCACTGTTTCCTCTTACTTTTATCCCTCAGTAGCCAGAAAAAATGTGAGTAAAATCAGATCCAAACCCCCAGGATTTTAGTTAGTTCTTGACTTTGCTTGTTTTTAAAGTTTGAAAGTCCCATAAAAGCTTCATATGAGCCTTTTAGAGCCTCATAAGATGACAGCCATATATTACACCACACAAATGCTGTGTGTTGTCAATGTTTTTGTACAATACCCAGATAGAAAACAGTGCTAATGACAACAGTGGTGTGTGTGTCTGAGGAAAGTTGGGAACAAAGTTGGTGATCTGAAAGTACAACTGTCTGTGGTCCACCTGCACAGTTAGACCATAGCCTGAATCTGCAAGAGGGGATTATTTAAAGAATAAATGTAATAATGATGGTTTCTGGGTACTTCAAAGTACATCATGTATTCCTTGGAAACGGATTTGGTGCCAAACACTGTTATCCTGTTGCTGCTGCTGTCCATGTAGAGCCTGAGGTGAGACACTGCTGTCAAAGTTTTCAAAGCAGTTGTCAGCGTGCCTGTTGCTGGATTTGCACTCAGAAGGGGCTGTGTTGGCAAACCCCTGGTGCTCCTCTCCATCTGTCTGCATCAGAAGCTGCTTCTCGGTCACTTCTGCTGGTCACAGCATCAAGCCTCAGTTTGCCTGCACTGGCTTGGAAGAGTTTGTACTGTAGCTGAGGGCGCTGAGCGCGGTTTGTATCAGGGGTGTGTTTGAGGCTCTGGAGATGTGGTGCAACAAGAACGTGCTCTTGAGTCTCACTGGAAATGTTGTGGCTCAGCTGCCCAAACCTATTGAGAGCTTCTCCAGCAATGGCTGGTTTCAGACTTGGAAAACATGCCTGGAAAAGTGCAACTTCCATTTGGGGAATCACTTGCCACAAGAAATCAGCAAACATTGAATTTTCCTACCAAAGGAGAGAAAATATAACTTGCTTATGTGGGTTTTTTTTCCCTCATTTTTGTGTTCTTATGCGCTCACATTCTTGAATGACCCTTATAATTTAAAAAAAATCTTTTGGTTTGTTTTTCTTTCAAATGACAACTTACTCTCTTGTAACACAGGCTTAGATGAGGTAGAGACAAGAATGTTTGATATTTTATATCCATTGTGTGTTGAAAACATGGAAAAACAGCAACTCTGGAACTCTCAAGGGTTAGGTTTTCTGCAATTGGTGTGACATTGCCATGTGTCTCTAATTAGAAACATGGTGGCGTCAGTGTATCTGCTTTCAACAGGCCTCAGGATGATATTTATCAACAAACTGAAGCTTGGGCCAAGACAGAAGCTGCTTCTAATTTAAATTTTAAGAATTGCTTTAATGTTTTATGACTTATAACATATTAATCACAATTAATTTCTGCTATTGGAGGAGACAGAAGAGAATGTTAATTGAGAATGTCTGTTTTGTTGAGTCTCTAAGTACATTTGATGCTCGCTGAGTTCGGGCCTTGGCTCTGGGGTGTGTTTTTGGGGACATAACCCGCGTTTTGTGCCGCGGCGTTTCGCAGGGTGCCATTGGGGGGCAATGTTGAGCCGCAGTTTCCAGGCGCGGCCTCAGTGAAAACCCATCGAAATGTGGCATTAACATCAAGAATTATCCCTGTTGCTCCAAGTTAGCCGTAATCTCTAAGATTCCATAACACAGGAAATCAATTGCGGGTTAACAAATTCAACAGCAATTTAACATAAAAAGTGCAGTGTTTTGGTGCATGCTTAGCTTCCACAGCTAAGTTAAATCAAAAGGGTATTTTTGAAGGTGCCCAGTCGTCTGCAGTCGTTGGTTTTTTTTTCTCCGAATTAATAATTTTAGCTGGACGATTCTTAAAAAAAAAAAAAGAAAAAAAAAGGAGAATAATTTAAAATGCTAAAAGTAAAAATGTCTTAGAATTGTTGGTCTTGTTTTGGAAGAATTTTGCTACTTAAAAGGAATTGTTTCTTAAAAGAAAATATTTAAGCAATGTATTTTTCCTTTGTGTATGAGCTGAACAACTATTGACATAGTTTCTTTATACGTGTGTCTAGAGTGATACAAAAGTCAGTCTTGGGGTCGATCTGTGCCTTTTTTTTTAGATTTTGCCCTTGTTTAGTAAAGCAGTTATAAAGAAGAAAAGAAAGTTTCCAAAATTATCTCTGATTCTGCTAATTGTAACTACTCTTCTGTCACAGCAGAGTATGATATTGCAGGAAGTTCAGGCCGGTGTCTTCAAACCTGTGGGCTTTATTTAATATTTTTGTACATTATAGCAAGCGCACAATTTTATCATAATGTTTATTCCTGGCATTTCTTTCCCTGAGGGTAGTTCTACTTAGAGCTCACTCTTGTGATGTAAATGTTAAACCTTTCATTTGAATGACATTCTGATAAAACATCACATTTCCCACAATATTACCTCATGAATTTATGAGCCATTAAATCCGAAGCAGTTTAACCAATCTTCCTTTTTTTTTCCCCCTCCCTTGAAAATATGAATGCTATTCATATGTTGGAGGGGTTTTTTTTTTAAAAGTCATCCAAGATTAACACGTTATCGCCTGCAACATCAGGATAAATGCTTGCAGAATTCAAAGGGAGAGTTACCATTTGAAAAAAGACCGTACAAGCTTTGCTTTCTGGGTAAAGAGAAGTCTGAAAAGCTGAAATCTCATGTGATGTGAGCAAGTCTTGCTGTAGCTGTTCTGAGATTCAGTAGAGAGACAATTTGTCTCTCAGGGTCTGATACCATGCAAACCTTACAATCTGACATTTATTTTAGCTATGAAAATCCATAACCACCACACCAAATCTGTAAGAACTGCGGAAGTCTGACAGCCTTTTTTTGGTTATTTTGTTTTAGGTTGATTCCCATTAGAAAAGTAAAATGTAGATCAATGCAATTATTTTTGTTTGTGGAATGAAAAGTAAACATATATGGCTACACTTGCACATTGAATTTTTGAAGGCTTTTTTAAACATATCTAGTGTTCTTTAAAAAAAAAAAAAGGCCCTTACAGTGCTATATGGTGTGAATTGTATTTCCTGCTTTGACAGTCCATTTAGCAATGTATTTATATGGCAGTTGGCCTTAATAACCTTTATTGACTTTAGTGGGTAAGAGCCAAGACTGGCATTATTAAAATGTATCAATTTCATTGCAGTATAAAATCACAACATATATAATTATGTTAGGTAGGCTAGGCTCCATTTAATCCCACCTATTTATGCAGGAATTTGGCAAGACGAAAGAAAGTGTGAAACTGAAATGTAGAGAAAAGTGTGAGTGACTTGGAGTTACATTTAACAGCACAATTGTGTGCCTACAGTGAAGGGACTACTTAAAGGAATGAGACATAGATCTTGAGGAATTAATTTCTTAATGGGATAACTGAAACACAAGTAATTGTTACACCATTTGATTCACTTTTTGCCATCTTAAAATAGAGCTGATGATAATGAAATGCAGCACACCTTTTAATTTGTAGTAGTGCAAAAGCAGAAGCATGCACACGGTGTAAGCAGAATGATCAAAGTGGCATTTCATGCAGACTGGTACCTTTCTGCACAACTTTCATCTTGATTTGTAAAACTTTTTAAAAACTATCTTTAGTCTTGTTATTACTGTTACTCTCAATAACAGGCTTTTTATCAGTTTATGCAACTGAATTGAAATCAGAGAGCAAGGCTATTTTCTTGTAAAATTATTTTTCTTTCCTTTTTGAGAGCTATTACATTATTTGCTCCTATTGCTATATATGAAGTATGTCATAGTTTCAGCTATTAGCCACTATTGTCAGGAGCTTACAGCCTGACAGTTAGAATTGAGTCTACGATGAAACTTGAGCTGCAAAATCTCAGCCCAGAGCCATTTTTTTTTTTTCCAAATTAAAGCGAGGGTTTAAATATGTATTTAAATCAAGAGCATTTCAGTTCCCGGATAACCATGAAAAGCTCTAACAAAAATTATGCTTTTACAAGGAATTCTCCTAGCTTTTGTAGACTTTGGCACTTTAAACAACTAACCAATTATTTTTAAAAAAATAGATAATGGGATCACAAACAGGCTGGTTGGTTGTTTAGCTTCTTTCAGAAATTGCATAGCAACTTAACTGACATTTGAATTGGTTTGACCTTGTCATCCAAAATTCCAGGAACTCTGAGGTATTATTTTAATTTCTCTTCTGGTTTTCCCATTGTGCTCAGATATTGCAGTGTCACACTTTATTGGAGGGCCATGTGGCGATGGGTGATCGGATTTGCCTAATGAGCTGTGAAATGTAGGTACAACACGCAGCTCAAAGACCCAAGTTTTGCCCATATTTCTTGGCTTTTGGGGCTCTCCTTATCTGTTTAGGCCAGAGCCTTTAAATAAATGTATTTTTTGGCAGGTTATATTCTATATACACTGGGAGTCAGATGTTTCTGGAACTGTAGCTTTTATCTTAGCAACAACAAAACCTGATCCTGGAGACTTTTTTTTTGCTTTTGCTTTTTTTTTTTTTTTTCCTTTTTCTTTTTCTGGCAATAATTTCTTTGACCCGAATATTTTTAGCTGTCAGAAATGAGAGAAAGGATTTAGCATTGTCTGTAGTAGAATCACAATGAATCCGTAAAAAGAAAAAAAAAGTAAAGTTGTATTGCACATCTTTGAGGAAAAAAATTATTTACAATTCTGAGGGAATTCAGACTTAAGCTTCCAAAACAACATGTGTGCTGAAAGCACAAAAGACTGTGTTTATGATTCTCTTTGAAGTGTTTCTGCAACAGGATAAGGAAAATTTTAGAAACTGTCTGATAGTGTTCAGGGTAAATACTTAAACCCCTTTAGAGAATTTCACACACAGATACTGTGCAGCAGAAAAAAGGATACTTATGTTTCCTAAAGCTGCTACAGCCTACAGCTTTGTACTTAAAGACAGAGGTGTTGAATAGAATTCTTCTGAGGATACATCCAGTGACAATATCTACAGGAACATCAGAGCAAACCAGTGGATAGCACTTTCTATTTTTAACCCTTACGTGAGCTGGTTGAGATCTGAGCTGCATTGATATGAACCACTATAATGTTTCTGTTATAAACTGAAATTGTTCAAAGGGCAGCCTTTCCACTCCGACAGCATTCTGGGAAAATCACACTGACAACATTGAGGTTATAATGTACCCTGGCATAAACCAGGAGAAGTTTAGGACAATTTATGTCCTGTGGGACAGTGAGGTGCATTTCTGATGGCCCAAGTGGGATAACCATGGGTAAGTTGTGTAGCTGTGCCCGTGGTGTGGTCCAGCCTCTGCCTTCCCCTCCAGGTGGATTTGCACCTGAGTTACAAATTTGACATTTGTGGGTGTTCTTGTGCACACAACTGATCTTGGGGAGCTTCACTTTTGGATTACTAGAATTCTGCTGTCCTGTGCTGAATTCTTACTGTAACAGGGCTTCTTTTCGTGATCTTCGCTCTGTTTTAATACTCTTGGATGTATACAATTGTGTGTACTAAATACCTGCTCTTGCATGTAAAATGTGATGAGCTCGTGTTAGTATTTAAGGCATAAATGTACATACCACAGTCAGCAGAAATCAAAATTGTGCAGCTAGGTTATTCCCAGTCTTGTGTTTGAATTGTGTGGATTGGTCTCTGTGTCTGAGCTGAGACTGTGGCTTAGACAGGGTTCTTTCCCCATCACATGTTATGAGTTTTTCTGTAGTGGGTAGAGCACAGTGTGACTGTATGTGTGTGTACATGCTCTACACACAAATCCATACAAACCCATGCTGGGGATGTTAACTGTGATGATCTAATTAACTTCTTTATCTAACTTCTGAATCATATAAACTTATATTTAGAGAAAAGGCGTTTACAGAGAATGAGCACTGGGGCCAACTGCTTGCAGTTCTTTGCAGAAGGAAAACATAGGAAAAGAGTTTAGAGAGCATTAGAATGCATTTGGCAGTACTGCAAGCTGCCCTGGGTCTGACAGGGAGGAAAAAACTCAGATGATGGTTCCTGCTGCATCCTTGTGAATCCAGTTTCAATCCTGGAAGGATATTTTAGAACCTGGTGTTGCCACCCTTTTATTATTGATGGGAACTATGTTTTTGGGAGCTATGCTGATTTCAGTGAAAGAAGAGTCAGTGTGGTGGGGTTGGTGTAAATTGTATAAAACTGTGTGCTGTTTCCACCATTGTTCCCCCAGAACCTTGGATGGACATACAGTAGAATAACAAAAGTTCTTTGTATCAATAGTATGTTTATTGAGGCTTATGGTGTGGAAATAATAATGCTGTACTATTGAGCTACTGTTTTACCAGTATCATTATTCTTTGCAAAGCCTTTCACAAGGGCATGGAGTGACAGGACAAGGGGGAATAGTTTTAAACTGACAGAGGGCAGGTTTTGTTTGGATATTGAGAAGAAATTGTTTACTATGAGTCTGTCGAGGCCCTGGCACAGGTTGCCCAGAGAAGCTGTGGCTGCCCCATCCCTGGAAGTGTTCAGGGCCAAGTTGGACAGGGCTTGGACCAACCTGGTCTAGTGGAAGGTTTCCCTGCCCATGGCAGGGGGAATGGAACTAAATTGTCTTTAAGGTACCTTCCAAGCTGGAAGATTCTATGATATTCTTTAATGTTCTCAGAAATCTATTTCCTAGTAGAAAAACTGCATAAAAGACTGTTTGAACACTGAGAATAGTATTTCTTGAAAAGAAATTAATCTGTGTTTTTAGTTTATGTTATGTGCTATATAGAAATGGATTAATGATTACCAATATTTAAAATTTTATCTCGTTCTCATTTATTCAATCCTAGAAGTGATCAGATATAGAGCTTATGGATTCGTATTTGTGTATATATGTTTACGGACATGCTACACAAAAAAAAGGATTTGGCTTGGTGTTAAAACTGTGAATTACAGTGGTTTGGCAGGAATAATTTGTACTGTGATTGTTATAAACTAGGGTAAGTTGTGATTTTGAAAGAAAGTGAAAGCAAATGGCAGTATGACTAAAATGTCACCATCTACATTGCTGTATGTTTTTTAATACAGCTAGTGTTGCTAAATGTGGTTTTATTGCTATTGTATTTTAGTGGCTCTGTAACCACTCTAAAATAGAATACAGCTGCTTTACTTTCCAAATGGCTTTGGTAGGCAAAGGAGGTGACGTCTTCTGAAAAGCTGCTGTTGCTGCATTGATACCTTTTCTTTCCTATCTGCTCATCAGTCCTAATTCCTAACAAGATCATGGCTGAATAGTATTTTTATGTGTTCTTTAACAGTTATTTCATCTTTGCTCAAAATTGCATCTTTCAATTTATACATAAAGAAATAAAACTTGGCTTCAGAAGCTGCTATGGAGAGCATTATGCCCTGATGAATTAGGTGCTAATTCTTTTACTGACCCTCTGTTTAACTTGTGCAAGTAACTTAGGTGTGGTTTTCAAAATCAGTCTGGCAATCAAAACACTGAGGTCTTAGTTTGGTTTTAGATTGCAGACAGTTTCTGATCTTAAATTCCTCCTCAATTAAATGAGACTATGATTTTTTCTGTATCTGACAATTACTTATTGGCTATGTCCTAGGGAGAGACCATCCTACATTTGAAGGAAAACAACAAATTTCTGCCTCCCCGTATCATGATTGGAAAGTGTAGATGGGGCCACATAGGAACTTTTATTTTATTTTTTTTTTTCAGATGGGCAAATTCTGTTTAAGAAAGAGTTTACTGTGTTTTGGCTGACCCTGATTGTCTCCTGGCAGTTCCTAGGTCTAGTTCTCAGGAGCTTTTGTGTGAATCTTTTTTGCACTTTCTGTTTGTCAATACACATGCTTCTGCTTAATGATCCTGAAGCTGTAGATATAATAATGTTTACTATTCTGCAGTAGGAAGATAATTACTGGCTTTTCTCAAATGTTACAAGTGAACATCAGATTTTGGCAGTTTTCCTTGGACTGCTAGTCGATCTGAACTCTATATAATTTTCGCAACAGAGGCACTAATATAAAGTGTAGTAAATCTTTTAAATTATTCCAGTAAAATAATGTGATTGTTTATCACAATCAGACTAGTTTTCATAGGACTCATTTTGAGTTTCTGTAATAGAGTAGAACCATTAAGGGGATGGTGAGAACAGGCCGGATTGTTGCTGGGGGACAGGAATGGCATCAGTGGAGCTGTGCTCAAGATGAATCCAGCTCCGTGCTTAGCATGCAGTGATCCACAAAGTGCACTGTTAATAGCTGGGAATAGTGCATCAGTTCATGTTGTCTGGCTGCCTAGGGATCAATATCATTGTGTAATAAACGGAAGTGATTATTTTTATGTGTCTGTGTGTATAAGTATGCATATATACACTGCTAATAATTACATTTTGGCTCGATCTTCAAGCTGTGTCCTACATGCTAATGGATTAGAGCTTCACCAGCTAGCTAGAAGGTCAATTTTTTTGTGATGTTGTGGTGGGACTCAGCTTGGATAACTGAATTATAAGACTTTTTTTCTAATTCAGACACATGGCAGAGTGAGTTAACTCATTGTGATCCTTTTGGTCTCCTTCTGTCCAACGTCATGCTTCCATTTCATGCAATAGAAATCATGTGCTGAAATATTTGCAGTAGTAGGACCACAGAATTCACTCTTTTGCTTAAAAGTAATGATTGGTTGTGTTGCTGCTGGATGATAGAAATTATTTTAAGATTAGTCTGTACAAAGCAGTTTATGCTGATGCTGTGTAGTACCACAAAGAGGTTGCATTTTTCAGACTTTTGTGAGGTGATAGAAAATCTGAAAATCAGCAGAGCCTTACATTTCTTCATGTCTTCTCTTATGGGCAGGAGGAAAGAGCACCATGGTGTTGCATGTCCAGTAGTAATTCGTCTATCCCCAGGAAGCAGGGGTGAAGCAAGATGAAATTAGTTCTGCATTGCATTTATGTAGATGCTCAAAGCAAAGACCAATACAAGTCTTGACTAGGTCCTAGTCCCAAATGTTATGATGCTTTTGAAAGGATTTAAAATAAAGAGAATTAAGATGATTAATATTTCTCGCTTTTAAAAGTCTTCTCCTGTGGGAGTTATCTTCATTAATGCAACTTTACAGGGACTTGCATTGTGTCTCAGGGGAAGGACAGCATAGAAAGGAGAGGTTGCCATGCAGGTACACTTACACAGTCAAGGCTCTTCAAAATATTTTCTCATTACTGATCTTCTGCTGGTTTTCATGTAGGACATACTTGATACACATGTTTATAAAATATTTATACATTCATGGGTCAGTTCCACTGGTGGTTGTTATGCTAAAGGAATTGTGAATTTGCAATAATTAGGAATCTACTGGGGAGAAGAAAAGATGGGTAAGACAACAGATGAACCAGTCTGAAAACTCTGAAAATTTGCGGAAATGTTGAAAAAACCGAAAAAAGTCTCACTGGTTTCTTTAAGAAATCCCACTGTTAAAAAAACTGATAACAGGGCTGTTTCCTCAAGTTTTTTATTTGCTTTTCATCTCCTACATTTTCTTCTTAAATGTAAAATACTGTAATTGAATCACAGCATTAGCTGGCTTTTCCCAACAAAACAGCAGATTTAGGCTCTTTGCTGCTAGTTTCAAAAGTAATATGTATGGAGAGAGAGCACGAAGACAAAAATTGAGCACATAGATGTATAATCCCAAAGGAATAAACTGACTTCTACTAGACAAGCTGAAAGCTGATTAAAATATTTTTCATCCTTTGGGTATGCAACAGCTTTTGATGATGGAGAGTGTATTAATATTCAGCTTAGCTGCTTGTCGACACTTCAGACAGGTCCCAGGAAAGACTCTGATACTGACCAGGTTTTCTCACTCTGCCAGAAATCTTTGTGAGACACAGAGCAGCAACCTTGTACCAGGAAAAACCAAGATAAGAATACTGCTATGTCTTTATTTTAGAAATTGCTTTTATAGATTTTAAAGGGATTGAAAATTTTAAAGAATTCTTTTAATGATATAAACACATTTAAATACAACAAAGGAGAAAGATTATTCTTAATTATTTTAAAATGAAACTGTTATAATCTATTCAATTTTCAATTCATTTGTCTGAGTTGTTTGTATACTTACAAAGATTCTAGTAATAATGTCTGTGATCAAGATTTTTGGAGAGTGTGCTCCTTCTTAAATTATTTTCTAACAGTCAGATCTGAGGTGATGGGGTACTGTTCTCTTAACTTTGTCTATTCCCTTGTAATGCAATACCTACCTTCCAGACAAGAACGAGATGTAAACAGCTGCTTTATCAGCTGATACTTCTTCTGTTCTTTTGTTGGCATGCTGACATATATGGTGTTTGCTTTTTCCCCTTCCACAGTGACTAAATATATACAGTATCTCAGGAAAACATGTCATATGCTGTGCGAGGTGCCTGTAGGATGGCTCCAGGGCTAAATACTTCCTGTAGTAGGTGAAAGAGCATGGCTTAATCAGCTTAGTTAACTTAATTAAGCTGTGCTTTTTCTCATGGTACAGCTTTAAGTGTATTTCATTTAGAAACTGTATTTCATAGTTGTGGTATGACACAAGGTTGGAGAAATTGTCTGGGATTTTTATAGCAGGCTTGAAAAAGATAAGATTTGCTACTTACTCTGCAATGGGCAGAAGTGAACTAAAGGAGTGTGTCCTTTTTACTGAAGATTTAAAGGAGAAATTCTAATGCAGTTTAGATTGTAAAGGCTGAGAAAGTCTACTCTTCTTTTTATCCCTATCTAATTTTAAGGTTTTTAAAAATGGGAAGAGCTGTCCATTTTCATCCCAACCTTGGCTTGCCTGCTTGTAGGTGTGTCACCGGATTCCATGACCCTATATTCTTCTATTGTTCTTTGGAAGAAGTAAACTAATGCAGTGTGATTGTGAGAATGTGGACCTTTTCTCCACTGCTCTTTGAGTCTCAGCAGAAAATTCTATTACAAATTAAAGTAATTTGAACTCAGTTGTTCTTTCTTGAGGTGAGTTGCTCTTCATATTCTTCGTTAGGTACTCCCTGTTGAGAAAAAGGTCTGATTTTCCTCTTGAGGAAATGCTGGGATTCTGGTCCTAGTGGAACCCTCCTGTCTGGGTAGAGGAGGAGATTGATTAGCAAGGCTCGGGCGCAGCTGGAAACAGTAAGTGCTGAGTGAGTTCTACTTACCATCTCATTTGGTTCATCTGACTCGTTAATGTTACTTCTTTACTTACCTCTACAGATTTCTGAAAGAGTAAAGAGTGGGGGAAGAAGCAATCAGGGCAGCAGTTGCAGCTGGGCAAGGGGAGAGTGGCAGCAGGTGCCAGTAGCCAGAGAAAACATGGGAAGAGGGTTGGGAGACCTTGTGTTGGCAGAATGACAGGACTGAAGGCAAGGTGAGTGAGGACTCCTGGGACAGCAGCTTTGGAGTGAGTGCAGAAGTGCTTGGAAAACTTGAAACTGGGTGTGTGGGTGGAATGGACCTTTGGGTACAGTGGGAATAGAAAATGACTTGGCAGGAAAAGCTTTGGAGATTGAGAAAGAGTGGGAAAGGATGGCAAAGGCTCTCAGGCAAAAAGGAGTGGAGTGGTTTGAGAGAAAATAGGATGGAAAGGCTTTGCAAGTGGGAAGTGGTTATGGGGAAGATGGCAGATGATAAGGATGTAGCTGTGTGTCTTCTTCAAAGCTAAATACTGTGGGTAGTGATTTCTTTGATTTTTTGTTTTCCCATCCCTTTAAAAACATAGTGTTTTGATAGAATTCCCGTAATTGAAACCTCTGTGCAGTAATAATACTACATTTAATATATTACTGGCTTATAGTACAGACTCAAATAAGGGAGAAATAGTCTTTGTTTAAGAAAAAGTAATTATGTCGAATGCCAGAAACTGTTTAACGTACATTGGAAAGTATTTGCTTTTAATTCAACAAACATAAAATTATTCTGAAAAAACCCAGGGAGATTATATATGCACAGATTTTAAGAAAGTTAAAAATGCATATAATGATTAAGATATGTGAATTATTTTTTGGTGTTTATATGGCACATGGATGCATACGTATGCATATATATATATACATATACACAGCCATGTGCACCCATAGAGGGATAGACATTTGCCTGTTTAAGTACTGAGCTACTCTCCATAATGCTTAAAGTTGCAGAACTGATACAGTGTGTTAAGTTTCTCATCCAAGTAGGTCTCATCTCACTGCTTGGGCATAGTTCTGTTCTAGACTTCAGTGTTTCTTGATTATATGGGGTGTTATAATTTCCTGATGACTGGTTATATTATTTATAATACAGAGGGTGTTAATCCTTTGGTGATTAACACTCTATTTGAATTACCAGAGGTCAAAGGTACATTCTTTTATTTGGGTTTGGGGCTTTTTTAAGTGTTTTTTCCTTTGATTTTTTTTTTTTTCTAAGGGCTTTTTCATTCTCTGTTTTATCTGAAAATTATTTTCAGACAATTTGGGGTGAGGAGAGGAGCATGCTTCTTCCATAGGGGCCCAAGTCTGTTGTAGCTGTAGGCATTAGAACATAAGTTCTCTTTGCACTGAACAGCTCCTCCAGAAATCCTCCGTTTAAAGATAATGAAAATCTCACAACCAAAAGAATCATAGTAAAAAGCATATGGAAGGTATTCCCTATTTAAGCCTGTGAAAAAGTAGATACCTACCTGCTTCTCATTCTAAGCCTTTTTGGAAAGATTTATTAAAGATTATAAATGTGTGTGCCTATATATATGTGTATGTATACATATAAACACACACTTTATAAGGTATAAATATATATGGCTGTCATTTCAGGTGATGTGGAGATATTGCAGAGATTCTTGTCCAGCTGCCAGCTGTATCCCAGTCACTGTGGTTTCAGAATTGAGGAGCTATATTAAAAGCCTTCAGTTGTTTCAAAGGCTGTGGCTGTGAAGAAGTTACCCTTGTCCCAATATTTCAATCCTTTCTTGAAATACCATAGGGTTTTTTGGTGTTTTTCTCAGCTGTGTTCCTTAAAGTGCTGGAGCTGATTGAGGGGAAAGCACCAAAGGATTTTTTGCTGTTTTGTTTTTCATGCATTTCTGGGGTTGTGTAACCATTCCCACAGCTCCAGGAGAGTTCAGTTATGTGTCCAGGTTTGCTGAGTTGCTGTGTCTGACTGCAAAGCCTTTACAGTGGCCTACAGCAATTGCCAGTGCTCACCAAAGTGTGCTGTGGCACTGGCTTTGCTCCCTTCTGTAAAGGTGACCTTCTCAGCTTGACTGAAAATCTGAGGTACGTGTTCCATCTGAGATTCTTCATGCTGTGGTTGTTCCACCTACTCCGAATCTGGAAAAACGTGGGCATGATGGAAGACCTGCAAGAGTTCCCTGAGTGGTGTTTTTGCACTCCAGAACCTCTCTGGTAGGACCTGAAACTGCAACAAGCCAGTTACAGGAGAATTATGTCGATGCAGCATGGCCCTCTGCAGTGTTTAGGACTTGCATATAAACAAAGGAGATGATCAAAGAGCAAAGAAAACACTAAAGTTAGGAAGCCAAAAACGGAAGGAGAGCGGCTCATCTGGTTGGGGCAGTTTTTTGAACTGGTAGATTGTTCTCAGCTCAGATGATGGCAACCTGGGAAGCTGTAACAGAATATGATAAGCCTCCCTCTGAATTTTCCAGTAGAGGCATGACTGCTCCTGACTTGCTGCTTTAAGAAAACTCAGCATCAGACTGGACTGAACAAATGTTAACAGTGTCTATTTTGCAGAGCTGGAACATGAGTTCACTGGTGTATAAAGCTCTGTTTTAACTCAGTTACCAGAATGGGCTCAATGCCTGAGCTGCTGGATGAAGTCCTCCAATCTGCCTGAAAATTGAAACATATTCTAATAATTCTTAAACATTCAATTGACGTACCAATGCTCTAATGTTTAATGTTGCTCTGCAGCAGATATGGTGATGGTTATCTAAGTGGAAGCACAGAGGCAAGTTGCTCCTGTCCAGCCACTCATTTGATGATTGTGTTTCACTGTCTGTGTGTGCTCAGTTTCTCGCTGCTTTGCTCTCTGGTGTTTTGCTCTGAGCTCAGTGAGGTGCTAAGATTAGTGCTGGTTTGCTTTTGTCATAATCTTTCATGTTTGCTGTGACAGATAGGTGAAAAAGTAGTATTTGTTCTGCTCCAGCATGCAAGGAATCCAGCTCAGACACTGAGGGCAATTAGTCCCTATGTTGTGGGATAAAAAGCCGACATGCTAAAATTTTAGGGGTACTTTTTTCCTGTACATGCTCCAGGGGGAATGCTGCACACTGCACTGTGGCTTCCTACATGAATTTTCTGTTTAAGATTGCTTAGATGCCGAGTGCCATTCAGCTGCTGGTCTGTGGTTAGTGCAAATACTAAATGCTACACTGGCTTCATTCCTTGTGCCTTTAATGTTTCACTTCCATTTTAATAGTTTCGTTTATGCTTAGAAATGGTTTTTTTCTACTGCTGTGGAGAGACTGTGAATAGTCTGGCACCACAAAATGTACTGAAAGCATTTGAAGTAGTTCGGTAGGAGGCAGAATTAAAGGTCAAAGTGGTTTTGTGAGCAGAGCAAGAAATTGGGAGGAAATAGGTTGCAGAAAAGAGGGAGTAACAATAACCAAGTGAGAGAAATAGGAATAACTATAATGGAAGTATAAAGAGTCTTGGAAGTGCAAAGGATGCTAGGGTCAAAAGAACTATAGGTATTAATATGATCTGAATTTTCATCTCTTAAACTTGGCTGCAGCATTTAATAGGGCCTTGTTCTGGGAATATTAAATATGTAAACTACTAATACAAAATGATGCAGTTAGTTAAAAATGTGACTTTTTTCTGAATGTATAATTCCACTTGATATGTCAAAATAATTTTTGTCTGCTGACATATTTCTGAATCAGCTTTCTAGAAGGAGTGGTTATGTTATGGCCTCACAGTAGCAGAACATTCAGCCTGAAAGTCTGCAGATAGAACATTTGCAATAGTTTGTATGTGTGAAATTTTAAGTGATGAATTGCCTGATTAAAACCAGAATATGTTTTTACTGAAAATTGTTATTGGTTTTGTGTAAATCCATTTTTAATACTAAAAAAAAGAAAAACAAAAGGCAGTGGGGGAGAAATAATTTAGTGAGTAACAAGCAAGACTGAAAGAACATACAACTAAAGGTGTAATTTAAACATATAAATATCGGTACTTTAAATGAGAATAATAAGAACCAAGTTGCTAAATAAGATTTGCTTCATGGAAGATGGAGAAAGTTGTTTGCTGATTTAGCTGGTACAGCTAGAATAAGATACTTAGCAGTTTTCATATTGAAGGTTATGTTCTGTACAAATATATAATACATTAGAATTTTGCTAGTCCTGTTTCAAAGTCTGCTGGAATATTTTTGATTCCTTCTTACATTTATCACAAACAACCATTTATTTTCTTGGGTTGAACCATAAATATTTGCAGAAGTGCTGTAATCTTTTTTTAAAAACAACCATTTGACAATTTGCATAATGGGCTTAAGTAAATAACATGACTTACAAGTAAGGCTACGAATCTGTTGCCTGTGATGCTCTTTTTTGGTGACTTTTTCAATAATCAGAATTTATACAATTAAATTCATTACTAGACATTTGAAGTATGCTACTTAAAGTATGCTTAGAGATTTACATCAGAAATAATAATTATTTATATTGTGTTCTCATTTTAAATCTACTTTTGCCTTACATTTGTACTAACCCAGTCAATAAGCATATATAAACCATGTCATGTTTTGCTGTCTCATTGCATTTTTTGCTGTTTAATTGCATTTTTCAAATACATTTTAATAAAAAAATATTTTACTGCTTATTTGCACTGTACAGCTTCTAAATCTAAGACACCACTGGGGTCAGAAGATAGCAGATAGCCTATCCAGTGTTTGAGCTGGTACTCCAGTTCCTGCTTTCCTGAGGATAAATGTGATTGCTCCAATATAAATGTTTTAGATCACAGTGACAGCTGTGGAAATTAAACATAGCCAGCAAAATCTATTTTCTGTCTAGCTAAGTAAAGAAGAGGACAGATGAAAAAATTCCCTGGGCAAATGAATTCTTATGAACAGTGATGGATCTTTTCCCTTCGCTATAGTAATCAAGAAAAAAAAAAATCTAACTTGGATTTCTGTACATGTTTTTCATATTCAAGTTTATCATATAAAGGTGAAAAATTTAGAATATCACTCCTAGACCATGTTGTAGCACTCATTGCAAACACTTTTCTAACCACAGGGAAAAGTTAGCCTTTAGGATAGTTTCCAGAGAGTTGCAATGGTTTGTGAATGGAATAGACTTTAAAATTCTGTGAAAATCTGGGCTTTGGGGAGAGGTGAAAGACTTTACACTTTCTCAGGAATTCCCTTTCTCCTAATTTATTATGCGCAATGTTTTGTTTTCATAAGCTTCGCCTTATCCTGCTTTGAAGTAGCTTAAAACGTTGAGTTTACAATTTTGTTTCTTAAACATAAGTTTTGATACCTTCTTCAGAGGCTACTGCCATGCCGAAAAATGCAGAATTTTCTCATATAGGCTATGCAGTAGGTTGGGCACTGAGGAAGAGTAAGAGAGAGGCTCTCCTGCCGAAAAGTAACTCTTTGAGTCACGTTCATCAGTGGTTTGTTTTCTACCTGAGGTGTGGTCCTGGCCTCTGTGGTTCTGGAGGATTCCTTTTCCCTTCTGGTGAAACTGCTCAGCCTTGACCAGTGGTTTGAGTTCACTGTTTGCACTCGTCAGAGGAGAACAGAACAGTTCTGCCTTTTCAGGTGCTTCTTTCAGCTGGGGCTTGGATGCTGTTGTTAATAAGCTTACACCCCTCTTCTCTGGGCCAATTCTTTCTTGTTTCCACAACTACTTCTTAAGTAACTCCCTCTAGCAAAGTATGCTTTTAGAAACTTGCCATTAGAAGCAATTTGATAGTCTTTTTTGTGAGCTATACCAGTCACTGGATATTTCTGTTTGGGCTGAAGAGTCAAAATGAGCTATGGAGTGCTCAGTTGTTGCATTGTGATTTTATTTTTTGTTTGCTGAGGTGGAGGAGTTAATGTAGGTTGTATCTCAGAAGTGAGGCTATGGGACATTACTAATTTTAAAAAAGTATACAAATTTATTGTAACCCTTAAGATATGCAGGCACTTTTTTTTTTTGTAGGGAAAAAAAAAGCTCTCTTTAAAAAGTTTATTGCAAAGTAAATGGTTAAATTGGAGCTGCAGTTACTTGAAAGAGACAAATATACATTCATTATTTCCTGAGTATGTTGTTTTTACGGGAAACCAAAGGAAGCAATGGCTGGGTGTCATTAAGGAGTAGCTCGTGGAAAGCGGTGAAATGAGCAATGAGACTTGTAAAGTGTCATGAAAACTGAAACACCAGGGTACAAAGTACTGCTTATCCTCCCAGATATGGATACCATATGGCAACATGAAGGGAAACAGAGAGTAGGAGACAAGAATCCTATTATTGCTCACACTTTCATTTGCTTGCTATTTGCTTTGGGCAAATGACTTAAGAAGTTGTGCCTGAACCTTCTTCTGGCACAGTATTTATTGACAAGACACCTGTCTTCCCTGTCAGGCTCCTTGAAGTTTCTTTGGTGTAATTCCAGCTTTGGCACTTCTGATTATAAATTTATTGTTGTTTTTCTAATAGTTTTGGAATAATCTCTTATTGACTGTTCCTAAGTTAAAATCTATGTTAATTTTCTGGTATGATGTCTCTTTCTTCTCTTACAGCATTTCACTTATTTTCCTTAAGGAAGACAATCTGCTATGGTGGGTTCATGCTATCCTTGAAATCTCTGCCTTCTCCTTTTTTTCTTTGTCTGCAAGTTGCCATCTCTGGGCAACTTTCTGCATCTCTCTTTTATTATCTTTGGAATCAAATGGACTGATCAGGGGTGCTTGGAAAGATCTGGAAAGGAATTGACTTCTGGAAAGACAGCTATGTGGTCCATGTACCTCTGAAATGGCACAGAAGAGAGTCTGTATCAGCTCTCCAGGAGCTGACATCTCTGGAAAGGTTTTGTCACCTCCTCACCCATTTCCTCCTTTCCACCTCCTAAGTACACACCTATCTACCACCCAGTGTTTTCTTCATTTATAACTGTTTCACAGCAGTTTCGTCTTTCTCTGAAGTTAACACATCTTCCTTAAATATTGTTAAACTAAGTCTTACCAATATACAGTACGCTTACCTTCACTGTAGTAGTTGTTTAAAATTACAGTTCTGGCAACTTTCACCTTTGGTCTTCCGACTTCTGTATTTGTGAAACTATACTTGAGAATTTCTGGTGATGTCCCCCAAAATTAATAGCTGGTAGATAAAACCAAAGCCAAAAGCTAAGAGTATTGCAAGACCAGGGAGAGCATGCTTACCCGCTCTTTCATTGTTACTTACATTGAAACTTTCAGCTATTTTGCCTCATCTAGGGGGATCATTAGTGTATTTGGCTTTGCCTTCACCTAAGGCTGTGGAAATGAGCAGCTATTTGACTGTGTTACAGCAGGAAAATGTGATTTTAAGAGCATGTCCTTTTGTCATAGCGATGGATGCTGTACCAAGAAAAAGGAAGAAAAGCTGCTCAGTAAGGTTGTATGGGAGGTCAAGAAAATCGTGCAGAACTCAACAGAAGATATTACAGAGGGAGCCCCTGATGCATAAGGTTTATGCTTTATGTGTGTAATTCTGGAAATTAATGCTTCATGTGTTATATTGGGCTGTTGTGGGCATGTAGTGGTGAAATTACAGGTAATAAATTGGTACTCTTTCTACTGAAGCTGTATAACCTTCTCCTAATTTTAGCACCACAAGGAAATGCAGTTTAGTGGTTCTCTATGCTATGGAGTTTAGTGCAAACGTTTGAACTTTACTGTGGTCTAGGAAAGCTGGCATTTTAAGAAGTATTTCATAGTTGTGTAGGTTACCATTACACCATTATAATGACTTTGCAGTGCGTTGTTGAGTAGAACACTAGCCTGTTTGTGGGGGAAAAATATCCAAAAGACATCCTAACTTCTCTTCTCTACAGAAGTGTTTGATATGACACAGCATTAAGGGATAGAATCAACCCCATACATTCTCAATTTCAGAAAGAAGGGAAAAAACTGAAATATGAAGCTATTCCCACTAGAAATGTTGTAAATCTTACAAAATATATAAGCTTTCCTCTTGAACATACATCAAAGGCATGAAACTTGGGAGATTAAAATATGTTTTTAATCTTGGTTTGATGAGCAAAACTTTCACTGTAATATTTATTATGAGAGGCTCTACTTGTGTTGCCTCTTCCCTTTGTTCTGTTTATATATGACTTCCTTTCTTCCAAAAAAGTAGGAAGTATCGTTTTCACAAAGCTGAAGGATATTGCAATGGTTTGTTCATTTAAGCTGAATTGTAGGCCCACGTGGCAGACACAAACTTTTCTTTTATTGTCCTGGGTCCCAGAGGACATGCAATGCTTTCTGATGGCTTCCCATGAATGCCTTTCATTTATGGAGGAGTGTCAGTGGCTTATGCTGACTGTACAAAGATCAAACAGGCAGGAAAATTGTGGTTTTATGAAACTTAGCCAAGATCTTTGTTATTTTCTCAGAAGCTTTTCTTCTCTAACCCTATTTTTTAAGGACAATATTGGGACAATTACTTTTAGCGACTGATGGAAAAAAAGATTGTTCATTTTCTCTTTAAAATTTAAGTATTTTCTTGGTTATTAGAAAATTTGTAGGCATGTTTAAAGAAACTACTGACCATAATTGCAGTCTGTCTTTATTGCATTTGGAATCAATGGTATCCAAAATTAAGCTTAAAAAAATGTTGTGGTTGTTTGGACCTGCAATTTGATCTATTTTGGGCCACTGCGCCTGCAGAGTTTTGCTGAAATCACCCAGTTGGGGTTTTTTCCGCTTGAGTACAAAGGTCTGTCAAACAGATTTGATTGTGATTTGACCTGTCAAAGTCTCATTTGTTTTAAGAACAGTGGGTTTTTTTCTCAACAGGTTCTCTTAGCATTCATTACAGAGATTTCCTTTTCGCTCAGCTGTTGGCAAGCTTAAGTGTTGGAAAGAGATGTGCAGACCACAACATCTTTTTGACTGCAGCGATGGCATGTTTTGCCAGCAATACATAATTTTCATTGTGTTACTCGTATAAAACCTCATGTTTGTCGTACGAATTCAGTTTCTCTTGAAGGATTACTTTAATAAAACTAAAATGGCTTAAGTTTCTGAAGTGAAACCCATAGCATCTTTAGGGGTCAGACGTAGCTGAAACTTGAACAGCTGTACAACATGCATCCTAGATTGTTTTTAATTGTCTTCCCTTTCTCTAACAGCAGTAATTCTTGTTTATATTGTCAAGAACCTTTCCACTGAGCACAAGAGCACCATACTTTAAGGTCACATGCTTAACCCCACTGCGGGGTTACAATGTAAATGGGCCCCCTTTGTTTTCATTAATGTGTGAGGGGTGGGTGCAAGGCAAGGCTGTTCACGAGGCTTAAATAACTTATTGTAAAAGTGTCTTAAAGAAAGCATATTTTGTCTCCATACCACAGTTGTTTAGCATTACTCTTGTGCATCCAACCGACAGCCAGTTTGGCAATGGATTTTTGTGTGTCATTTTGTTCTTTTGACCTGTGCTACTTTTTTCTTTCTCTTTTTTTTTTTTCTTTTTTAGCTGAGCTAATGGATTCACCTCAAATAATACAAAATGAAGAAGCTTTTTCTCTTTTTGTTCCTGATATCCTAAAAAGTAGTAAACAAAGCTGGAACTGCTCTTTTCCACCTCAAACCCTTTACATAACCATTTGCCAGTTACTGTTCCTGTGTTGATGAAGAGGTTTAAAATTAAGACTTTCTAAAAATGTCAGATTAAAATAGTATTCTCAGTGCGTTTAATCAGTTAAAAATTAACAAAGTATAGCTTCATTGAAATGGCTTCAGAAGTTTGAAGTCCTTTTTCTGCTTGTCACTGATATATGGAGGAAGAATTATATTGAAATATTACAAGTTGTTTTGATTTTCTAGAATTTGCCCCGAATCCCAAGATTTTAGATGATTTCAAGCCCAGTGCTGATGATCTTTGGCTGGCACTTTTAGTTGGTTTTGTAGGCCAAAATAACTTCAAAAAAGTCAAAATCGTGTTCTTAAGTGCTGCACTGTGTCAGAAATGGAACCATTTTGGGGGAAATATCTCTTTTTTCCCGAGATGAAAACTCTTCAGTATGAACTTAGTTTCGTGGTATTTGGTTGCTCTATTTTTAAATGGAAGTGCTGTGACAACAAGTTTTCACAAATGCTTCTCAAAATACTTCTTTTCCTCCTAATAACTGCTGTGCTTTTGGGCTTTGTGCAGAGACATTTTGTCTTGGGTTTTAATTTTCTTACACTTCATCTCTAGTAAGAGCAACTTACTAAATCCAGTGATCTCTCCAGTTTGGCAATAACTGATTTGACTAGTTGTAAACAGGATGAGATATGCCAACCTTAAAGGATTACTTAGTACTCAAGAACATAGTGATGGTTTGACATTTAAGTAGTTCTGTTTATAAATATTTAAGAAACATTTTTGTGAAACAAAATGTATAGCATTTAAGACTGTAGTAAGTATGAGTCTTGTAGCATGTAGTCTTGACGGAGTTGTTAATGAATAGGAAAAAATAGTCAAATATTGTTAAAAAGCAGTCCATATCCTAGGAAAATGTTTTAGCTTTTTTGTTTTTCCTAGAGGAATGTGATTATCCCTGAAAATTGATTTGGTACGCATAAAAAGATTGCATAATGACATCCTAAATAAAAAATTTAAAAATGGAAAAAAAATAAGGAACACAAACTCCAGAATTCAAATGCTGAGGAGAGACCCCAGTTTATCAAATGATGTTTTCCTCTTTAACAAGAGAAATATTTTTATATGGCACATTAATAGTTTGGGTGATTGTTCACCTAGGCTGTACCTGCTTTGTGTGGGCTCTGAATTCAGTGAAGTGTGATTTGCCCTGTAGCATCATGGTAAAGCAGGAAGTGAGGCAGGTAGACACTAACAGTACCTGGAGATTCTTAGAGCTCTGGCACAGCTCGTCATGATGTATCTTTAACGGTAGAAGTTTTTGTATGAGAGAACACAGGTCAAACCCTTCTCCACAAACTATTTTTCATTTCTGTAGCAGCCCAGGAGATACAAAAGCTTTTTTGGGTTAGTGGAGAACATCTCCTTTGTGGCATGTACTCAGTACGTGTCTGTTAAGGATGCTCAGCCAGTTTGTGTTAATACATCCTTGACATTGCTTTTTTACCAGTGGATTAACGGTTCCTTCTGGAAGAGTGCAGAGGTGATTAGTCAGCCACCTCTGACCTCTCTCTTAAGTTGGACTTTGCAGCTGAACTTGAGAACCCATATCTTGTTTCACGTGCCGGTAGAAGGAAGCGTTGGTGAGTGGTGAGGCAGGAGCTGGGAATGTCGTGGTGCAGGGTAACGGAATGCACTCTTACAGGCTGTCTGAGCTGTAACAGTGTTGTCTGTTTTCTGAATTGTGTTGTCATAATTTGTGAGCAAATCCTGCAAATGTCATCTCTGTTGAGTTGCCACAATCTACAGCACGTGATTTTTGTTTCAGAGAGAAATCAGCGTGCACATGTTAGTGTACGTTTGATGTGGTGATCACACTATTTGTTTTCTTTGTTAGGCACATGAATCAGATGATTAAAGTTTATTTTCCCTGATTGAGTGCTGTCACATTAATGAAAATTGTCTATATATTATTTTTTGATATGGTGAAATTTTCAAATAGTTGGACATTCAGTCTTCTTCTTCAGTGTTGTAGCATGGGGTTTTACTGGAACACAACTCTATCAGACTAATCAATAGCTGCCTACAGTTGGCATTAACAGCCTTTTAAAGTGTAGGTTTTACAGATACCTTGCATTCAGAAGAAAAATAAATAGCAATATATATTACTGAGTTCCTGGCAGAATGGAAGTTGGCAACTGAGTGTGTCAAGAGGATGAGAACCTCAGTGGGAAGTGATGTGTCCTTGGAAGGGGTGGAGCTGTGCCTGTGTGTTCCTTGGGTTACTGCTCCAGATCCATGATGCTGCACTGAAAGTAAGTGGAATGTGATGAAACAGTAACTGCAGGTGTGTGGTATCCTGGTGTATATTGTATACAGCAAACACAGGCCTACACGTATAAGATTAGACAGAGTTTTAATATTCTTTAGTTTAGGAGGAGCTGTGGTTTGTGTCTTTTTTTTTTTTTTCTGGAAAATAAAAAGTGTAGTTTTCTTTTGAGCCTACAGGATGTTAAGTTTGATCAGATGTATTAACTGTAGTTCAGCATTGTAATTTTACAATTATCTCTTTTTCTTGTTAGATCTGTATTGCCTTTATATACTAGTAAGATGTATTACCCTTTATCACTTGTAATGGAAAATTGGTGTCCATTTGTAAGTGGCATATATATATATTACAGGTTTATATAGTTTTATGTTCTAATAAGTCAAAATGACATGTGCAAAACTTTATTCCTGCACGTGCTCTGAATGCAAGAGAATTAAGAGTAGGTGGTTGCCTTGCTCTTTCGGGAGGAATCCATATTTAGAGTAAGTACTGAATCTAAAATACTGATGGTACATATTTTGGGCAACTGTTTGAAGTGAGTTAAATCAGAAAGCTTTTCTGTTTGTTCTCCTTTGTCAGCTCCCCTTTTTTTAGAATTTGCTAGTACATTGCATTTTGTTGTACATTTTACACTGCGCATCATCAGCATTTTCATGGCCTATACGTGAAGTTCCTAGCACATGGTTTGATGTAAAATATAGTTATGTACTGTAAGAAAACTGGAGAAGAATAAGGCACTGAAATCAGACAGCCGTTCCATTGAGGAACGAGGATCATAGCTTCCAAGAAAGTATATTTCCTAATACTGTTGTCATCAACTCCTAGCAATGTCTGGTGGTGTTCTTGCTGTTTGCCAATGTCATATTCCCCATATGTTAAATACATGTAGTGTAGCAGTCTCTGTTTTGGTTTTATTTCCTATGTTCTTCCCAGCAGTGTGCTCTCAATTCTCTTTCTGTCTGTTTTGCTGTGACAGCTGGTATCACTACTGCACTTAAATGATTACGAATTTTGAATCTTCACAACGGTGTGCCACGGTGTCACTGGGGGTAATGAAGTTGTTACTTGAGCCAAGTGTGACAAAACTTCATTTTTGAAAAAAGCATGGTGAGAATCCTGTTCTCACAGGGATATCCACAGACCTGGTGCATTTAGTGCTGTGAGGATGATAAAGGCATTGAACCTCTTATGTCATTCGAAGGTATGATTCAGCTGTATGTGGTTATCTTGCATATGTACTAAATTGCTATTCTGCTATGGCATGTGTCTTAGACAAAGCATGCCCACAGGCACTTCTGGACATGTGGCTTGCTGTTTCATTTGATTGTGGCTTGCAGCTTCTTCATTCTGCAGTGTTTAACCCATTCTGTAACTTGGCTTTCTGTTTTAAAGTATTTCAATAAAACTAATGACATTGGAAATACACTTTAAATTTCTGCACAACTATGTTTTAGTAGACAGTGTGTTAAAAGGTGTTGTGACTAAGGCAGTAAGTAGCTTGATGGCAACAGGTAGTGGCTTCAGTGATGGGAGGAAAATGCTGGTATTCTAGGCTTTTCCATATTAAATAGATGCTGAGATGTGCTGTTCAAGAAAATCAGTAATGTGACATATAATTAAACACTAAAAGACAGTCGCAAATAAAAATGTAATAATTAATTCAGAGTCTAGCACTCACTGTTTTCCATTTTTCTTCATAGCTTGTGGATGTTTAAGTGGTTTTTTTTGGTGAGTGTTACTCTTACCTTTAGAGATTCCAGTTTGCATTTTGAGTGCTACAAAGAGATCTAGTTTGGAGATTTTGGTACAAGTTTGCATCTATGAATATTTTAAGAGAAGCTCGTATGTAGCTTAGAGTGTTAGGGCTTCAATATAAATTAGATGAGTCAAAGCAATGCCTCACATGTCAAATTATTTCATTAGAATCAGTAAAATTATATGTGTATTTAATTTGAACTACAGTTCATTTCAGTTTCTGTGAGATAGTATTCCCTACTTCTGCTTTGAAGCCCATCATTTTTTCCTCTCCTCTCTCCTCCACCCTAATTTATTCATAATAGTTGATCATGCTAATTTTGAGATGCTAAGAAAATTACAGGGTACTCTCTCGAGTTCTTTTGAATGCATAAAATTATTTGTTGTATAATTCTTCAGTGCTTATTAGAACTGCGCGTGATCGTTGATGAAAATTCAGGCTGCTGGCTGAGTGAGCATGTGCAGGTTGTACTCAGTATGATTCAGCACTGCAAAATCTAAGCTGTCCAGAGTGCAGATTAGCCAAGGGAGTCTTGTAGTGCATCTTAGCTCAACTGATTTCACCAATAGTAGGTAATCACTGAAGCATACACTGCTGTGCAGTCCTTCAGAACTTAAGTGTTCAGAGTAACTACTGTTTGCATGTGACCAAAATGGAAAAAGGGAGGTGTATACAAAGGAGTGAATTATAACAAAGAACACTTTCTGCTTCAGTTCTTGTTCAGAAAACATATGTTCAGCCATGCAGGCAACAGTTGGGGTGAAGACACACTGTGGGTTTGGAAACAAAAGGCGTGTTCTTTTCTTGCATTCACAATGTTTTCAGACATATTCACTTGTTAGGGACTGGCCTGTCAGCTGGATCTTCTTGCAAGCGTGATTTCTTTTTCCTGACTTCTTTCAAAAGCTTTTTCCCCACAATGTTTTACACTTCATATAATCCACTATGCATGCTAGGCCTGCCTCGGTCTTTGTGCTATTGATGATTCAGAGGTGGAGGGGCCATGCTCTGGGAGAATGCGGCTGAAGGGTAACCTTTTAGTCACCCATACATCTGAAGATGCTAAGCCACTCTTATTCCAAATATCTTAAGTGGTTTGGTTGCACTTTCATGATGAGATGGGTTATATTTCACCTTTAGAACATTGCCAAACCAATTAGTACAGCAAAAATATTTTGAAAGTGTTGATCTTTTTACATTTTTTACTTTGTAACTACATATTGAAAATCCTACAGAGCCTCGTCGTAACTGCCTTAAATCATCCAGTAAAAAAGAATTTTTTTTCTGAATTGGAAATTCATCCAATTGTGGCATGCCAGAGTAACCAAAAATTACTTGGTCATTACTTCTATTTGGATTCCTTTTTCCTAAATATATGGTTCAAGACCTGGGTATAAATATGCTTATATAGGCATAAAGGTAATGGTTTTTTCCAAATAAGCTCAACCTGGTTTAATTTATGGTCTTTAAACTCATATAGCTAGAAAATGTACTGCTTTAGCTCCACAGGTATAGATAAATGGAACAACTTTCTAGTGCAGACAAGACCTACAGTTTCTTTGGAAATGTCTAAGTGATCTACTCGCTGTAGGTTTTTCTAGGTCAAACTACTCATCTATCAAGTCAGGTATTCATCCTTTGTTGTCAGCAGTGAATACCTCAAAGCGAGGCAGGGCTGCCTACATTTTAATGCATGTAGACTTGTATATAGAGCTTAAGCATATGTCTAAGCATTCTGCTCTATAATTGGGTTGTGTACATGTTTAGTTTTGATGTGCACCATTGAATATAATGGTAGGGGAGAATGTATGATATTTCTGGCAATAGTTTCACACCAGCAACTTGTGTTTCCATTCCTTTTACGCTACAAAAATGATGTGTCTTTCATAAAATTCTCTATTCTTTACATTTTATTTAAAAACAGACATCATGTTTGACTTAAAACCTTGATTTTATGTTGGAAGTTCTCAATCAACAACCAGAACAGTTAGGGCGTTTTTTGTTGGCTTGCAGATAATTCATGTGTTTTGTTGGAGTATTAACAGTGTTACCTGAATTCTTAGTAGCCTGGGAAATTACCCCTGATGAATGTCTAATGATTAGAATATCACATATAAGGCCCTTCAGTCCATGAGGATCATTTACTCCACTAGAAAATCCTCAGACAAGAAAATGCCATGTAAATATTTTCTAATGGAAGGTGCCAGCAAATGCATCCCTGCCAACGTATGTCAAAACTGCCAGAAGATCTGTGAGGATGGGGATTAACTTTTTAGCACTGTCATCTTAAGAGCTTTGACAGGGAAACATTATTTAAATGTTTTTTCTTTGACTGCATGTGACTGAAAAGATGTTAACGGTAGATAAAACTAATATAAAGCAGTTAATGATACTGACATATATTCCAAGTCTGCACCTTTTTCTTTTCATGAGGTCTGTGTCAGAAATCTTTGAGAATACTACAGCTTTAAAATAAATTGTCCTTCCTTCTCAAATGGAATTTGATGATTTCTCTCCAGTCTGATAAAAGAAAGCATAGGCTAGTATACTGCTTCTTTTGAGGAATTTTTGTTCTGTTTCACAGGCTCCTTAGAAGTAAATTATGTTTTAGATGTTGCAGTGACTTCTCTGACTCTCAGAAAGAAAATAGTTAATAATAATTTCTTTCCTTTCAGTTCCCACGAGCCTACCTTCATTGCACAGTTTGCATATAACAGCTAGTAAGAGTAGAATGTACTGAACCTTAAACAAATCTATTAGGATCACCATGGCAAGAAACCGGGAAAATGGCAGGAAAAACGAACAATGATTTTGTAAACCCTCCAAAGGTCAGAAAAAGGCTTTCAGTAAGTATGCAGAGGCTAGAAATCAAATCCCATTTCCTATCATAAGAAACCAGTTGTTTTAGCAGCAGTGGTTAATGTACTGTATGTGAAAGATTTAAGACTAGTTGGAAAGCTTTGCTTCTGTTTTATTAGGCTGCTATTGAAAAGCCAACAGCATAACTTCAACTAGGTGCTTTGAGATTTCTTAATGGGCTGTCAAGGGCAAGACACCAGGTCTGTGCTATACTAGCTCTTTCCTGTACATTAAAACAACAGGGGCCAAATGATCATATACAGAAGTATGAATTACTTGATGCTTTCTCTGTTCCATATGGTCAGCCATGTCTTTGGCAATTAATCATGTACAGAATCAGTTGAGTGCTCTCTGAAGCATTGAAGTCAACGTTTAGTTGTACCTGTGCCAGTGGGGGCAGTGGGGGTTGCGAGTGTAAAATAGCAGGATGAAGAGCTGCTGGCGCCGAAGCCAGAGCAGCTGGCTTCTATAAACAACACTTTTTTCCTCTTTACCTTTTTTTTTTTTTTTAAAACTTTCTTTGACAAACATGACTCATTTTTCAATATCATCCAAAACATGAGGGTTGCTGAGTGAAACTATGATATCTGGCATAGTGGATTAATAAACAAAAAGCAGAGAATTGGGTTTAATGTGCCCAAATTACCGAGTGATAACTTAAACCATACTGGCTGTTTCTATTGTAGCAATGAAAATGGGCACATTTACTCATATTTTAAATAGAAATTTTAAAAGTAAAGAAGAAATGAGCAGGGTTTTGTAATCAATTACTAGCTTTTTTTATCATGGAGGAGTTACAACATGTTAAATTAACATGGCTTAATGGATTTCAGGTTCTTTTTCCCTCCCGTCTAAAAGGGACCATGTTCTAGTTTCATTGAATTTCTCAGGATACTTCTTGCACTAAGAGCAAATAAAATGACAAAAATAAGAGGGGAAAATACAGGACAGCATTTAGCCCTGCTTAGAGATTTTACTCATTATGATTTTCCTTTCTGTATTAGTTATTGATTTTTTAGAGATGACTGCTATGTTAAAGTAGAAGTGGTTGGTAAAGATTGAGAAGCTTATCCTATTTAAACTGGTGGTGAGTAAATTAAATCTTAACTTAGACTGAAAAATCTGATTTGTTGACCCAGTAAAGTAGGACCAAGAAACAAACTGTCCCACGTGCCACTTCAGTTCAGACTGAAGGCTAATTTGTTTGACAGAACACTAGGCTTCATGTCTCCAGTTGTACAGTGTTTCTAACCTTACATTTGACTCCTCATAAGGTCTGTATTGAAGGAAGGAAAAAATCTAGCTCTATAAGATTGAAAATGTGCAGGGTTTGGAGTGTTTAGATGTTGCTTTTTCTTGCTTCTTTGTAAGCACATCGTGATATTCACCCAGGACACACAGTTCAGCAGAGTAGTGGCCTATGGATGTTAAAGCAGAGTTTCTTCTGCTGCGTTATCTGAGGAAAAAATAATGTAATCCTGTTACAATACCTAGATTAGCTTTGTTAGGTATCTAATTTTGTGTGTATATCCTGGGTGAATAGAAAGACTTGGTTATAGCAGTTTCTATTCAGTCCTGTGTCTCTGATATATTTTTTTGATGGTAATGAAAGAAATAGGGTGTTGGTCTCTTGAAATCTAATCTTAGAACCTTCCTTTTTTACATAATGAGAGAAGATGCTCTGATGGCTGCTGCCTAATATGCCTGAATTTAGTTCTCCTGCTGGACCAGGAGGAAGGCAAAGAGTACAGTTTCCTCAATACTATGTTTAACATGAAAGGCTGGATTTGCTCCTGATATATGTATATATACACATATACATATGTGTGTGTGTGTGCACATGGCTTTGGGCTTTTTGAGAGGAGAGTTGTGTGTTTAAGACTTGTGCCATTTGGGATTTACAAGGAAAGTCCTAAATATACTTACAGATTTGTAAGAATTGGGTAAGATTTGCTGAAAATACCAACAATACTGCTTATTAAAGAGGTATGCTGGCCAATGAGACAGGGAGCTGCTTCCCACAAGTGATAAGCAATTTGTGTAATCTCATTGCTTAGGTTGTCCAGGATATGTTTTTGCCAGCTCGGGAAGCAGAAGAAAGAAAGTTTCACCACTTTGTAAACACTACCGCTCTCAAGAATCTCTGTGAACACAAGGATGAGATAAGACAGGCTGTAGGGCTGGTTGCATTGTTTATTTATTGTACTGTCCTGCAGTCCCAAGTATGCTGAAAAACACTGAGTCAGTGCTGAGTCCAGTTCAGAATTGTGAAGACTTCACTCAGCATTGGGCAAAGGGGGCCTCTGCAGGCTATTATCTATCATTAAAAGAATTGAGACACAAGATCAGATTTTCTTTGATGGGATGTGCAACTATAGTGATGTTCAAAAGAAGGTCATTCCTGCTCTTTAGAGCAGGGGTGGTATCAGCCGTGTTTCTGATGGATTTTTATCAGTGTTGATGTGAGGAAATGGCTTTCCCAGCTGATAACATCTCTGACCGAGTTTCCTGAACCCTTGACCTTTATCAGTCAAGGTATATATTGAATCCCCTTGTTAAAAATAAATCCCAAAACAAGTTACATGGAAAAGAAAACTTTCAAAGGAACATGTTTTATAATATTATTTTACCCAGAATGCTGCTTTATTTGTTACAATTTGAGATTTTTATTGCGATTATAAGAATAGCAAGTTATTAAGAAATGCCTCTATAAAAGCTACACATCAAGCCCTGCACTGGCATTCCAGGTGACCTTACTGCCCTTTCAGCACTCTTAGAAAACAAGTAAATCAGTCAAATTGCTGTGTATTGTTGTTGTATGTTGCGTAATAATACTATTTCACCCTCCAGGTAGCTGTGACTGTACTCACAGGGCTCAATAAAGAAGCGTTTATGATGTCAGTGTCAAACTATGCGTTTGACTTGAGCCATGTACATCACCACAGAAATGAAGGGTGTTAACAGAAGGCTGGAGCAATATAATTGTTCTCTCAGTAAAAAATAAGTTATGTTCAGTTTCCAGAATTATGATGTTTCTGTAGATGGAAGGGACTTTACTTAATGAAACTCAGAACCAAACTTGTAGTTTGACCAGGTCAACAGAATTCATACAATACCACATAAAATGTGATTGCGAATACTTGGAGAAGTGATCACCCATCTCTGACTGATAATACTCTATTAATATCACCTTTTTATCAGATTTTGACTGAGAATTCTTTAGCAACTGCCAGTTCTCCATGCTCTGCACTTTGTGAACCATTTATTTAGGGGATCCTAGTGTTTGTTGCAGCAAATAACTATACTTCTAGCTGTGTGAGGTATAGCATCATTAAACTTGGGACTTTCCTAAAGTCTTAGAAAGAAGCAGACATCTCACCATCACCACGGGGTTTTCCTCTCCCTTTGTGATTAAAATGGCCATCCAAAGATTCTGAAAGGGAAATCTTGGTGGACTGTAGCCTAGCTGTATGGCTACAGTCTTACCGTCCTGTAATACAGAGGTAAACTCTGGTTCTAGTGCTCTGTCAGATCTTGTACATGATGAATATAAAAGTTAAAGCCTTAGTAGGTATATTTATTGTGAATGACAAGGAGTGTTAATTTGCACCATTAAAGAATGTATGTCATCTCATGTGAGTGAGTTCTCACTTGCTGAGGTCCTCTATCAAATCCTGCTTTAAACTGTGCAGCTGCTGGAAGTGAGGCTCTAAGGTCAGGATTGTTGAAGTTGGCGGATATTAGAGCTTGTGGAAAAGATGTTGTAGGTCAGCACAAGGGAAACCCATGTCAGGGAATCCTTATCTGAAAATGCTCTCTGGCTTTTTGTTTGCTTTGTAATGTCAAAGCAGGGTCAAGAATGTGATCTGTACAGACAGAGTTTTTAACATTTTGGGTTTTTACAAGAAAATGTTCTTTTTGATGTTTAAGTCCCATATGATGGGGTAATGCCTTTTGGTAGGCCAACTGATAGAGCTGGGAGGTGGAGAGAAAGATGCTTTTTGTTCTTTCTCATGTGACACTGGTGCAATAAAGTTATTTTCTGTCTCTCTCTTGGAACGACCATGGCAGTAGCATGCTACTCCTACTTTACATAGCTTAAGAAGTGTATAATCTGCATGTTATTGTTGTGGAAAAAAACCCTATCAGAATGAGGATAGATGTCACTGTTTTCACAAACTGAAGATAATAACAATCATTTATCTCACAGAATTCCCAGAGGAATTTTGGTTGGGCAGGACAGAATGTAATGTGTATGTGATGTTGAGGAGGAGGCATTATGCCATGAGTTTCTTCATGTTGTTTCAATAAGGGAGGTTATGCTGGGAATTGGAATTGCAGCTCTTGGTTATGTTTGGGTTGTGTTTTCAAAAGCACATGCAAAACTTCCCAGGTGAGAAACTTTTTTTTTGCCTCCTTTTCTGTGAAAAGAAAACAGGTTTGTGCAGGAATTCAGTCTGTTCTGTCATGCTTCCCAAAAGCATTTAGATGCTTTGATACATTTGCAGAACGTGTGAGTGGAGGTTAGAATATCAAAAATAACTCTGTGTATGTTGGAGGCTGGTTAGGGTGAAAAAGGCAGTATAATGTCTTCACTGAAGAGACTCTCAGCCTCTGCCATGGTGGCACTGCTGCACATCGAGGAGCACATGGGCACTGGTGGATGTAAGACTGGGTGGTACCTGAGCATCAGCCATTTCCTTCCCAACTTGGCAGACATGTGGAAGTGCAGGGAAAGAAGAGGAGAAAATGGTGCATGAGTTAGTAGGCAAAGACGGAGTGAGGGATGTGGAGTCAGCTTGGTGGAAGGATGAAGGATGGTAAGACCATCTCCAGTTCTCTTCATCAACATTAACTGTCAGCACAATGTTTGGGAAGGCCAGGAACATTTGATCTGCAGAGACTGAGAGTCATCCTGCTTCAGATTACTTAAATCCATTGCATATATATATATATATGTATATTTTAAAGCAGTTTTTCATTTATTCCATGTGTTAAAAGACTTTATTACTTGTTTATTTGAAGTATTTAATGATAAAGAGAAGATGGGGAAATCAGCAAAAATTCCATTCAGAAGGTACAATACAAACTGGTATTTTCTTCAATAGCTTTACGAAGGACCAAAGGGGAGAATGAAATCCCCCAAACAAATGCTATACTGAGGAAAATACTTCCAAAATTATTTGATACAAGATAATATTTAGAAAATAACTATGCCTCAAGAAAATGTGGGCTAGAATACACAATGTCTTGTTGTGATACTTAAGGCAATGAGATTTTAAGGTTTACCTTATGTGCCATGTATATTGATTAAATACCAAATATATGGTGGCCATTTCTAACCATCATTTACTGTATTGATTTGTCAGCAGTGGAACTGTAATAAAAAAAGCTATTGATTTACTGTCCTTATTTGCTTATGGGCTTTTTATTAATTTTACACATTGTTCTTTATTTCTAGATTGTAATTTTTATGTGCTTCCTCCCTTTAAGACAAGTCTGGTCCTCTCTGAAGTTAGAAAAGAGCAACAAATGGAGGAACAAAGGAATGAGACCGTCAGCTGCTTCCTGCTACTTCTTAAGGAGAGACAAAAGCTACGTAAAGAATGGACAGCAAGGTGGGAAATACTCCTATAAATCCCCTTGAGTGGGGAAAAGTGATGTTTTAAAAAATATTCTAAATTTTCACTGTTCAAATAGTAATTCCTTGAATGGGATAGTCCATGTTTGTGTGGGGTAGGCTGCTCCCTTCCTGTGCTCATACAGTGTACAGCTTGGTAGGCAGCACTCAGATCTGAGGAGTGGTGCCACCTAAAGTGCCCTCAGGTTTCCCACATACTGCTGACAATATGAGCAATGCTCTTGGCTGGAATGCTCTGCTAAAACTACGCTTCTTGGCTGCTTTCTTCATGCTTCTCCCATTTCCCTGTGGCGTCCTACTGGTGTTAACTGGGTCGTGTTGGGTGAGATGGGCATAAGTGAACATACTGCTGGAATTCATATCATGTGACTGTTCTACTATACCTGAGTTCTTTAAGAGAACTCACTGCCCCAGATCAGGAGATGCTGTTAACAGTGTTAAAAAGTTGTTTATGTTTCTGTTTGGGAAGGTTTATGTTACTGGTACGTAATCAGCTGAATGCGTTTCAGAAGCACCAGATACACCATACTTCTAGTTTGTTCAGAAACAGGTGAACAAAAGAGAATTTCCACCATGTTCCACCTTATGTCCTTCTCTTTAGCTGCTCAATGAGTTGTTGTCACCTTTTTTCACACCTATGTCTAAAAGCTGCAGGTTTAGACTAATTTTATAATCTCTTACTATTTTCTTATTTGATATTTACATAAAATATCTAGCAGTCTATGAAATTTTTCTGCCAAATTTACAGCTTTTATTTAAAACCAGGAGATGTTCCTTACTTACAGTTAAATACAGTTTTTAGTCAAAAGTATTTTTAAATCAGAATTTTGTTATGCAAATTTAGCGTTTAACTGGCGTGATTGCTTTACCTGCGCTAAATATTATCGTTAAGGGAAATCTCTTGTGTTTTGCTGGTGTAGTTCCTGAAGACTCTATGAAACTGCTTTTAAAATGTTATCTGTAGATTTTGGGTCTGACACTTTTGAGTATCTTTGCTGGTATAAATAATTATAGCAAGTGTACTTGAAACATTTTAGAAAGTTTAGATAAAAATTGAATGTAATTACATGTAATTATTTTACGAATTACGGGCTGCGTTTTATAAGTTTGTGTTCTTGTGAGTATGGAATGTTTATTTGTATGCTACTCATTTAAGATTTCAGAGTAAGCTGTCTCTAAAATATTTTCCATATTATGTGGGGTTTACGTTTTTCTTCTTGAGCAATTTAAGGGATTTTTATGGGGGTTTTGTTGGGGCTTTTTAATTTGGTTTTTTGATTGGTTGGGTTTTGGTATTTTTTTTTTTCAGGGGGGTTGTTTATTTGGGTTTTTTGCCTTCCATCACCATACATACTAAATAATGCAAGTGTTTTAGCTACGTTGGAAACAGAGGAAACCACTTAAAGCTTTTCTGTGGGACATGTGCATCTTCGTTGTGAAACAGAATAGAAAGTTCCTAATGAGTGCCTAAAGGTATCCTAAAAAGGATACATTTTTAGAGTTCGTTTTGTCTAACAATGACTTCCTAATATACAAAGTCATCAGAAATCATGGCAATGGTGATTAATTTAGAAGTACTATGGGTTTCAGTGCTCCTGGCCTCACTCGCTGCTCACAGGGAGCTCTGGGGCTGGAGCCAGGGCTGCGGTTGGAGACGTAGCCCAGCCTCTGACACAGCAAAGCTGCACCTCTTGGGGGGTGGGAGAGGCACAAGCAGATGAAGTGCAGGCCTTCTTAAAACTAAACACCTGAAAGAAAATTTCAAGAGCATTGTGCCTTGAAAGTTCTGAAAGAAAGTGTCCTTTGAGTATTAAATATCCACAATCCTTTTCCTTTCCATTTGATGTTTCCCATCCCAGTGACCTATCTGGGAGTCTCATCCATATGATCTGCATAAAGAGACTGTTACCGTACACCTCACTTGGCTCCATCAAAGCCTCAGCTCCGTGTCTGGAATGAAACACTGGCTGTGGCAGCCATGGAGCACACGGTGCTGAAAGTTATAAAACGTCCGCCGTGGTACGAGCAGGGCTGCCCATGTTTTAGAGATCAGTCTATTGTGTACTTTGGAATTACATGAGAAAAATGTGCTTGGACAGGAAATAATTAGCACTTGTCAAAGGGCAGGCAATAGGTTACAGTACTTTACTTTCAACAGGCTATCAGGGGATCAGCTAGATTAGATAATAGAATTTTTTTCCTGTGGAAGTTAAATACAGATGACTCTAATTACCTTACATTGTGCATTAGAGAGCAGATTATGAACAGTACAACTTCAAGAAATTTAGGTCACTGAAGGGAGGGCAGCTGGCAGAAAACATCACTCTGCACTTGGTCTTTGTAGAGTTATGTAGTCATTCTGTTCTTTCTTGTGTTTTATTTGTGTCATTAACACCTGAAATAAAAAAATGTACATGTTGGGAACTGGTGATATAAACTGATTGAATTTTTCGAAATTTAGCCTTTCCTAGAGAAGGGCGTATGAACTGTTCTGGTTTGTATCTACTCCATTAAAGCATATTCTTGTGTTATTTGCTGTAAGTTGTACCAGTGTTTCTGCATATTAACATACTGAAATGGCTCTTTAAGGTTTTATTTCAGCTCCATAGCCCAAAACACGTGGCAGTGTGCTTAGTGTTGCACTCACCATTTCATAGACTTGTGATGCAAAGATGTCATCGGTATCTTAAGTATCTGAGCAGGTCTTCCAGGGATTCAAGTTGTTCTCTGAGTGGTAGTGATCCAAAATACTTCAGGTAGGACTCAGTGAATGTCCTCTGAGTGTTAACAGAAATGGTCCAGAGTTTCCAAAGCCCCAGATTTGTTTATACTGCGTGATAGTGCCTGATGGACAGGTTGTTATAGCTGTTAAAGAGCTGCTCTAGCCCTTTGAACTGACCCCTTCTTGACCTCTGCTTACAGAAGGTCACTGTTCAGCTTATAAAGTGAGGGGAACCTCAGATTCTACTGTAACAAATAGAGGGTGAAGGGAACAGCTGTGAATTTTGGACTAACCATGCAAACCTGGATAGACTTTTTAGGGTCACTGTATGATAATGAAAATTGTTACCAAATTATATGGAAATTAAACAGCAATAGTGGGAAAGAGAGGGTGGAGTCTAATGCATTGGGTTTGATAAATGAAGTGTGAAGTTACCCATCTGGCTCTAGACAGCCCTCTTTTTCTCTACGAAAGGGAAACATTTAAAAATAACCATGGTACATCTAGAATCAATGACCCATACAGAGAGCTGGAATAGATCAAGATTTAATGGTGACTGTGGAAGAAATTATCATTTGAAAAGTGAGACAAAGGATGAGAAAGTACAGTTCAATATCTGAACCTGATTCATTTTTAAAAAAGGCCTTAATATTTTTCCCTGTTGATGATGTTATTGGCATTTTTTATTTTACTTTTTAACTGGAACCAGAAAAGTTGTTATATCACAAAGAAACAGGGGGGAAAAAAAAGTACTTGAATTTCAAGAGAGAATGTTGCACTTTTCCTGATCAGTAAGTGCCTGAGAGAACTGGGCTATACTTAAATAAAGCTGTAGCTCTTATTTCTCCTAATAGAACTTGTATCATGTTATAATAGCATTGTCTTTAATGTTTGCATGACATACTGCACTTAACTGCTAGTAGGATTTTGTTGTATTTTTCATAGAGGTATGTTAAGTACCAAACTAATTTGTCATCAATAAATCAACAAGAGATTAATTTAAAAGGTAGTGTTTAACTGCATTGAAAATATTGACTGCTAGGAAAAAATATGGTTAGTTAAACCATTACTAAAGTATGGGTTTTTTTTATAGAAAAATTTTATTATTCCAAAGTGGTTTTATTATGACACAGACTCTGATGTCCATTTTGCTATTTCCCTCTGTGAAATTGTATCATTTCTCTTAGGGGAAATTTAGCCAGATACTAGAAACTGTAAAGTTTTGGAGAAAGACATAATGAAGTGGAAAGTTTGATAAAATTATGTATGGTTGTTGAATTTTCATAGTTGTACTTCTCCAAATTCTGAAATCTTAACTTCACTCTAAATCATCTAATGGGAAATTGACATTGTGAAAACAGAATAAACATTTGATAAATAATCTGTACCAAAGTAAACACAAAATTCTTCTGGTTCCTGAGATAAACAGCAGAAAAGTGTTAATTGATTATATCTTGTAAAAATTAATAACTTATAACCTTGCATCATTAAAATAACACAATAAAAAATCTCTTTTTATGGGGTCATTCTACAACCCATAATATTTTGTAGACCAGGTCACTGTATTTCTAGAATTGTTATATTCTTGCATTTTTGCATGGCAGTGGAAGAAAGAACCTTTTACTTGTGGCAAATCATATTAGCTTCAGGTTTCAAGTCAGATGTGAGCTATAATTCCTCAGCTTTTTTTGCCTTTATCAAACCTTTTCTTAGATCTGACAATTTTGACGTAACAATTTAAAGGTATGTATTTTTTTTCTAGCTACAATGATCACTTATACTACAGAAGTAGTCTTAGCTCTCAAGAGTGAAATCTGGATTTTATGTCAATATTTATATAGGAGTATAAATTATAAATACCTAGTGAGAAAACTGAGTCCTAATCTGTGATAACAGTCTTCAATTCTATGAGAAAAATGAAGACTTTTAGAGTGGAATTCTAAAATAGTGTGCATGTTAAATAAGATACAAACTGGAAGATTTTATATATTTTATTTTCTGTTTTGAAGAGAAAGTTGATTTTTTTCTTCTTTTGTGACCTCCTTATATCTTGGAATTTTAGATCATAATTAAGGAGGTTGTTGAGGTAGATTTTACTCTTTTTAGCTCCAGTAGGAGAAAGTGATGTTGATGTAGAGAAGGACCATGTTTCCTCTGTAGCAGGGGAAATATTGATGGGTTAAGAAGTTAATGTGGGCTTTAGGAAATCAGAGGGGGTTTTTTTTCCCCTTTCTGTCACAGGCTTTGTGTATTGTCAGGAACTCATGAATGCTATTTTTTAAATGAAATGTAATAATACCAGTTGAAAGACTGGTTGACAAATACTGAAATTTTTTTAAACACTCACAGACCTGGCAAGATGATAAGTATATGAAAGAATGTGAACTCTTCAGAAACTACTGCAACAGGAGCTATACCAGTTCCCAAGGTTTTACAGAAAAACTGCAGAGGTATCAAAGTTTGTCAGAGAGTGGGGGGAAGTATTTGGGTTGTTTAAAACTTGTGGTTGTTTAGTGTAACATGAGAATGATGGATTTGTTTTTCCCACGTTGTGGAATCCAATATCCATGTTTCTGAAATTAGGAAGGATCTCAGTACATACAGCTGCATGATTTCCAGTGTGTTTTTTGATAGCAGTTGTCCTTGCTGCACAATGGGTCTCAGTAAGTTAGCAATGAGCATACACCGAAATTTTGATTCGCCGTTTTGGAAATCACAGTGAGAAAAAGAGAAAATTCCATATGGATTCTTTGACATTCATACTTTAGATGTTGTGTGTGTGAATACTCCTTAAAAGAAGAAAATGAAACTGTTCAGCGCCCAGCATGTAACCTAGAACAGGTTTTCAGAATGTAAATATACTTTGACAATGTGCAGAAGGTAAATTGTGGCTCAGCAATCCTGAATACTCTGTGTTAGTCAAGAAGATGCTTTGAGTCAGACTGAAAACCAACCTTGCAGCTTTCACAGGAATGGAGAAAGCACTGCAACGTCGATGAAGCTGTCAGGTCTCCTGCTGTAGTTATGCTTAGACATCAGCTGTCTTGGCTGACCTTTGACTTTTCTCCAGTTGCTTATTGCCAGATTTCTTTTGCTCCTCGTGACCCTTCTTGTTTTCTGCCTCTGTCTTTCACCTGTGTTCCTTGTATGGAGGAGTCTTTGAAGCAGCCAAGCTTGGGATCAGTAGGTGCAAGTACTCTACAGAACAATGGAAATGCAGCTTGATTAAATGCTTCTGTTTAGCTGTTCCTTTGAAACTGTCTTGACCCTTTACCCTTGGAAAGACTGTATGTTTACAAGCTGTGGCTGCTTACAGAAAATCCTGCCTCTTACCTTGTGATGTCACTATATGCACAGTAAATATGGTGCAAAAAAAGTTATGTGGTGTAGCAACCTAAACCAAATGGTATTATAGGGCAGTCTAAGGCAAGTTGCAGAACTTCAGCTCTGTGTCTCTGTGTGTGGCTTTTGTTTGTGTCAGACTCTGCCATTAAGGCTCTTCATAGGGATTGTTTACACTGAGTGTTTGCTTTATCATTTTAGTTTAATTTTAATGGTTCACTTCTGAAAACCATAGAGAGATGCATCATGCTATACTTGAATAACTACCAAATGAAACTTCTTTGACATTTTTCTTTTTTGATTTTTTCTTTCTTGATTTTTTCTTCTTGTGCTAGATGAGTTTTTCAAAGAATTCAGTGGCACTTCCAAAACTGGCAAATGACACAAATTTAGTACTAGTTTGTAGTGCAATTAAAGCTTCCAAAAAAAATGTGATAAAGAATTTTCCTTCTCTATCAGAGATTATTCAATGATTTATGATTTTTATGTTTGGTTTTACTTGGACAGGCTTTTAAAGACAGCATGAGTGACATTTCCTTATTTATGTAAGCTTTCATAATTGCAGTACAAAAAAGATAGATAGTGTTGTTTTTCCAGTGGCTTGACAATGATTTGTTCACTACCACTGGGAGACCTGAATGCTGGAAATGGAGATTATTGCATTTCCAGGCTGCAGGATACTGGAGATTGACTAGATCACAGAGGTGACACATTTATAATCTGTGGAGACCAAGTGTTAGCCACATCATCAGACAGTTGAACCACAAAGTAGCATTAGCATCAGCTGTCATCCTTTCTGTAGGAGAGAATGGTGTCTACCAGAGGCAGGGGAAAAGGAGAACGGCTGGGAAAGTTCGGTGTGTTATACTGTGCCCTGTAGCTGCCCACAGATAAAGACCTGGTGTTATAGACTAGGGATAAGGTGTGAGTGGTCCAGTGAATGAAAAATTATCATAGATTTTACTTTATCCACTGAGGTCTATTTCTTCTGCAGTATCAATCCATACTTTCCTTTGCCTTCAGCAAAATGTGCTAATGTCATGGTGTCTAACATCCATTAAACTACTGGCAAACTTTTTGTGAGCTCAAACTTTGTCTAAAACTAGGCATTTAAAATTAAGAATCTAAAGATAGAATTCTCTCTTCTGTAAAAAGATAGAAGCCTTATTCAAACAGGACTTTACCTGTTAAAGCTGAATCAAATAGGTTTAATTTGGAGATGTGTTAGATAATCTGTATACATTACCAATGGTCACCAAACAGGGTAACTTAAAGGGTTACCCAGCCAAATGGTGCTGATCATGTCATACCATGCGTGTAAGTGAGCAGATGCTTACGGAAGTTCATGACTTAAGTCTTAAAGGCTGTCAGCCTTGTTTTATTAAAGTTTTTCCACATATATAGAACTTGATGGCTCCAGGGACTGCTGATGAAATACAAAGACTTTTGTTTTCAGGTCAGCAGTTTAAATATGGTTCAGGTAGGTAGTGCCAAAGATTATTCCCATTGGGTATCTGTGTTTGATGGCCTATGTAAAATGCATTGGTTCTCTAGCCCTGGTAGGCAGGTGTGTATATCACATAAAGCAACTGCTGCAGCTGACACTAATTGGTACCCTTGCTGGCACTTCTGGAGCAGCCAAAAATTAAATGGATGTTGAAACTGAGCAAGATGCTGTCAATGCTCTGAGCAGTCTAGGCCATGGTGGTGAGGTGGTGATAAGCCAATGAATGTCATGGATGGCTGTGGGCAAAGAGGGGATCAGTTTGTTGCATTGCTCTACAGTTTACTTGCGTTAAAGTTATGGTAGCAGATGCAGATAATCATTTGCTGGGAGAGAAATTCCTGGGCAATCTTAACAGGATTGGCAAGAGGGAAGTGCAGTCTACAGAGAGGTCGAAGAATAGCTTGGAGATGTATCAGCTAATCCAAGAAACTAAGATGAACTGGAGAATAGGATTTTATTTACTTGTTTATTTTCACTACTAATGAGGTCTTTTGGCCATTTGAATAGTTCGATTTGGCTACTATTATTTGATCAATTTATTTTGTCTGAATTTTCAATACTTTATGCGTCACTGCTGTGGAATTATTAAATTATAAACTATGCTGATGTTTTAAAATAGCTAAAAAGGGAAGCTGGCATTTCTTAAACTTAAGAGGTTCTGTAAAAACAGAGAACTTGGGGACCTGTTCCAGAGCATACATTGTTTTCATATTCTTTGTCTTATTTTGGTAAATGACAGAAGCCCCAAATGGGAACAGTGCTTAAAGCATATGTAATAGTAATAGAAAATCCTATTATAACTTGAGTAACTCAGCCAACTGAGAACTCTTTCAAAGGTATGCAATAGAGTACTCATATTTCCATACTGCTGTACTTTACAGATTATCTACCCTGGGTTGGTGGTGGAGCAGATGGGACTCATGGGAGGAAGGGTGTGAAAGTAACAATGGTGGACATCAGTGGTATGATTGGAAACAGTGAGAAATAATTGGAACATAAAGGTATCTTGAACAGTATAAAAAAGATTGAGAAACAGGTTCTCAAAATGCAGGGTTTGTGGGAGAAGCCAAGAAAAGTCTACTGAGTGTTAAAGTGAGGGCAGTAATACTAGGAGAAAAGAGTATTCTGTTGGAAAATGAGAGTTCTGAGAACTCTAAGAGCTACCAATGAGAGGGTGTTCCACTTTTTCTGCAGGGGTAAGATGAGTGGATCCATCAGTTATGCCCATGGATATGCTGGAGTTAGATTTAGTGCCAAATTATGCTGGAGGGTGGTTTTTTGTACAAGTTTGGACAATACTGTTAAAATTTTTGCCAGTTGTTTTTAGGCAAGTCGACATTGTCTCATTTTTATTTTCTCATATTTCATAATGTCAGCATTTGGTCTTCCTAAGCTACGAAAAATATTTTTATCAGAATTATTTTTGACCACCTAGTTAACGTAGATTTGAGCAAGTGCACAGGGGAGGTGAAGTAATCCAGGTACCCACTCCAGTGTAGACTTGCTGGCTGCACAGCATGTTTATTGTAAGGCATAGTTTACGGCATAAAAGATCTAAGTATTTTATATTAGACCATCTTGAAAGCACTTTAGGTATTTGCCCTTCTTTTCCTACTTGGAGATATGGATAATCCCCAAATCCAGGTGTGTATTATTAGGGATTGAGGGGGAGGTTGGAGGAGGGGAAAGGAGGGGAGGAGAAGGATTTGAGAGGTAAGAGGGTGCAGTATTGGAGGAGGCTTCTGCCTGTTTTGCTTGCCTGTAGGTGACACTGTTGCATCATTTATCTGTACATTTTCACATATGTTGTCCAGGGACAAAAAAAAGTTTCATTAAAATAATTTGAGAGATTCAAAAAAATACATTTCACTAATGTTTCTTTAAGCCTTGGCTAGAGAGTAGAGTCTTAGATACAGGTACATGAATTTAATGTTCACCTTCCCAAAGATGGCAGCAGTTTATAATATTATTTCTGATTAACTAGCTCACTAGCATTGCATCTTCAGTTCAGTATTCCCTTGAAAGGTGAGATTCTAAAAAGATTGCTCTGCATGTTTCTAAAGACTAATGTAATAAACCAAGATGATAATACATTGATGAAAAAAGGTCTTAATTTGCTGCTAAGTTACAGCAATATAAAGTTAAAATATTTTTCTTTGCTCAAGTCATTTAAATTAATAATGTGTGTCATTAAGTGAAATCTCACAGAGGATTTTTTCTTCTTTGCCATTAAGTCTGCTGGCTGCAGCGAAAATGAAATATTCTATGAGGCTTGAGCAATCATCTATCTCTAAGCTACAGCGTGCCTGCTGCCAGATGTTCAGGTGCTGGTGCTGCTGCTTTGACATGTATATCTCTTCCAGGCAAAAAAAACAATATATACATCAGTCCAGGTGCAAGGTGGCCTTGCCAGCAAACCTGCCTCCTCCTAGCTGTGACACTCATCCACTCCCCGTCAGAGTGTGTACATTGGAAGGGGATTGTAATTAACCCCTGGAAAGCATTGGTTTCACTAAAGTGATGTGCACAGTAATGATATTGTTAGCTTCCTTAATTTCCAGTTTCACCATCAATTATGCCATGTGTTTCATCCAGTTGGTCCTACCCTCCCAGTGTTAATTATAACCTACAAGACTGTTACAGTTAATTTTATGGCAAGCATATTGTCTCTTCAAGGCTCCACAGCAGCTCATAAATTATCTTGAAGGTAAAATGTAACTTGGGGAACTAGTTATGAAAATTCCATCCATCTCGCTTAGGAGGTGCAGCTGCTACTGTCAGCTGCCTCGCTGCTGCATTGTGAAGGAATTATGGTGGGTCAGGTTTAAGAGGCGAGGCCCAGGCTGTCACTGAGGAGAAAGGCTGTCCTGGCCCTGTCAGACAAGTACCTTCTGCCAGTCCCTTGTGGTTTCACTTTGCAGGCAGTAAAAGGCAGGCGGTGCAGGTGGATAGTCCCCAAGCTGTCTCTATTCATTACTTTACAGAAACTTGTTTTAGGTAGGCAGGTACGGAGACCTTTTCACTGTTGTCATGATGTTAGGCATCATCTGCAAAGTGCAAGATGGATAACTCTATAAATAACTCTCTGTTCTGTTGGGCTGGGGTGGTGGAGAAAAGATGATTAGCGCTGTAGAGGCACATGAAATAGCTCGCTGGTTTGTAAAATGACTGTTGGTTTAATTGTAGCAATTGCTTGGTCTGGAAGAGCACATCTGTTCGCCTTTATTTCGCATACACAATAAGAGGAGGTGCAATTTCACTGCTAAGTAATTTGTGTTGGAGTTTCACATTAAATAAATTAGCATGGGTTTATATGGGCGTTATTTATGACATCTGTGTGTATGTCCTGGTTTTTTTGCTGAAGGAATTGCAAACACTCATTTCTTGAAAAGAAATAAAAGTGGGGGGGAATAATAAAAATAAAGCCGCCCATTGCTCAGAACAATGAGATCAGCATTCAGTGCTATTTATATTTTAGTAGTACACTTTTATTATTACTATAATGCCTTATTCTGCTCTTTATAGTAATAATACAGGACTACATAGAATATAATGCCTTATTCTGCTGTCTCTTCCTTTAATATTTTGTATTTCAGTAGTTTTAAATGCTGTTAAGCTTTGGGTGCTCCTTTAGGAATAAAACCAAAGTGCAAATCAAATTTCCTGGGAGAGTTTTTATTCTTCCACTCTTTTACCTTTCAAAAGGCCTTCTGTGTTTATGGTGTTGTTTCCTAACCTCATTTACAGCTGGGAGGGCACATGAGAAGGAATACTGAAAGCTGATATTTTTCCATAGGCAACCACTGCCTATGTACAGTGAATGTACAGACCCATTGTGAATGAGTAAATGTTATGAATTCAATTGAGGAGAAAATGAACAAACACAATAATGAAAAACAGTAAGGATAATTCATCTACATATATATTGTTGGTTTGTTTTGACAGTCTTCGTTCAGTTCTAATTATTTTTTGTTATTCATTACACACGGAAGAAAACATTTTCAAAATAGTGCTGACATTGTAAATTAGACCTCTTATATGTTTGAATAGGAGAAAAAAAGGCTCATTAAAGCCTGAAAATCCCTGAAAATTTTAATGTATGTTCTTTCTTTCTTTGCCCTTGGAATTTATAATAAACGTGCCTTGTGGTACCTTTTAGAGGTGCATCCTTTTCCCAGAGTCAACAGCACACATTTTGGTTTATTCCCTGAAGAAACAACTACGTTTCAACTGGCCAGAACCCTGTATTTCTGTTTGTTTCATTTATTTAGAGGGAAGGTCTGCATTAGCAGAGCCTTGGGCACAGTGAGGTGTAAAAACGGGATCTCCTTGAGGTGATCTCCGGAGGTGTTGCTTCTCAAAGTTCCTTTTTGGCTTCATTCTTTCCTTGTCTCCCACAGAAGAGAAGGGGAGAAGTTCTAGGTGTTGCTAGAATATCCCATTTAATGTGGGGTTGCTCCAGCTGGTCATGTATGTTATTATCTCTTACACTGTGGGATGTCAGCCTGTATACAGAGATTATCCATAAATATTGCCAAAGCAATTCCTCCGTTGTGGGGAACTCCCGCTTAGGATTCTGCACCACAGCTGGGGGGTATCTGCAGCTGCTGTAGTGTAATTCTCATGAGTTTGTGTAGGTTCAGAAGGCTAGGGACAGGAGAGAGGTCTGAGAATTCAGATGTCCCATACTGGTTTCTTAAGGGATGCTTTGCTGAGTATCCAAAATGGTAACATTTATTTTGCTTAAAATCATGTGAAAGTATCTGGGTTATTGTCATCATCATCTCTTCCCAGCTTGATTTTCCACCATTGCAATACTGCTGAGTTTAAGTGAGTTACTCGTGATTTAAGTTAGTGTGATTGTGAACAGAATTAGAGCACAGGTCCTGGTAAATTTTCCTTCACACTTTCTGGTGATGGAATCTCAGACTTTGATTGTGATACTGTTTCAGAAAGAGACGCATCTGATTTGAGATGTCTTTGTGGTTTTCATTTGACACATAAAATGATCTTTACCAATGTAATTCTCTTTTAAATATAAGAAAATTTTTTTATGCAGTTGAATGAGAAAAGCAGGTTTTTTTCAGATTAAAGTGCCTTTGTTTCTTAGCTCTTGGCCAACTTTGATAGGGAAAATCTGCATGTGGAAAGAAAACTATGAAGTATTGCAAAATTGTTTTTCACAAAACTGGATTGAATTAGCTGTAACATAATTGGAGAAAGAACTTTGAGTAGGATTGCTTTACTACCATAATACTATGCAAATTTAATTGTGTAATCAAAGCTATGTGATTAAGAAACAAGATGTTGGTATGCGTTTGGTTCCTGACTCAGCAGAAGTATGAAACAAGATCATTTCAAGAACATTTATAGTTTCTTTGAAGGAAAATACCTTGAAACAATATAAATAGAATCACGTGTGTGTTTTCACGTGTTCAAGGCAAGCTACTGTAAGTAGCTTTCTGACTTTTAGCATGAATTCAGGTCCTCTTGTCATTAGTCATCCAATGTCACTGTGCACATAGAATACTTTGTCAAAGACATTTTATTAATGGAGTTGGTCTATACTTAGGATTTCTTGCTCTGTACAATGTCAGTATGAGGAAATCCTCTTGGTGTCTCATCAGAGTATTTTAAAGCAAATAAAGTGGCCAAAACAAAAAATCCAGCAAAAGAAAACCAAACTTCCCTTGAACTTTGACATACCTATGTTTCTGAAATATGTAACTTTTCTTTTTTCTCACTAGAACCTATTAGCATATACATTAGTGTGCTAACATAGATGGTGATCTCAAAAAGTGCTGACTTACTTTTTCTGCACACTCTTAATTGCTAACTGATATGGAAAAGTCTTCCTTCATTTTTTTCTAATTCTTATTTTTAGCCTACAAAAGAAACTGTAGTAAAACAACATGCTGTCAAATATATTTTTTTAGAAGTTCAAGTGTACGACTCTTAAAAATGTATCAGTTATTATGAGGGGCAGTTGAAGATGAATACAGAAAAATAATTTTGTTTGCCTGCTCATTTTTTTTTGCTCAAAGCCTGGCCTTTATTTAAGCGTATTGTTTTTCTGTGTCACACACAAAAAAATAACCCTACAAGATTTATTGGCGTTTGTATGGAAAAAATGAAAGGATTTTCATGTTTTGTAAGAAACTTAATACACTCTCACAGATGGCCCAGCTCAGGTGTGATTTTAATTATGAGATAAAACAAAGCCCAACACAGTAGGAAGTAGTCTTAATAAACGGCCTGAAGCTTTTGTCTTCATGTGTCAAAAAGCCTTTTTATTGCGTGATGAATTTTTTTTTTCTAGCTGTTTCTAAAAATTGGTTGAAAAAAATACAAGGGCTTCCAAAGTTCAAGTGAATTATGTTGGTCAAGTTAAAAATAAGAATTTTTTTAAATTTCATTTTTCCTCCCAACAAATTTAGACTTCTGGCAAATGATGCAAAAATGCATTAAAAAAATTGCATTAATAGTAATTAAATGCATTAATAGTAATTAAATCTGCAAGGACACAAATGCTTTATTTACAATTAAAATAATTTTATATTTAGATGTTATCATCATTTATTGGAGTATCACATTGCTTAGCAGTAACAAAAACTGAGAATTTGCTAAGCCTCGCTTAAACTGCACTATCAGAAACTAATATTAATTTAAACCTGGCTATGGTATTCAGCCTTCATTATTAAAACACAAATAGTATGATCCTGTTGTTAAATATTACTAATATATTATAATAATGTTGTACTGTCTTTCCCTTAGTGGGGAATTATGAGGACCTCATGTTAGGACCTCAGTGTCCTGACATAGTTAATTATCCATAGATAATGGTTTTCAGCAGTGGCTGTTCTGAACATCACAACCTCACTGTTAAGGGCTTAATAAATACTTGCAGACTCAGGTGCAGAGCACCTACGTCCTCCTCTGCAGAAGGAAACAGCTGTGGTTACCTTCCTGTGCCATACATCACACCCAACCTCTCATTTGTCCTGGCAAACCTAATGGTGCAAATGGCAAGTTTTATGTCCTGTGCTAGACTGGGGTAATGTTTGCTGCAGAAATGCTAACTTACCTTTCAGGAGTCATCTGTCTTTTCTAATGCAGAAATATCTTAAGAAGCTAAAACTTCTGGGGTTCATTACCTGAGTGCAGTGTGTATTGATAAAATTATTTAAAATTTTGTTTTAGAGTGTATGACTGCTATCACCACCCATGCTGGAAGGTGGAAAACTACAACCAGATGGTTCAGAATTAAAATCTGTATTGAGCTTACTTTTAGGGGACAGTTATTTGTAATAATTATTTCAATTATAGGACAGTGAAGAGCTTAATCATAATGAGCTTTTACAAGTAATACAGGTTAGGGATTTTTTTTTCTGTGTGATTGAATACATCTCATGGGAGGAAGTACCCATAAGCTTCAGGTAGCTGTGTATCACCTTAACTTAGGACTTGGAATATTGGGTGATTCTTACATAACATCCCAATTGTAATTGCTGTTGAATAATGGAGTGAAAGGAGGAAACTCTAGGTTTATGTACGTGGAACTGAGCCACATTCAGACAGAGGCATTCTAGAAATGAAATAACTTACATGGTCTTTGATGATTAGTAGTCAGTGAGCTTCTCTGTCTAAGCAGTCTCAATAGCAGTCATATTTGAAATGCTGCTCAAAAACCCCTTGGCATTTAGTCCAAAATAAACCCACCAGCTTAACTTCTTCATATTTTTCTCATAGATTTCAATGCTTTCAGCAAAGGCCCTAAGGGGAAGTTCTTGGGTTTTTTCCCCAGAAGTTTTTCATTCTCTGATTCCTCCTTGCCTTGCCATCCATGCATCCTTAGTCATCACCCTAGATCATGTATTATGAGATGGTATAATATAAAGAGTAATCTATAATAAATTAATAATGATGTGGTTCAAGTTTTTGACCATGTGCTGATTGAGGGAGCATTTAGAAGAATTCTGCATGGTCCATATTCTACAGAATTTATAGTGCAGTTTAGGCATAAAAATGATCCTTGTCTGTCCTGTTTTGTATTAAGCACTGTGATTCTCACATTTTCTAGGAAATCAGTTATTGCTGAGCAGGGGTAACAATCATGATTGACTTGTGTGGGTTGGTGTGAAGCATGGCTCCTCAGCATTGGTTACCCTGATCTCTGGAACACTTTTAACTGGTTTCTGGATGTCAAACACACAAATTTTATTATTCTCACCATTCAGCAAACTGTAGTGACTGTAGGAAATCAGTGTTAATATTACTGTGAGCTTTGTGTTTCAACTGAAGTTTTTATTGTGGTGTTGCTTATTCAGTTACGAGTTTAGTACAAACCTAGAGGAAGGAATTTTCATTCTGATGTGCACTGATTATGTCTTTCCTACTTGTTAATCCAATCCTGGTGATTGACTCTGGGTGAAACACAAGCTGGCATTACTGGTCTGTGTTACACTCACGGATGCTGCATTCTCCTTCTGCTCTGGATGTGAGCAGTGCTAAAATGTCACTAACCTGGCCTGGCTATCTAGCCAAGAAGTTATTAATGTCACATAAAAACTCCAAAGTAAACAAAGGGTACTGTATTTAAGTGGTGATAGACTGTTAGTCCTAGGTGTTATGTGTCCCCATCAAACAGAAGATACAATGGCAGTGCTCGCTTCCCCTTAATTTTTAGTAGTACAAACCTAAAAGTTACATGAAAAACAGAGACATGACTCCAGGATTAAAACTCAGCATTGGATTAATTTAACTCAATCATATTCCTTTCTGATTGGGTGCACTTTAAATTCTGTTGTAACTATTCTGTTGGTAGCCTGTGTCCCTTTGAGTCATTAACAAAATGTAACTGATCTTCATCTGTTTGGTTGGAGAGGGTGGGGGGTTTAATCTTCAAAATAATCAAGGCAAGAAGCTTTTGGCTCATTAAAGTAAATGTTTTCGATCCTTTGTTGTCAGATACCACAATTTTCTCCACAGCAAACTTAGATGAAACAGAAAACTGATACACTGAGCCACTGGAATTGCAGTCTTGTAATTTAGAAATATCCACTTTATCCTTTATAATTCACTAAGATTCTTCAGTCTGAATCTGATATAGGTAGGAGCCAAGACAAACAGTAACCATTTATAATCATTCAGAACAGTTTGGATTTCACTAGAATATAAAGCCAAAGAGTTCTTGGCTTTGTTTCATGTATCTTACAAGGATAGAAAGTGTATTTAAATTGTAGTATTCACCATAGCTGTGTGTTTCTGTAGTATCTGCAAGCTTTTATTTTCATCATTATAAAGATGTGAAAATATTGTACAGTAAAATTTCTCACTTTACCAGCTCAAGAACTCGATGTAAGGTTTTTTAACTTGCCAGAAAATAGTGTATACAAAAAGCTGTCTCTACTCCTTCAAGCAGGAGTGAGAATGGAGTGATACCGGGGTGCCATACATGTGCTTATATGAAGGAAAGGGCAAGTGTTCATCCCTTCTGTGTGGGGCATTGCCCTGGAGTGCTGGCACCTATTAAGAGTTTTGATCCTTCAGAACACTTCTGAATTCACAGCTGACTTGCTGGGCTTTTAGAGAACAAGTACTGCAGCAGAGAGTGTTTACAGGACTGAGCCATAAAATTGCTTTTGTGATTTACTTGTTTTAGAGATATTTGCCAACGAGCTAGAACAACTTTGAGTGAATATGCCAGCTGCATAGGACAAAAATGGAAACCTAATTTTTTTGCCTCAGAATTATAAAAACTATCGAAACATGTTCTTCCCCTCATTTTAGTGTGTTTCTGCCCTACCACCCAACATGCACGTGCATGCACACTTCCAGGTATGCATATAAAGTTGATACACAAGGAGTCCCTCTAGTAAGGAGAGTTTGCCAGAGTATCATTCAGAATTTGTCCTGCCTTGCCCCGTCCTTCTGAATCATAAATAACTTAAGAATCAGAGCAATAGTGTAATTGCTCTGTACCTCCAAAAAGTTATTTTTAGTATAGGTTAAACCATGTATTCTACCTTATATAGTATTTTGAAATTCCTAGATGAAATTGCCGATATATATGACAATGAAAAAGAGAGAAGCCTCATATTTACAAAATCCATGCTGGGAAAGCATTATGGCAAAAACATTGTAGTACTTTACTCTTTACAGCTGAAATTTGTGAAATGTTTTGCCCTGCACATACATAAGCTTATGGTGAGCTTTCCACATCTGGGGTCAAGCACTAGCAAAAGTTGTCTTATCCTTAGACTTGAGCTGGGCTGGCATTTCTGACAGACGTGTAAACAGATGCAAGCGTTGTTGCTAATGACAGGTGATTATAAGTGGCATGGGTGCCAAGGTAATTAAACCATGCCTTGACAGGAACATTTGGTGAAATGGTATTTCAGCATTAGAAAAATTTTTGCAACACTTTTTTTCCCTGCTAAGCTATAACCTGAATATCATTCATTTTGATTCTTTGGCCACAGTGCTCCCAAACCTGCTCCCTGCTTTATGTATAGAAATATTGAGAAATAGCTGAATAGCACCAGTACTTATCAGTGGGGTTTTGGAGCTTTGAATTGAAGCATCTGCTCCTGAGAAGGCTTTTAGCATATAAATACAGTATAAAGTCCAGCATAGAGGGATTGGTGATGTATTATCTTACTTTATGACAAGATAATGGTTATTGTGCCAGATTTATTAATGGCTGAATTATTGTGCTACTGTTTGTCATATATTTCTTACTGGACATCTTAACTGCTTTTACTGCTGCAGATTGTAGTTTCTAAATCTATTTAAGATTTTTTGTGTGTGTGTGAATGTACTTCACAATGACATACAGTTTATTCTTAAAGTGAAAATAATGGTTGCTTTAGAAGTAATGCACTCGATATTAGAACTTTTATGAACTTCAGGCAGTATCTTCTCAGCTCTTCATGCTGCAGTTTCATGGTTTAAGATGACTTTATCTTTTCCATTCCAATTTCTGTAGCTGATAGTGAATAATGCTAAAGTTCCTTATTGATCTCAGAATTCCAAGCAACCCTTTATTTAAAATAGTCACTCACATATTGCATCAGAGCAATGCAAAAATTTGGTTTAATCCTATAAATTAATCAAAATTGATTTAATAAAATATGAAAGATCTAGTTTAGGGATGTTTTTCCATTATTCTGTGTGAAATTCATTATAATCTTAGGATGGAAACTAACTGTTCACGTTATTGATGTTCCTTTGGTTTTTGCTTCAGCCTTGAAGCAATAAGTGTTTAATATAATAATCTCAGCTAAAATTCTGGGCTTCTACCAAATTTGGGAGCAGAATTTAATCCTGTTTATTTTTCGTTCGGGGCACTCAGGATGGAAAGAAATTATTTCTCTTTGCTGGTTGGTCAGGACATCATTAAGCAGTATAAGAAACTGCTACAAATATTCAATTGTAGCTGATACAGTGCTAATATTTGGGCTGGGTACTTAGAAAAGGGTCTTTGAAATCTAGTAACTTTTTGCTTAAAGGTGGTTCTTAAAAATGAAATTTTAAATATGGTGAAAGCAATTTTCACATCAGTTATTTGAAGAGATGCAGTTAAATTATTTGTTAGGTGCCTTTCTTCCTCATTCTTATAAGAAGTTAAAATTGAGCTAAACCCATCAAGATGGCAGAGAAATTTTCAATGTCTTTTGTTGTCTTTTTTTTTTGTTTCACCTATCTCCCAATTCTAGTCTCTCAGCTTTCCATCCCCTAAATTCTAATGAATGTGCTAGTAGACTGTTGATGTACAGTTACTACAATTGTAGAATTTTAAGCCCTTGGACTGAGAAAGATCCTGTAAATAATTAGTATGGTCCAAAGAAGCTGACTTGAATGTCTCTGATGAATTCAGGTGTGGCAGAGGTGAGTCGTGTGCCTGTCAGTGCTGCAGCAATGACCTAGCAAAGTGAAGCAGTGCCTCTACAGAGAAAATGAATTAGGGGATCACTTGTAAAGGTTGTAAAGCTGAGAAGTGAGAGGATAATGCATTTTTGCATTTAGAATTTCTGCATACAGGAGTGTTTCAGAGGTTAGAAAAGCTTGTTTTCCATTGTCTTCAGTGAAACAGAAGGTGTGCAAGTCGTGCTCCGGTTACTGTTTGCAGCTTATAAGTAAAAAACTGTTGCAGAAAGAAAAGGATTTTGATGCTCATAGTTAAAGGAAGTGTAATATCTGTAAACCCTATCTGAAATAAAATCAGTGTCATATTGAGGTCCAGAATTAAATGTGTATGTTTATACATACAACTTTTTCAAAGGATTTTAGTGATATGTGCAAGTAAACTTGGAGCTGCCAGTTCATTTTATTTCTGATGTTGCCTGCTAGTCCCTGAAGCAGATAAACTATGGATTTTTTTTTGATCTTCCATTTGCTAGGCTTTCGTTATATTGTGGTTACAGTCACAATGTCAGCACATAAAATGTTAAACATCACTAGTCTGAAAGAAGCTTCCATTGTCTTCTACTTCTGGTGCCTGGGGATTCTTTCTAGTCTTGCAGTGGTGGTTCTGTCAGTGTAATATGTCATGAAGCATTTCTCAGTAATGACAGACATTGAATATGAGTGACAGGAACTCTGACCGAGTGAAATGGGTTCAATTACCAGAGATGTAGGGTTACCTGAGATAAAACCAAATGGTCCAATTGTGCTCAGTTTTGACCCTGTGACTCCCAACTATCCAGCAGCAAAGACAAATGGCTGATTAACCATCCCCTAACCCTCCTTTTCTGTGATAAACTTGTTTGGATTTCCTTGTCTGAATAAAAATCTAAGTGTGGCATGTTTCTAAAAGGAAATATGATAGGAAAACAATGGGTACTGGTGCTAGTCATTTTCTTCTCTTACCGACACAAAACAGAAAGCTGTCATTCTATCTTGGAATGTATCTAGGACATAGTGTCCAGAAATCAATACAAGATAAATGATTGCTCTCTTAACCTCACCTTTCTTCTGCTGCAGCGGTTACGTTGCTCCTGTTCACCTGTAGCCAACCTGACGCCAGAATAAATGAGAGAACCTGCCATGAAAAGTATCTTCTTGGGGGTTTTTTGTGTTGGAGGGTTTTTGTTGGCTGGGGGGGCAGGGGTTGCTAGTCAGTATTGAGTGCCGTTTTACACTTGTTCTAGTCCAGTGCCTACAGCTCCCAGATAGAGTTATAGCAAGCTCCCTAATTAAACTGTCGCTGTCTGCCCTCACTTGACTGCCTTTACAAAGTCATTTAACTAACAGACATTCCTGACTATTAAAGCTAGGAGCTGCGTGTCTCCAGTGCTGGAGATAAAATGAATGAAATTTGTTAATCTCCACTGACACTTGATCCTAGATGTTGAACTAATGCTGTTGCACCTGAACTTTTTCTTTATTGTAATTACTTCTCATGTTATTATTTCATGTAATAAATTGGAAGAAAATTTCAACAGGTATTAAATTATTCAAGTTGATTTATGGATGCTGGGTGAATATGACATTCATCTTGAGCATTCTTCAAAAGCACAATTCAGTGGATGTTCAGAGCTGGATTCAAGGATTGCACTAATAGAAAACTGTAGTAAGAGGATGTATTTCCTTCATCTGAAAGGAATGCCATTTTAAAGTCTCTGCCCTTTAGTAATGAAGATAAATTTTGCCTTTGTGATTTTATCTACTCTTAATTTAAGCAAATACTTTGATTGAAAATTTAATACATTTTCAAGTAGCACATCAAAAAAATTGCCTGCCATTGGTAGAGTTAGAAGGGCTCAAATTACAGGGTAGAATTCAGTTCCATTTGAAGGCACAAACTCTTTAAAGGAAGATTTGTAGTTTATTTTCCATCTCCTCTATTTGTTTGGTGTTCTTTTTCTGTCATAGATTTTAAGTCCAGAAGGGACATTTAGGCCACCTGGTTTGCCCTTTTGTATATTGTAAGAAGTTACATTTCGCTTGGCTGTCTCTGTATTGAGCCCAATGATTTGTCTTTGGGTTTAAATGCATTTTTCAGAATGGTGTCCATTGGTTTGAGGATAGTGGGAAATGGAAATCTACCATTTCTCTGGAAATGGAATAAATTGCTTATTAGCCTCACAACTTGAAAGTTGTATTTTATGTTTCCTATTGGAATGCTTTGCTTCAGCAACCTTTCTCTACTACTTCCTTCCTATGATATTTTCTGCTGGAAGGAAAAAGCCCAGCATTAATGTCCAGTACTTTCTGCAGAAGTATGTGTAAGCTGCAGTCATTTCAGACTTCTCCCATTCCTAAAGTGGGCAGACTGAGATCTAGGGGGGTTTATACTTCATATAGGCTACAGGCAGAGCTGCTGGGTTCAAGAAGTTATGTCCTGTTAGCTCAAGGCTCTGCACCGCTTTCTGTTGCATACTTTTAGTCCTGTATTTCCAGTGTTGTGAAGTTTCTATGGATCTTTAGTGTTTTAACATCTAAAAGTGAACAGCAAGCCAAAATTACTACTACTACTACTACTAATACTGGTAATTTTCTCTTCCTGCTCTTTAGGAACTCTCAGATATACCTATTTATGTGGTTTATTTTAAAAGCTTTTCCATAACAGTGATATTTTATAGTGCTTTTGTTTCCTAGTGAACTTTTACAAGTTCATCACCATCTTCATCATTTGGTTCTGCTCCTTATTTCCAGGTCAGAGAGTTATGTTTTGAACCTTCATGACTTTTCTGCATAGTGCACTAATAAAGGTATAAGTACTAGGAGAATTGGTTGTTCATGTTTCAGCATATTTATTCCTGCAGGGTTGGAAGGAAGATGTTTTTTTAAAGTATCTAAACATTGTCTTTCCACCCTAGAGATACTTTAATTAACTTCTTTCTGCTAAAAGCAAATAATAATGCCGGTAGAGGCTGAGCCTGCAATTTGTTGATCTAAACCAATGGATGTGATTTCTAAGCTCAGGACTTTGGGTGATGATATAAATGGTCAGTCGTAGGTGGTTAAATGTCATTTATTTCCTGTGAAAAAAAGGTTTCTTTAAAAAAAGTTCCAGCTGTGTTCCCTTCCAGATAGATCAGTAGTAGAAGTATTGTTTTGTTGTTTCTAAGTCATACCTGAAAGATTTACTGTACTTTTTCTTGTATAAAAGAGTATTTTTTAGCTTGCTTTTAACGGCTCCTTGCATCTGCTGGCTGAAACAATGTTGTGATTTATTTTAGTCCTGGAAGTAATGGATAACCATGAACTACCTTGTTCACATCTTTTTTGTGTGACTGGTGGTGTATGTGGTGCAGTTTATTTTGCTTTTAAAAATTGTTCATTGTTTTTCCATTCACAAATACTGTTCCTACCACATATAAACAGAGTTCTAGAGAACTTCTTCTGATTTCTAGGTGTTATCTGCCCTCTGTCCTTTACAACTAACAGCAGCCAATAAAAATACAGTCTGTTTTCCTTTTGGAATAGGATTTGATCATATAGGATTGGATTTCTTGAAATAGATGGGTCATGACCAATGTCAATCCTGTTCATGCCAGAAAAAGCTTGGATACGGCTCATCTCTTCTGTTATATTTTTTTTCAGTAGAGACTAATACTGAACTTGGGAGTGACTCAGCAAAAAGCTGTGTGCTTGTCTATACACTCTACAGAACAGACAGGCATCTCCAGGAAAGTCTCACAATCTTTCACCTTACCATAGTAATTTTTTAATTCCTCACATCTTTTAATGCCTGTGAATTTGTGTCCCCGTTGTGCCCACCTAAGCAGTGGTTTTCAGGTGAGAGATGTGTGGCTGCAAAAGGACAGTGCAGTGAGTTTAGTGGAGTTTTCAGCAAATCGTACTGTTTGCTTTTCAAATAAATAAATGATTGGTTTGGTTTTTTTAGTTGATGCAAAATCCATCATATTTTGTTGAATTTACTCTGTTTTTAGCAGATGTTGTAGCCAGGCCTTTAGGGCTATTCACGGAAATAGGATGTTCAACAAATCAGCTTTTGCAGCACCAAAATACTGAACATCAGTGACAACAGCCAGAGACGGATTAAAATACATGCATCTTTATTTACAAATCTAAATAAAATATGTATCTACAAACTTCTATATAGTATCTATCCAAACTTCTATATAGTAAGCAATCTTCTCTGAAAACGAGAACTATTTCACTAGCATTGGAGTATGGAATAGTGTAAACGGTTACTAGCCAGTTATAAATCTACATTTATTTCCTTAATTTTATTACTATGTTGTGATAATGTTTCTATGACATCCTTCCTCTGCCTCCCCTTTCCTATTTTGACCTGTTACTCATATCATTATGTCATTGTAATCTAAAAGAAAAAATTCTTTGAAAATTAGTTCTTTGATTCGTGTGCATGCTTTTTTTACCCTCATGTTCCACAGCATCCAACATATTTACAAAATCCATATCAATATATAGCGGATTCCAGTCCCACACTGTTCTTGCCAGTGCAGCTATCCAATAAAAATGCCTTCCACAGCTGTCAGGATGGAAGTTTGCAGGAAACCAGCCATTGCATCCCACTTGGAGCACTGTTTGTGCACTGCTCCCCCTGAGCCTGGCGGGCCAAAGTGAACAGTGGGAGCTGTTGATTGATGGATAATATTCAGTTCCAAGCTTCTATAGCACCTTATTCTGAGGCTGGCTCATTGACCAGCTCGTGTTCTATGCCATGAGAAGTCTGGAAAAAAACACTGTTATTCTGACATTCAGAAGATTTAATAAGATTGTGTGTGTTGAATTATTTTACTCTGTTGTGTAAAGAGTGGTGGGTCAGGAGTTAAAAGTATGTGACACGATGTCTTTAAAAAAAAGATACATGTGTCCAATGGTATATTGTCAAGATTTAAATGTGCGCCAGCAAACCCATCCTTCAGTGCCAGTTACACTTTTGGGAGGGTAGTTTGCACATAGTGGTTTATTCACTATTTTGGGGGTGGGGGTTTATTTTTTTTTACCAGTTGGTCTTCACTTTAATATTTTCCTGTTGTATTACTAGTATTCTTGAGGTAGTTGGAATGTATTTCATGAGTATAAAAGTATGGACAGAGCAGGTTTTTCTCTCAGTTTCTAGAGGCCTGTATTTAAAACCAAACCAACTAAAGCGAGCAAAAAGCCTCACCCTTTGTTATTTCTTAAACTCTGTGTCACAGGGTCTGTAAGAGAAAGCGTTGCTTAATGCAAGTGTCAAGAACACTATGGATTTTCTACATTGCTGTAAAGGCTACAGGGCACAGTCCCTTGTGTGGCTGCCTAAGGATACTCGTCCTTGTGTGCGTAGGACTGTCAAGTGAAAAATTTTTGTAGACATTTATTGTACTGAGAAAACAAATTTTTTTGCAGTCCTGTAAATGATCTTCTACCTCAGTATAAGACAACCTGCTGGGTTTCTTTCCTTCCATCTTCCTTTAGAAAGGCTGCCACAATCAGGTTCATAAGTTCGAAAACACAATTCACAAAAATATAGAAAAAAGATGGTCCATCAGGTACAAGTTCAAACAGGGAGAACTAGATTGAAGAAGTATTAAACTGATGGAGTAGATATCTTTTTATATAAATGTCATATTATGCTTGTTCATCAAATGTGTATTTGAGAAGGATACAAATTTAAAAATTAAGTGTATCTATTAGATAGAAGTACCAAGCTTTATCAGTGGAATAGATACCTTGGTACTTGGAGTAACCCAAAATATATTTTTTAGTATTGTAAACTATATATTAATTAAAAATCACAGTGCAACAATTGTATTTCTAGGATGTAATTATATATTTGCATAGAGTAAAATTTTGTGAAAAATAGTGTGAAGTCCATGTTTTGGAAGCTAATTGACATAAGTTTGATATTAATATTCATTGTATTAGTAAGAAATAATCTCTATATTTCCGTACCACATTTAGTTAGGGTGAAGTTTCTTTTCACAGATTCTAAAACAGCCATGTTGTCTTTGTAAAACTGCTTTATTAGGATTTCTGTGGGGTTGAATTCATTTCATTAGGAGAACAAGACTTTTTCAATGCTGTATTTTCTGTATAACCATGAGACTTGGGGAGGATGAGTGAGCATTTTCCCTCACAGAGGCTTTGATCTTTATAGCTCTGCAAGCTAAACCAGAATCGAGGTGCAACTTTGTTTGGTGGCTATCCACAAGTACACACAATTCTGTTCATTTTAAAATTCTTCTGCTTTAAATCTGCGTCCTCTCGCATTTCATCTGTGTAAATAAAGCTCCTTGTGCAAGCCGGCCAGGAAAACATATGATACCATTTGCGACTGCAGAATGCGGCATGCTGTTCTTCTGTAATTATAATGGCCTGAGCAGTGAGGGGTTGGTTAGCCTTCCTTAACAATCATTAATCTAGCGAGTCTTAGGTACAGTGGCCCATCTTGGAGAACAGCAGTCCTTGGCATGAGGCACCTTGGGCTGCGAGTTTGTTGTGAGCGAGGGATAGCCTTGTTTGTTACATGCTGCTGCTCGCCGCTCCCTCAGGAGTCTGGGAGGAGGCTTTTGCCGTGTCTCGATTGCTGCTTGCCCTCTCCCTCACTCTCTCGCTTGTCCCTTTATTTCTCCTTGTTGTGAAAGTTTCTTTCTGTGTGACTGGGAGTCTGTTTAGCAGACCATATTGCAAGTGAAGGTGCATCGTTTGTTGCCTGATTTTGGCAACGCTGGGCAGTCAGCTGGGATGTAATTAAGACTCTGAGAACAGGCTGTCTTCTCCACAGGAAGGGCATGTTAGATGTTGCTGGGATTTGGGGCTGTCAGTTTGGCCAAGGCTGGAAACTGAGAGCTAGGGACAGTGATCTTTTCTTTCATTTATAATCCCTTTATGTACAGTGTATGCACTTGGCAAAGTTTACATATAACCTAGTGGCTGGAGCTTGCAAGCCAGTGCGGCTGAATTAGCATATGTTACATGTATATTTTAGTAATATTTTAAAGCAAGTGCAAATTTCCAAAGTGAATTATGCATGTATGACAGAAATAGGGTTGTGTTGCATTGGGTGTCAAATCCCACAACTTTTTGTCAAGACCATGGATTTTACATTAAAAAGGCAGAGAGACTAAACGAGGTAAAACAGTTTTAATTTTTAACAGTTTGGTCCAGCCCAAGGAACTGCTCTCTGACAGTTATAACTGACATTTGAATAATTGGATTAATTCAGAGAGGGGCAAATCCTGTATTGATGGCTGTGCTTGTACTATATATTTTTTAACTTAGGGAAGGAGCTGAATGGTTTAATTATTTAAAGGATACTTCTTGCAATATAAAATACTGCTGTTTTGAAACTTTGGTCTAAAATCAAGGAGGAAAAATATTTGCATTATTTTATTCTTTACATGTAAAAGCTTAAGGAAAAAAAACCCTGAACTTACTGCTTTGTGGTTTTTAAGCCAATGTAAAGAAAAACGGGAGAGGCAGAAATTATCATTTGTGGCCCAAAGCATCAGAAATGGAGATGAGCCTGATTTAGTCAAGTAGATTCCAATCTTTTCTATGGAAGTGTAAACCCTCAGTAATAATCATGTTACGCTGCAATTGCAGGATATTCAGTCAATGCTGTTGCAAGAAGGACAGCCTCCAGTTTCCTTAAGCTAATATGAATTTCTTCTTTTATTCAGACGCCTTTTTTTTTTTTTAATGAGAAATTTAAAATTTATGAAAGTAAGTGGTTTTACTGTGCTGAAAACCAAGGGTAGGAAGGCTAACTATTGTCAGGGACAGTTCAGAACACTGGTTTGGTTCTGGCTGTTTACCCAGCAGGACATAAAGAGTATTAACACTCAAGGAGAAAATGTGGATTCACAGCTTACGATATTAACACCCTGCAAATGAAGTATGAAACATGCCTATGAAATGTCACATGCATATATGGATGCATGTATGATTTTAGACAGGCAGAAGTGCTTGTCTAAAAGATCATGCAGTCTGCTTTGGTTTTGTTAGTTTATGTTGCAAAACAAGCAACACCTTTCCTAAGCATTCCTAGTTTCCAGACTGCATTTATATGTTGTATTATCTTAAATTCTGCTACCATAATTCTCTTTTCCAAAAGGTTTGTTTCAAAATATTTATGTATAAATAAGCAAGTGAAATTTGAAAGTGTGTGAGTAAATTCTAAGTTTTTATTATTAGATGGCAAGGAAGTATTTTTTAAAGTGAATATTATTTAAAGTGAATTTTGTAAATTGGCATCCTTAGGAGTTTCTATATAGTCCTCAAATGTTTTATTATTTGCTTCGCAAGCAAGACAGTTCAGCTTTCCTGTATCCAGACTATCATTCCTTTGGGAATACTCAAAGCCTTTTAAAATTATGGAGGTTTTGGTGTTGGTTTTGTTTTGGGTTGTTGGTTGTTTTTTTTTTTTTTCTGGGGCAGTCTAAGGAAGTCCCAGGAGTGAAGTTGCCATCTGTCCTCTATATTAAAAGAATCTTCTGTATTATATACCTGATGTTCTTGTCCCAGAGATAAATGTTGATAATTAAAAGAACAGTATTTGTCCTTTATTCTGAATTAAAAATTCTTTCTTACAGTTACAAAACTTAAGATCAATTTTTAGCTTCTTTAAGCTCCCATTTTCTAGTCTTTGTCCTTTTTTTCTTATTACAGAGTTTTGATAAGTATTGACAAGTAAATAGAATTGTTTATTAATCTAAGCATGTGCATGTGTGATTTAAGGAAGGCTTCAGCAATGCTGAATACAGTTGAGTTGTAGATAAATTATTGTTACAGATAAGTCTGTCTTGTGATAGAGAGGAGGGAAGGCAAGGGGTTGAGAATGAGAGATTTACCCAAGCCAGACACTTATTTTAGGAATGTTTCCTCCATAAAAATTGCAAGTTAGAGATTCCACCTCCCCCCTTCAGGAAAGGAACCTTCTTCATTGTATGAACTTCCTTCCCCAGCACATATTTGCCCAGGAACAATTGTGCATCTTTACACTTCAGCTGTAGCTCATTAGTGTCCATAGTTGCTCCCAGTGGTCCCTCCTTTCAGAGCATCGTGGTGCATGCATGGCCTGAATACCAAGTACTTCCTTTCTGAATATCACACTTAGGCAAGTCAAGATTAATAATTTTTAAGTAGCATCCTTGTTTGTTGTTTTCATATTCTCTCCATTTGTGGCTTTAAGACAATAATATAAAGAATACGTCTGTCAATAATAAGAACAATACTGTGAAGTTTCTATATGAATCTGTTGTGCTGCTCTCTTTCCCCCATGGCGAGCAATACCATGCCAGGTCAGACCAAAAACCTTTCTAGCTCAGTGCCACACAGTGAGGGACAATAGCACACAGCAAAAGGGGAAAAGAAAAAAAGAGAATAAATGATTCTCTCTCTGGATATTGATCTAGCCCTGATAATTTGTGGCTAACAGAATTTCTGATGCAAAGGTGATATCTTTAATGGTCCTGCATAGATGTTCTCAGTGAATTTATGCAGTAGTTTTTAATTTATGTGAACTTTTAACAGCCTTTCTATTCTGTTCTGAGCTGTGGCATACATACTAAAGATTATGACTGCAGCCCACCTCACTCCTTCTCTCCAAAATTTCACCAACCCAAAAGTTCTATCTCCTTTTGCTAGCTTGTTTTTATTAGAAAAGAGTAAAAACTTAATTCCCTGGGTAAAGTTTGGGGGTTGGGTTGGATTGTGGTTTTTGTTCATTCACAAAATTAAATAACTTTTCATACAGAGTCCACTACTCATCAGTCTTTTTTGTCTTTCTTAATTGCACTGTATGTGCCTTGAGACAGGGACCAAAACTGTTTAGTTCTTCATGCTTTGCCACCTAATCATATCCAAACTTTACCATTTTAATCTAAATTAGTTCATTTTTCTTCCTAGTTCTAATTTGTCTAAAAGAGCCTGTGTATTTTTTGTGAAGTGAAATGTCAGACACAGGATTAATAATGGTTGTTTTCACAACACAATACATGGCTAGTATCTACTATTCAGATTTAAAATTGTGTCATTAAGTGTACAAGGTGGAACTGAAGTCAGATCAGAGTTTATTTACCTGCCTTAGGTAACAGAATGAAGATATTTATGATCTCTTTGCTAGGCAGAATACTGCTGTTGATATATCAGTGTGCATGTAAAGGAACTTCACAAGTATCTGTTCTAAACTGAGGTTATATTTTGTCTGGCATACCTTGGGTATAGAAAACATGCAGAAGTTAAATCCAGGAGTGGTGCTAGCAAAACTTCTCCTTATAAACAGGCCACTGAAGAATTATAGAACTTTATATTAATATTTAGTTCAGAAGGCTTGTTTGCATACAGTGACTATCTTTCCATTTTATTGCCAGACCATCAGCAACCAGAATTTTTATAGTGACTCCCAAAAACTTCTGTGCAGCAGTTGTGTATATTTGTCACAAACCAGTCTCTTATTAAGATAGCAACTCTTGTTAAGTTCTAGTTACTGAAGATTTTCTTTCAGTAATTTTTTTAAATTATATATTAAAAATGTTAGAGATCTGTAAGGCATGGAAGTGTATTAACATTCATTGTTGCTTTCTTACTTGCTCTGATTGTCAGTTTCTAAATTTTTGAGTAATCACGTTGTTTTATATGAAGATATTTTGTAAGGTCTTTAATGGCATAAAATTAGGCAAATGTATGCTGTATACAGGTCCAGCTATTCCACCTTTTACTCATTTCATTCCCGTAGAGGATTCCTGCTTATCAGTTTTGGGTGCAGTGAGTTTCCTACTGATGATACGCATACAGGAGACATGTATTTTAGGTAGTGATAAGTGGCTTATTTCAGTCTTTGTTCTTCAGCTCCCTGAGAGTTACTTGTTCAATTTCTGATATCAAGTTTTGGTATGTGAGGTGGCAGTGCCTAATTGATGAATGACCTTGCAGAGCATATACAGGATTGTTAGTCTCTTTAATTCATCCCTTGCAGATTTTCTTTTATACAGTATACATCTATCTGGTGCTATAATCTGTATGATTATTGAAAACTTAATTAAAAAAAAATCTTGTTCCCCAACAGCTTCTAATGCACCAGGTTTTGTTACCTTAACATTTTTCTTTCATTAATATTGATTAAACTGTAAAGAGTTTCATTGCTGTTAATAGGGGGCACATTTTAAATTTTAGATCATTAACATTTAAATAGATTTTAATTGTTACATTTAACAAATTTATGCAGGTAAAGATTCAATTTCTTCAATTAATTTACATTTACATGTTCAGAGATCTTCCACTAGGGCTATTCTCATAAAACTTTAAGGGTCCCAGAAGATCTCTCTATACTTATATTCTTTTCATTTTATCCCTGCTACTCTCTCCATATCATATCTTTGAAATTGCTAGGCTTATTTCCATGTGCTACTTAATAAAAATAACATTTCTTTAGCCTTTTACATGGAGGCTTGTTTCAACAGATTTATATATGAAGAATCAAGTGAAATTTATATATGTGAGTGAATTCTAAATTTTACAAGTTTCAGACTTGATCATTCTTCTCCGTTATGCCATACATGGGGAAAAATAAGTACCTGCTTGTTTGATGTAATGTGCAAATCAGTCAAAGAAACAATTCCAGGGAGTACTTTTTCATTCTCACAGGTTTCTGAAGTCCTAACGAAAACAGATAAAGTTAGTTTGGTACTTTATCTCATACAATAGAGGAAAATACAGAAAGATGGTAATATGTATCCTTTGACCTGGGTCTGGCATTTCTCTGGAAGCAAAATATCTTGAGTATAGCCACGTTCTACACAGGATATAAATATATAGGATAAGTTTCTATCAGTTTGGTAAAAAGCTACATGTTTTACTTCATCACACTAATTGACTTGCATGGTATCAAAATAAAACATAGTATAGAGCAAGGACAGGAAAATCTTAAGTCCTATGAACAAGAGTACAAATATCTCTTGCAATATTAAATTTCACAAGAAAGTAGAAAGATTTCTTCATTTTCTTGGAAACAGCCAGATCATCTCATAATTGCATAAGCATACTCCCAAATAAATTACTAGTGAAGATAACGTGTAACACATTTTATATTTCTAAATGTTATTGGGTGTCTTGAGGTAATTGTCTGAATTACCTAAACCAACATGGAAAAACAGGGACTCAAGGGATTGTAGAAGGTGGAGCAATCATTTGAAGTTTTTAAGTTGGTAAGAAATTTGCAGAGTTGTCAGGGGCATGATGTGAGTTTGACAGTGGGGTCAAATCAATAGACAGCAAAATTTTTATTATGGTGGAAAGCAAAAGTTTAATACATTCAGTGTGAGAGAACTGGTCGCTTGAAGAGATGAGTGGACCAAGAATGGGATGGGGGAGGACAAGGACCTGCTGGAAGACAATATCAAACTGTGGAAGAGAATATCAAATGAATATCAAATATCTAATTAATCTTAAATGCTCAGACACAAGCAGATTTTAAGGTCTGTGGGCCCAGCAAGATTGAGGGCAATGAAGGAAAATAAAGGTGAATGGAAATAGTAAAGGTTCTAAAAAATTTCAAGGCAATTATTACACCATTTAGTGGAAGTGATTTCTGTGGACAAAAGGTGGTCGAGAATGAGGTGATCAGAAAGGAAGTTGACACAAATTGACACAAAGCTAGTGAACTGATATTCAGTGCATATAAGAGGAATAAGAACGGAAGTAAACACTGAAAAGGAAATTGAGACCTAAAATGCCATTTTTTTCTCATGATAATAAAAAATGTTTTGTGAGGATTTTGCCGATAAGGAGTGAAAAGATGAATGAAAGAAAAAAATTGAGATGGAGGAAAGAAAGGACTTGAACATGATGGGAAAGTTTATATAATTGTTAGTTGACATAAAATATGATCAAAAGGACACACTTCTGGAATATACTGACCAATAATGAGCAAAAGCATATACATATCTTGAGGATACCTTGTCTGTGTTATGGAAGGCAGCTTGTGTCAGGGGGTGGAGAGTTTTTCCTGGTCATTATTTATCCTGTCAGACAGTATTGATTTTAATTATGTAGGAGGTACAAGAGAAAAAACCCAGCAGCTCCACCATGCTGGTAGTTACTGGTTCAAGGTTACCAGATTTCTATGAAGAACTGTTGGCTTCTGTTCTGGCAGCATTTGTAAATGTAATTATTGTTTGTGGGAGGCAGAAACTCACTTGAAAGTGTGAAACTCACTTGGAAACTGAAAAATAATTTAAAATATTTCTTCACTGGGTCAGTTTCTTGACTTTATGATAATCAGTGTTCTACATGGCCCCCTCCAAAAAAAGAAGTTACAGCACTCTATATTTGTAGAGGAACTAGAGCTAAGTTTGAAAGTGATCTAAATTATCTCACAGCATAAATACAATTCAAAACAAAGGATATTTCCCTCCCAGAGACAAGAATATAGAACTGTTTTGCCTCAGCTTTTTGCTGAAGAATTTGCTTTTTCAAATTTATGATTTTACATCTGTCCATTACCAAATGCAGATGTGATTTTATGCATTTAAGACATGAGAAGACAATCTGATTTCCAAGAAGGAAAGTCTTTCATATTAAAGCATCATGTTAGTCTTGGGCTTCTGCTAATGTGAAAAGAAGAATGTTTGCTGCTGAGGGACTGAGATCTCCACATAAAATATCTATGAAGGAAATAAATATTTTAAAATGCAAGCACTAAAGTGGTATTGGCACTTCAAAATAGGGTCAGAGGCTGATTCTTCCTTTAGAAGTGTCAGTGTTCTAATGCGTGTGACTGCGTACACTGAACCTTTCATGATGAAGTAACTACTGTTGATTTTTTTCCAATGGAAAAAACATATAGTTCTTTTTTCTTTCAGATCACAAGTTTTCTATAAATAGTAATACAGGGCCTAATATTATGTGAAAATGGAAGTTTTTATAAAACTGATTTATTCTATCCAGGCTGCGCAGAAGAGAACACCAGAATAACATCTGCCTGGCAAGTTAATTCATGTTTCTTTTAATGAAGATAACGTCTTTGAAATGAGCGAAGAATAAGCTGTGCTTTTGCAAGATAAATGTGTCTTTTTCCAGTTGATGTAGATCTAATACTGAAACATGTAAAAATGTACTTCAGCCTAAATGTACTCAGCCTCAGTGCACAAAAGGAGAGGTGTTCAGCATTACGTATTTGGAAGCCAGGAATTTCTGCAGCCTGCTGTCAGCAGCTCTGACTCCTTTCTTCTAGGTAGCATAAAGTTTGCGGGAGGAGACCAAATCTTTGCTTCAAAAAACTCCTTGCACCTAATATTGGTGATATTATTTGATCTCTCTTTTTAAGACAGACTGATAACCAATAGTAGGACTTTCCAATAGTACTGTTTCCTTCTGATGTACAGGGACTACTCACATCTTCTTCCTGGCTTTGCATATTCCCCCAGAATTGGTTTGTGCCTTAGAGCACATGTTTTGGTTTCAACTTTTGGTTTCAAGGTCACATTTTTGTACAGAATCTGTGTTTATTATTCATTAAGTAATTGTCTATAAATATTAAACTTCTAGTAGACTATTAGTAAGATAGAATGAAAGAATATAGATTTTGAGGACCCTAAATGGGAATTTCCCTTGGGTCCTGGGCTTGACACATACTGAGTACCTGTAATTAAATGCTGAGCAATCTGAACTTCTGTTGACCTGAGAACTGAAGTTGCTTCAAATGTGTATATTATCATTTTAACAACACCCAAGTTTCTCTTGCAAATTACATATGGTTTTGGGTAGGGGGAAGGTTGAATAGCTTGTGCTTTTCCTTACCTTGTCTTGCACTCAAACTGGTGGTGGATGAAACACGTGTGTTACTCCTTAGAGTTTGCTATAGCTCAAGACTACAATAACAAAGAGGACCAGAGGGTGGTTTAGCAGGGAGTGGCCGCCCCAAGTCAGTCTGGTCTGATCACTGGTGCTTGCAGTGTCAGCAAAGCAAGCTCATAGACAAAAGCAATTCCTATGTGACATTTGGGTGTTTAGATTAGATGTTAGGAAGAGATTTTTCCCTGTGAGGGGGATGAGCCACTGGAACAGGTTCCCAGAGAAGCTGTGGATGCCCCATCCCTGGAGGTGCTCAAGGCCAGGTTGGATGGGACTTTGGGCAACCTGGTCTAGTGGAAGGGGCCCCTGTCCAGGGCAGGGGGTTGGAATGAGGTGATCTTTAAGGTCGCTTCCAACCCAAAGCATTCCATGATTCTATGATTTTATGACTATTCTTAACTGTTTGTTTAATATAAAAATAATTAGCTGAGAAAAAAAAGACATGCTTTTGCATGTTCCTACAAAGCTCTGCCTATCAGCTTGTTGAACCTTCTTTGGTCATATGCAGCCTGACAAGTGCATAGAAATGTAATAGGATACAAAGAACAGACTCTAGCAAAGTGTAGATGTACACACAAAACCTACATAAGAGCTGCTTCATGGCAGTAGATATAAATTTCATAATCTTATTATCCACCTACACAAGCCTGTACAAGTGCCTTGGATAGAAAAGCATGCAGATGGCAAACTCTATAAAAGTGTGAACAAATAAGGTAATTAAAAGATAGGTTTTATTGCAGATAAAAATGTATGATTGCTTTCCCCTCAAGTGGTACTTCAATAGAAGTCACAGCTATTTGCATGCAGTGCAAATATTTTAATACAAAACATTACCACTATCTTAAGTTCCTGAGAGTGACAGTAGGAATACAGAATCCTGCATTTGTATTTCATTTCCAGACTATCTCTCATATGCTTAGATGTGCCTTACCAATGCAAGTCACCCTTTTGGGTCCAGGCTTTGAAATTTTAGCCCTTTCCAGTAAATACGTTTGAATGAAAATTAGTTTTATTTTCCCTTCATTAAATAATCAAGGAGAGTTGATTCTAGTCTTTCCACTGTACTCACTATATCATTATTATCAGTCCCCCAGATTTATCTCTAGTGAATTTATGTTTGCATACAGAGAAATAGAAGTAAGTATGGAATCTATTCTGAAAACTGCAACTCTCTGCTAAAAATAAAAAAGCACACTCAGGTTGAATGTTTGGATGTGATTTCCGAGTCCAGCCAGTCCAGACAGGTCTGCCTAAAACTATAATTAAGTTGAATGTGTTGCATTGGTATTCTAATTTCCAATTTGGGATTTTGCTACATAAACTCTAGTAGAGTATGTCTAATCTTTATGAGACCCAAAGTCTCTGTATAAACTCCTTGAATTTTCCTCCATGTGTCTCTGCTAAACTGAGATGTGTCTTCTGGCTGAGTTGTAGAGACATTAAATTACTGAGTAAATCAATACAGTGCTGTTATGTCACTGTATCCTTTTCAGAGACCAGCTCAAATTTTGTGTGCTGTAGCTTTGATCCCTTTCATTTAATTCTAAGAACACTTGTTATTATAGTAACTGTTGTTTGTATGTTATTTTAGCTTTTTACTGAAGTAGCTATATAGCAATTTAAATGAAAATGTAATTGGGTTACATCTGTTTTACATGCATGTAATACCACGCAGATGTAAACTTATATTAAAACCATATTTTCTTTTTGGCAAAAAGACATAAAAATAGAATTGTAGCAATCATGCAATACATCTTTTTTTTTTTTTTTTTTTTTAAGTAGTGTACACAAGATGTATTCCAGTGTTTATGTTGTGATGGTAACAGCCCTTTCTATTTTTGTGGGAGCTAACTGGTATAGCTGTACAAGGACAAGTACCCTGTTATGCTGGTGTAAATCCAAAGGAACTCCATTGAAGTTAGTTAAAATTCCCTACCAAACTTATCAGTTTCAATAACTGACTCTTTCCAGAGCCAAATTTCACTCCAAGGATCTCCACTGAAATAAAGAATCTTTGTGAGGCTGCACAGTTATGAATGACAGTGACATTTGGCTTCCAATAGCTTTATTTTAAAGAAAGATGAAATTCTTGCTGATCTTACAAAGTGCTGAGTGCCCTCAGCTGTTGTTGATTTTGATAGGGTTGTTTTCTGTGCTCTGGAAAGAGAGATAAGAGGTAGGGATTCAATTCCAGCTTTCTCTCTGCTTTTGTATAGGTACTTAGGGAAGGTACTTAATGTCTGTGTACTGCTGTAGTCATAACACAGAATTCCTCCTGCCCTATTTGTCCTGTCCTTTTTTTTTTTTTTTTTTTTGACTCTGGGCACTTCATAGCTGGTTACTGTTCTTTGTTTATGTGGTGTCTAGCACAGTGTCAGAATTGAGTAGTGTCCATTGGTACAGGTGCAAGTCTCAAGTGAAATACAGGAATGAATTAGAGTACCTGGTAATTCCCTAAAATTACTAGGATTTTTAAAGACTTTGGAATTTATTTAAAATAGCTCTTGTGTCTGTCATCAGGCTAAAAATATTAAGTATCATGTTTGTTCTGTAGTTTAGCACACAGCTTTTTCATGATGCAATGCCTTGAAGCCTGTGTTAGTGAGGGAAGACTTCTCACTCCCTTAGTTTCACTTAAATAAGCATAAATTCAAAATAAACCATGTATATTTTACTTGGAGCAAGGATATATCTAGCAGACTTTTTTGGTTTCAATATATGTTCCTGTTCAATAACTGCATTTTGGAGAGTAATTGTGAAGGACACATGAGAAAACTGCTGCACGTTTTTCTTCTTACTTTTTACCTATGAACATTTAAGGCTCTGATTCTACGGCCATGAACATAAACATATGAGACAAAATCAGAATATAAATTTAAATTTGTTCCATTTCCTCATTATTAAGTGCTTTTAGGCTAAATCTTGTTGCTCTGAAGTGTGAATTGGGCCAAATAAGGACTTCAGGATTGTCTCTAAAGAGAATTTAAGGTAATCTGCAAATTACCAACAAAAAGATGACAGGAAGCCACACAGAATCAGTATTAAGGTGGTGTTTCTCAGTTGTGCTCAGTAGCTCTGAGCACAAACTTTGTATTTCAGGAGTGAGTACTGCATTTATTCTGAACAATCTGTAATGAGCCACTCAAAATAATTTTCTCCAAACACTTAATTTGTTTTCCCTTGTTTGTTTAAAGTAACTAAGCTTGGAACTTCATGAAAAGTCCACAATCCAAGTCTTGGTTAAAAATTATTACAAAGTAGTTTCGTAAATATTGACAAATCGGATTTTTTGAGCATATAGAGTAAACATCTACTTTTAAAATACTTTTCCCAAATGTGCTGTGTAACTCCTAAGTTTTTTCATTTCATGGAATTTATCTTTTGCTTTTGTGTTAACTGAGCTGGCCCAGTTAACTTTGCTGTATAAGTTACTCTAAATTTTCTTCATGAGTTTGCCAGAGAAATTGATGAGTGCAGAAATCTTTACTTCTTACACGCAGACTTCAGTTAATTGGTTGTCTGTTATGCCATTAAGAGTTGGACTCAGTGATCCTTGTGGGTGCCTTCCAGCTCAGAATGTTCTGTGATTATACATATGATATGTACATAGGATGGTAATAGTAACAGCGTGAAGGAAAGAAACACAAAGAGGTTTTTTTAAGTATTGTCAGGTAAAGACTGGAAGCTGGGATGCTCCACATATTTCCCCTTCCTCTTCCTTTCTGCATGGAAATATTTTTTTCCCTTTCAGTGCCATTCTCCTTCTCTGTGGACTGGGCTGTGAAGCACTTGTCCTCGAGTTAATGATTTATAGAAATAGATATATATAGATGTATAAATATACATAGAGAGATGTATATATACAGATGTATAAATATCTATCGAGGGAGACGTATATATACATTTTTAAAACCTCTTGAGTTTTAAGAATTTTTTGTGGCCCACAGCCATGTTCTCAGTACTGTAGGAACTGTCTCAGTTTTCAGACCGCTGGTGCCAAGGACCCTCAGCTGCTGCTGCTGGGGATAACTCTGCTCTCTGCACCTCTCACGGTATTTGCAGCCTGGGTAAACTCTGCAGAGAATGATTCAGTGTTAACTCACATGGTGACTGCCTGTATGATTTATGGAGACTTTCAGGAGGAACTTAGTATGTACAGAGGATTCTTTCTCCTTCTGGACAGCCGTAACTCCGTTTATTCCATGTAAAAAGTAACTGCCTGTGCTTGGCAAGGAAAGCCATCTCAGAGATGTAGTGGGGAGGCTTAGGACTTCTAAGTACTTTGTCCTGGATCCACAGCTGGTCCAGCCACGCTACTCAAGCATTCCTTCTTTTGGCAATGAGACTGAACATGTCCCAAACCTGCCCTTTTATGCCAGTGCGATGTAATGCTTGTGGTAAATAAAAATCATTGTAGTTGTGAGTTAACATTGACTTTGATTACTGACACCTCCAGTTGACTAAGACAGATCTCTGATTATTAGAATTTTCAAAATAGTCTTACAAAGAGACTGAATATATTTTAAATTCAATGTATTGAGTGCAGGGGGAGAACATATTTACATGATTAATAACAATTATTAAAGCACTTGATGTGACAGGTAACATCTTTCCCTTTCTGCTATGACAGTTTCCTTTGATGAAGAGGTAAATGAGTGTCTGTTACAACTGCCAGAGTGGGAAAAGAGCGCTGGAACTTGGACTCAGTATCAGATCATGTTTCACTAACAGAACAAGATTGATTTATTGTGTTACATCAGGGTTAGATGGACCTAGTACTGCTTCACCACATGCTATTTCATTCCCTTGTCTACTAAGTATGCAAGTACAAACAGCTTTAACACAATTCTTTACCTAGAAACAAGCCTGAGGCTTCATCCAAATACTTTTAACATATGAAAATTGAGCTGCTTTGAACTTGTATGTTTTTGATAACTGCTTGGTATGCTTCCTGGAGGATCACCTGTAGGCTTTTCTTTCCAAATCCTAATCCCTTTGATTAAGTGCCAGGACAGATAGCTCTCATTGAATAACTCCAGTCTCATAATTCTTCCTTCATTCAGAGTTGAAAGGGAGCTGCTCAAGCTTCAATAGGTAAATCCTCAGATTTAGTTAAAGTAATTCAGACACTTAGAAACTGAAATTGTTTTGTTCTGAAACAGGGTTCAGATGGGCTACTGAACATTTACATACCACTTGCTGCCAGAAGCTGTAGGATGAAAAAAAACAAAACAAATTTTTTAGCAAGAAGGATTAAGAGTAGGCAAACTTTGAGAACCAGACATTAAAGACAACCTGGCATGGAAATTTAAACCCAGAAATAGGAACAGAGTTACTTTGCTTGACTGCTCTTGTGGGTTTTTTTCTGCAAGATCAGACTGTGGTGCTGGGCTAAACATTCCATTCCTTCCTTGGCCCTTCTTGTTAGAAACTACCAAAATAGGGAGTAAGCAGGGGGGAAAAAAACACTTAGTCTTTTTATCTTTACAAGTATGCCTGCTGGGAACAAACCTGAGCCAGTTCAAGATTCTTCTATTTAAAAGTGTTTGTGGCAGACGAGTATGACGGGGAATTAGAACTAAACCTGTTAGCTGCTGATATCTGGGGGAAATAGAGCTATCTATTGCACATACAGTTTTGCACACGTCAGTTTGCTTATGTGCATAATGAAGCAGTTTTCTCTGTGGAGGACTTGCTGTTCACCTAGGAAATAAGAATATTTCCATGTGAATAATTTGCCTTGGTTAATTCTAGTACAGCCAGAAATGGAGCAGAACAATTAGAGAAACTACACTCAGTTCATGTGATACAGATTTTCGTAGCTCCTTCAGCCTGAAAATTTGTTATATTTAGCAGAATGCGTCCTGCTAGAATAGTACATGAACCTGAGTGTTGTGGCACTGTACTAAAGAACTGCCCATTCTGTGAACAAGAGATGTGGCTTCCATGGTTATAACCAGTTTCTAGTTAAACTTGAACAAAACCCATTGGGTGACTATGCACCTTGCCAGAATTAGACTTTCAGTCATGTCCTTTTGCCTCTTTGCTACCAGATTGTTCCAAAATATTCATATGCAGTCATTCACTCTTGTAGTTCAAAACAGATAAATTCTTATACTGTCTCCCTTATTTGTTGTTGCCATGGCAGGCAGTGGTGTTATTTCTGCAGCTCTTTGGCAGGTAAGACATGAGCCATTTGAAGATGTGGCTTTACCATGAAAAAAACCCACCACTGGAATTAAGTATAGACGTTAAAAATGACAAGATTAGATTTAAAATTAGGAAATTTGTAAGAAAGCAAACCCTACAAGTCTGGGGTAGATCTGACTGTTCAGATTGCTTTCCAGTGTGGCAGTAAAGTTCAACTTGATCTTTTTCTTTTGAGAAGACTGGTTTTTTTTCAAATCATATTCCCAGTATCAAGAGATTTGTAATTGAGTTGCAGTTCAGATGCATCAATATGATTAAGTTTGGAAGAAGGGTGGAATGGTATCCAGCTGCAATTAATAAACAAAAGCAAGTAGGCAGGATGACATAAATGAGCTAGAATTTTTAAGGACACAAGTGCTAATTTCTTTGGTCTAGAAAATAATTACATAGGGTAGAGGATTAGGATTTCAGTCTTTTCTGGGAGATCTTGCTGGAAGCAGCAGAGCAACACCTATGGTCTCAAATCAGTACAAACTCAGTGTTACATCCAGATGAGTTCATCTCTGTCTAATGGTGTTTTTTAAGTTCTTAGGTCTAGCTTATTATTTCATTCCTTAACTAATTTAATAAATGAATCCAGTAGGTATTCAAATTGTTATTAGGGCAATGACAACTTGAGGGTTCTGGTTAATAAGATAAAAATAAAGTAGTTTGGTTAAATAAACTTTGAAGCAGAAAGCCTGAAGGCCTCTTGTTATTACCTCATTAACAAGAAATGCCATTAAGTTATTATTATTTTCCTGTAATGGTTCTCCTTCTTATCACGCTTGCATTCTGATCAGCAGGGATATTTAATGAAAGAGCAACAAATTTTAAGAAATTACATGTACCCAAGCAAGACTATAAACTAAAAATGTAAATCAAAAGATTTAACTTTTGAACATATACTTTTGAAATGGGGAAAGATTGTTCATGTTCTTATGAAAAAGCTTTGTAATGAAAGCAAAAGTTTATGACACATTTTATTAGACCTGTAAATCTGAAAACTTAGCTGTAGTTTTTAATTTTTATTTTGCCTCCATAACTATTTTTATACCCTCTTTATAGTTGACTGGTCCAAATAAGTTCTGCTAGGAGTCTATGCCCCATTAGTCTTCTATAATAAAATGTGAACCTGGCTAAAATAAAACATGATGCCTTAAGAGCAATTAAGAATGGTCTTTTGTAGATAACTGTAACATGAAATACAATCACTGTTTTTATTAATGAATTTGGGAAAAGCAGGTCAATGATTTATAGCAGAGAAAAGGGTTATTATACATTTTTATTTCTTTTATGTCTCACTCTTCAGAAAACCTTTTAAGACCCCTGAAATAATCAAAATCTGTGTTTCAAATGTTTATCATGTTAATGTGAACCTTGGTATCCTTTTTATTTAGGTAGTGCTATGATGCCAGCTAAGAACGTGTCCTTTTTTGCTGTTACTCCATTCCAAAAAGTGTTAGTTTTGAAAGAAAATCTTGTTGAATGTTTTATAAGAGTGATAAAGTGTAAAAGCTGTGCATTGTACTTTATAAAGGCAGGATTTGAAGGACATGGTCATAATCTGCTGGGCACTGTCTGAGCATAAAGCATAGCATTTAATTAACACATAGTTACTTAAAAAGTAGAAACACAGTTGACACATGTCTCTGTAATTGTATAATAATTGCTTCTTTGTGATTATTACATTAAGCTGCTCATAACTTGAAGTCTTCAAGATCAGAATTTAATATGGCTGGAAATAGAATCAGCACTGTTAAACTTGGAGTTGTTGTTCTTATGTTTGGCACATTTAGCAAACTTCTGTTTGGATTTATGTTGTACTAAATATGCTGCCTGCAACAAGCAAAAAGTGTAAGTTTGCCGTCATTATGAATGGGGGAAGGACAGAGCAGAAGAAGGAAGGTGTAAAATGAAGGGTGTCTTTTCTTATCTCCTTGGGACCATAAATGCTGCCAGTGTTCCGTGGGCTATGTGCTCCTTTGGAGGCCCTGGTTTCCCAAAGCCCTGAACGCTCCTTCTGGGTTCCTCCCGACAAACCAGGCAGCTGGAGGGGTGTCACACATTGTTCTTTGCATCTCAGTCTATGTCTGTGGGGACTTGCAAAGTCTTGAGGCAGCACAGTCTTGCTTACAAAGAATTAGGAGCGTGTTTTCTAGACTTAGTACTAGTGTATGGTATCTCAAATAAGAAACTGATTATTATGTGATAGTATTTGAATAAAGGTAGCTCATTTTGTCTGTGGAACACCTTTTGCCACTGCAGAGCTGAGTGTAGCTTTTAAAGCCATCAGTGTGGAAAGAGAAGGGCCACAGCAATATTCCTCTGGAGGTGACTGCTGGCATTTAGCACATGCAGTATCAAAGTAGAATGTGCCTTGTAAAGAATGGAGTATACACTCCTTAGGCTAGGTAAGTCTAAATTCTAACTGATGAAACCAAACTAAATTTCATGTCTGATACCAACATTTGGAAAAGCAATCAAAATCACATTAGCTAAACTTGTCTTCAATTAAATATATACAGTGTTTATGTACATATATTATATGTGTGTGTGCATATGTATATGTAATTCATGCATATATATTTGGGGGAATGGGTATTTTAGTGTACAAGATGCTCTTTATGCTTCTGAAGTGTAGTAGGGATATGATCACTGGCCTTATTGTGCACTTTGTTTCATCTGTCTTAAGAAAGAGCAAGTTTTAAATGAAGTTTCTTCTATAGGAAATTCTGCTTCCACAACTGTGGAAATAAATGATAAAAGTCAGTAGCCTTACACTTCTGCACTTACAGTAAAGTGTAGTTGCAAATGAAGCAATTTATTTGATTTGTAAACACATTCACAAATGTTTTGACAACCTTCTGGTTTACTCCACAAATTGTGTGGTAGCAGTGACTTCTGGAGTTAAACCTCCTGGCCCAAAACCAAGGGTGGCCTTAACTGTCTTTGACTGCTTGGCCCAAAGTATTATTTGGTGGGGACAAATAGTAGCTGACATACACTGTGCTAGTAATATTCTCTGTCTGCTGTAACAAGATCCTTCCCCAGCCAGTGCAGTGCCCTATTTTTGGAATGTGCTGGCTGGCAGTACAAAGTGGGCAGTTAGTCACCTTGAGTTCCAGCCGCTTGACTTTCACTCGCCGGGGTCTCAGCTCCATGCTCAGTGCTAGCTGCTGTTGGCACAGGCCTTGAGTCAGTCAAAATTCTGTTCATTCTTCAAGATAAGATCTGAAATAAATGTGCCTTTTGAAAACTTGTGTGGTTGCCATAGCCATAGGAATGCAGCCTTCATTTAAAATCAGCAGCACATCAGAGTCACTGTCTGTGCCTTTTAGAAAATGTTATGTGGGGTTATCCAGAGATTCAGAGTCTAGAGAATGAGAAGGATGTGCATTTCCTTAGCTTAGCCTACTTCAGAAAGCTAGCAAAGAAATGTTAGGCTAAACCAAGTAGATGGAAAGAGTCTGGTGTGTAGATTCTCTTTAAAAGTGATAGGATTGTGCTCTGCACTCATCTAGGACAGCTCTGAAATTGCAACAGAAATTCAAACAGAGCTAAAAGGTGAAGTAGCTGAGGAAAAAAGACTGCATTTAGACTCAGCAATCCACCTGTGCAAATCCATTTGGCCCAAATCCACTTGGCCCAAATCCACCTCCAGAAGGGGCAAGGGAACACAGGATTCTGTAGGAACACAGAGGTTGTTACATTGTGGTGCATCATCTGAGTTAATTTGATAACAAAGAACTTAGTTCTGTCTCTAGCAAATCTGAATATAATGGCATTAATGTAGGTGATAGAATGATCCCCACCAAATTCACATCGGGATGTAAAATTTGAGGAAAAATATATACCTTGGCATCATACCATAGGAGCCTGAATGTACTGTTACTGCTTTACAAAGGTTATAGGCTGGATATTTTCTTTTCTCTGCATGGCTCTGAAAATAATAATTGAAATGAATGATAGTTGTCATTGTGCTATAGCACTTTATAAGCATTAATGTAATACTAGTCAGCTTTCACTTCTAGTGTCAACATGGCCAGTTTCCAAGGGTTTGTGTATGGTTTGTGAAAATGTACTTTCATGTGATCTTTCTCTTATTGCAACTGTCAACACAGTTGGGAGATCTGCAGGATAATTTAATTATCACTGGTTTTTTCACATTAAAGCAATTAAAAACAACTTGCAGAACAAGTCAAACAGTTAAATATGCTCATACAGGTTAAAAAGAATTCTTGAAGACAAATAGTTCATATTTGGAGACAGGAGTGGCTGTGGCTGAAGAGTTTTATTGTGATTGTTGTAGGGTTGCTGCTCATCACAGATGACCACTTTTTTCTTTTTCTGTGTTTTCCTCTTTGCTAAGATAATTATCTAATAGTTTATATAAATGCAATAATTAGTCTTTTCTTAACATTTAGTATTTTAAAACACTTCAGATGTTTTTGAAGGACAATGTACAGTGGAATTACCGTGGATTGTTTTAAACAAAATGGGTATTTGGTGTCTTAGTAGTAGTATTGACTTGAGAGTGAATAATAATGAGATTTAAGATGTATAAATCCATTCAGGGCCTTTGCTTGAGAATTTGTGTTGAGGCAGTTCCCATGTTTTTTCACTCACTCTATCTGCTGCTCAGCCTTTTACCTTCAAAACAGGCAGTGTGATTCAGGCAGTAGCCTCGTTTTTTTAGTTTTCAGTGGAACTTGACATTTTTTATTAATATTTTGCATCATTTAAGTTTCCTAACTTGAAGAAATTCAGGGCTACTTGGATGTCTGTGAGAACATTGCTATTAACAACAGCAGGGCCCAGGATTTCATTCAGGAATTTTTTAGAGATTTTGCTTACAGCAGGTGCAGAGCTTCAAATACTGTCCAGAATCAAAAAAGGCGTGTGTATCACATCTCAGAGCAAGTGACTAATAATCTTTTGGAAAATTAGATTCATGCTCGAGATCAACTATGTAGAAATGGGTGTTGGGACTGTTCAAGTTTAGAATTCAGATTCTGGATACTTGGTTTCATTGTTTTCCCTTCATGCACATACCTAGCCAACACCAGCTAATTATTGCGTTTATGGCGTGAGGTGGCTGTTTACAAACTAGTCAACAAAAAGTGTCATCACTACTTTGCATTCTTGGCATTTTCTGTTGGCATTTAAATTCTTTTATATATTCTGATGAGTATTTATTACAGTGTCCCAGAATTATTTTTTCAAGATAACAAAAGAAAATAGAGGAGCATTGGCAGAAGTGATGTTACTATGTAGAATCAGTAAATATATTTGTGTATTCATTGAGTTCGGTTATATTTTAAATTCTGTTGCTGTAAGATATTCTGTACTAAAAAAAGGGGTTTCTTCTCCTTTAGATGAGTAAAGCTTAGTTTGATTTTGATTTATAGGGCTGATCATTGATATTCATCATTGATGCACAGTGAGACATGCCTTCAGCTCCCTCTATGTACAACAGATCTCCAATTAACTTTGTGCTAATTTGCAGATATGCAACAGCTTTATTTTCAGCCTACTGTGTTTCCACTCAAGTCTCTACCTACAACTGTTGCCTGTGGTGGGATGCTATTTTCAATATTTGCAAGTACAGAGTACTTGGAGTAAAGCTTAATTATTAAAATAATGGTTCATAAAAGACCTATACTTTTATATAGAAAACTGAAAATATGCCTTTTCCTATCCACTTAGTTGTTGAATAGAAGAAGCACAAAAATACTTCTTAATCAATTTCTTTCAAGTCTTTGTGTTCTCTGCTAGGAAATTGTTTTGCTTTTTCGTAATTCACAGAGGTTTCCTTGTGCTTTTATGTGCCAGTGTGTGTGACACTCAGTTCTGCACTGCTTGTACTGAGGCACCTAATGTTATTTATGTTGTCCTCTTAAACACTGTAAGTGATACGAAATATGCACTAAGGACTTCCATAGAGAGAGAAATACTTCCTTAAAATTTAGTTTACACAGGTTTGGGATGAAGCAACCCACAGAGCAGTTGCTGAGATCACATACACAGACATTGTGCTTTCTGTAATTTTTAATTGCTTTTTAAATTATAGACTAGAAACTGTTTGATGTCTTGAAAAGGGCTGAGTCTTTCTGTGGTTCGTGCTCTGGTTTGGGGGCTCTGGCTGAAATTTTATAGTTCTTTCAGGAATTCCCTCAGTGAGTTTGGAGGAGTCTCTTCATGAAATGTGAGAAAGCACTAGTTAGCTAACTGTGCAGAGCAGCTTGTACAGACAGGAGAGTGGATGTCTCCAACCTCCATGCATAAGGTATATTTAAAATCACATTTACTTACAAGCTAAATGGTATGTTTGCACTACACTAAACTGTATTAAGTTTAATGGATGCTGGAAACACCACCAATAATCAAAGGATTTTTAGTGAGATGTGTTAGTGTATTGAGGCTGGGCTAAGATACTCAAGTATGAGCATTCTTTCAGCAGGAGATATCAGACTTGCTTGTGTTCCTTCATTTAAGGCCAAATGTCAGATCATCTTTCAGTAATGCTAGTTGTTTTTTTTTTTAATTTTTTTTTTTTGCTAGGGCATATAATGTTGTGACAATATTTCGATGCTGTTATTCCCATAAATTACATATTGGATGAAAACATTTCAAGAGTATCAACTGTTTACTGTAAAGATGGATTTGCTCTGCTTACCTGAATCCTCCTATTTCCCTTGCAAAATTTCTTTGAAAGTCTGTAAAATCATTTTGTGTATTGTCTGTAGAGTATAAAGAAAAAAGGTACACAGAAGAGGGGGATAAAAGAGCATTTCAATTATGTGATAAATAGAAATGCTTATGTTCTTTTTGTAAAAAAAAAATCAGCTCTGTATATCTCAGATTATATTACTGGAATGGCACACTGAGTGGTTTCCTGCACGAGGGTCAATTTAATCTTTGTGTTTTGTTGGACACTGCCTACACTGGCTCTGAAAGCTGTTTTTTTGAGAATATAGTTTCTTTGAGTCAGATGAAAAGGGTACTAAGAATACAATAATGTTGGTAAAATGGAGTTCTTGGGAGCACTGCATTATCCTTGCTTGTGAACTTTTAGTAGTTTGATTTTCTATCAGACTAAACAAGAGTTGAAAGATGACTAGGTCCTACTGATTATGTGAAAACTTTATCACTCAGCTGTTACCATCTGAAGTCCTGTGTAAACAGCTGGACCGCAGGGGATGCTCTCTAAATTGTGAGGTCTTCCCGGTTTGCTACCACAGAACACTTGACTGCAAGTCAGTCTTTGGCAGCTCCTGTTAAAACAGACCCAGTCCCTGTGTTAGGTCATCTATTAGAGGTACATCTCTCTTCTAAATCAAGTTAAGCTTTTTTCTGGGCATCTGCTTTTTATCATCAAGATTTTTAAACTGCTAACACTCATTACCTTGAACAAAGTTTTCTTACTGGAGGACTAAGTAGCTGCATATGGGTTTCCTATGCTTTGGACATGATTTTCCACACTGCATCTATGTGCCTTTGAGGAAAGAGGCATTTTGTTGATCTGCTTGGGCTCGTGTTTGTATAATTACTGCAGATGCTTTGAAGAAATGAAATTTGTGTGTGATCTAAATTGTGAAGTTAAGGAGACTTCCCTGCCTCAATTGTAAAATTTACTGTGAGAGCTACCTGCTAAAAGGGCTGAGCAGGATTGGCTGAGAAAGCTACAAGAAAGCATTTTTTCTGTTTGTCCTCTGCTGGTCCTGTTGCAAAGGTATTAGAAAAAAAATTATGAAGAGAAGTAAGGGTCTGTGTTATTCTTAATAAATATAAAGGCAAGTTTAAATATGTTATATAGAAGTTAGAGTAAGTAAAAAGAAAATCAGTGAAAGGAAATCAGTAAGCACTGACATTTATATTTGCATCGTTCTGCTTTAAAATAAATATGTAAAAATAAACATGAGGCTGTACAGGCATCTTAAGATCAATGAAACCCAGTAATGAAGCAGCACACTTGTTTACAGCTCAAGTGTTAAAGTCAGATGGCTGAAGGAGTTAAACACCTGGAGCAAGGCTGCTAAACTGCTAAGCTGGCTTTTGGCAGCAGTGGCAGCGTGCAGAGAGAGTTTTTCCTTCATTATGGTTCACTGACTAATTCATTCAAAGCTGAGAAACCAATTGAGAATTGAAAATGCAGGAAAGCTTCTTTTCCTATTCTAACCTTTATATATATTGATATATAAGAGGACTTGAGCTGCAGGTTTTAAATGCTTGCTGGACATGAAAGACAAAAATAAAAGAATTATTTTTTTGGTAATATATCCAATCTACTAAGTTGTATTTTAATTAAAAAAACAACTACTCAAGAAATTATCATCTTGTACCTTTTCAATTTTTCCTAAAGGTAAACCTAAACCTTACTTTTTTATCACTTTTCCTAGGTATTTAAATAGTAATTATTTCCAAAGTAGTAAAATATATAGAATTGGCTAAATAAGTATGTGTTATATAGAATTGACAAAATGCATTTCTATCAAGTATGGTGTTATCATATTGAGTTGTAAAACATTTTTTTTAATAGTTATTAGTCAATTAGTATTTTTGTAAGAAAACAACTGAAAGTTTTAATTAGCGCTTCTTGGCTTCTTACAAATAATCTCTTCTTTTGGTGCTTCCATTTCTGTTTACTTTGTTGTTCCTCTGAGCTAAAACTATTCTTTCATGATGAAATATAAGGTTCATGTGGCAGATCTTGAGCATTTATAGATAGCAGTAAGTGGTTTATGAAAGTGTCTCATGTTTAAAAAGGCTAGAGGTCATGTATGTTTTGATAAACTATATTTTTTAACCAGATCTATTTTATCCTGCCTGTACTTGTAAAGGCAAGGAAGAAGTCTCATGTACATTCTCAAATTCAATTTAAGCCCTCTGCCTAATTTGTTGAATATATTTGGGAAATTTGGAATAGAGTTTTAGATAAACAGATGGACTTACACAGAACTGAATTACAGGAAATACTCAGTTTGAAGTTTTAATTTTAGTTTTTCCTCACCTTTTGATTCGGTAAGTTAGACACAAGTTAGAATACTTTTAATCTAATACCTACTTTTGGCTATGATCTTTTAGTTACCTAAACAAAGATTTAGATCAGTGTTCCCAGGAATGCGTCAAGTATTGGTTGATTAAGATTTCAAAGGTTTTTTTTGTTGTTTTTTTAAATATAGGATTGCAATTGTAGATAAATATTTTTCTAGTTTATTAAGCTTTATTCCATCTCTCTATAATTTCAAGTTTCATAACCTTTTCCCTCTTATTTCAAGAGATATTTTGAATATGAAAAGATCATGTCAAAACTTAGCTCTACCCTTCATCGGGCTTTTTAAAACATGAGTTAGAATTCTGTTTCTAAGATAAACAGATTTGGATCAGAAAGATTTTCAACTAGCTAGTATTCATTTTGGCTGAGAGTTCAAGCAACATCTTTAATCATATTTTTGTTGATTATTTATTAGTTTCTGTGGGAAATCAAAGGATAGACAACCTAAAATACGTCTTCCGTAAGATACATCATGAATCAGAAGCTGTAGCAAAGAATTTCTAGGATGTGCCTTTCATGTACTTATATGAACTGATTGAGAGATAAAATATACATCTTTAGTGTGTGTATAACATGCAGATGAAGGCTGACCCAAAAATGGAAGGCACCACTATCTGGCTGGAGTAGGATTTGTATTTCTTTACCAGAGTAAGAAAATCTGTTGTGAGAGAAAAGAGTATTTCTGTTCTGTTCCTTGTCATCTGAAGGACAGTGGTTATCCCTAATGCAAAACATCAAAGGAAATGTGCATAAAAGTGCACATTAAGAAGACATTGGCTGCCTTTGGAAATCTTGCAAAATGTGTGTTTCCATAATTGGCATGTACTTGTATGGGGTAGTAATAAAATTTGATATCATTCCACTGTATCTGTGAGACCCCCATCAACTTTTAGCAGTCATTGCTGTGTACTTTTGAATGGTGATAGTCGAAGACTGGCCTTAGTACTGACACTTAGGAGGAGACAACAGTCTCTTCTTGGAACGTAAATACTCTGTGCATTTTATTGCACACATGAGTGGTAGAAAAAATATCAATTGATTGAAAATGTGGTTATGTAAAACTAGTTCTGTGTTTTGAATCTGCTGCTGAAAAAAAATATCATTCCAAGATTTTTACAACTTTATTAACCCACATTTCACTCAGGAAGCTCCTTGGCCAGGGAGAAGCACCATTGTCTAACAGAACAAGTGAGAAGTATTTAGCTCATTTCCAGCTGCCACTTCATGTCTCTGAGCTTTTCTAGCTTCTTCAGCTTGCAGGGGATTTGTCGCCTTCCTGCCTTCCCTTCCCCCGTCTGTCTTGGTGCACATTTTCTAGGTTTCCTACTTCTCTAGTAACAGGGTACTTACCATCAGTGATGTAAATTTTTGCTGCAATAATTTGTTGATACAAACTGAGCAGACAGAATGTCCATCATTAAATGCTCCACCAGGATGCTGCTGGCTGCCAAGAGAAGGATTGAAATAGTGAAAAAGTGATGCATGCCCCTAGCAAGAATACTAGAGAAAAAAAAATTATGAGTAGATCCATGCCAACTTTGTGGTGGAATTTGGATTTTCTTCCAAAATGTATTGACAGTTTAATAAAAATAATTTAAGTATGGAATTTTATCACTAAAACCAATTATTTTTCTCATATTTTTTTCCAGTGTGAGTAGCAAATACATTTTTCTCTGTGTACACCAGTTTGGCAGGAGAAATAATTATATTTTTCTTCCCTCCAACACAGGATAGTAGAAACCAAAAGACAAATATAAATTTTTTATAAAATAAATAATATAGCATGTTCTTCATTTTTTTATTGGAAAGCAATCAAATATCTTTTTACAAGAATATTTTCTTTCTATAAAATGTATTGAGCTTTTTTTCAAAAAGCTCTTTCTTATGGAGGGGGAAGGTAATGATTTCATTTAAATCTTTAAGCTTTTCCTTGTGAAGGTTTCCGAAGGGCAGAGTCTGCTGCAGTATTAAAACAGAGGTTTAGTGCTGCATTTGGAATTGGGTGGTATTTGGCAGTCTGAATATCAGTGCTGCCAAATATAATATGATTCAAACACCGCTAATAGTTTCTACTTAGCCATATGTGTGATTTTGTAAATGTCTATGGAAATTGTGCAATACTCATTTTTTGGGGATGATCTATACAGGCAAACACAAACTGTGTTCTCATGCTGCGTCCTAAGGCAACATCTCCAAATAAGAGAAAGTACGAGCCACTAGCTAAAATACAGCATAGCTTTTATTTTGAGAGCTTGTGTCATCTTCAGTGTAGAAGTTCTGTCTATCCAAAAATAAATTCATTACCTTGTGCTTCATTTTCATCTGATGAGCCAAATGCTTGAGGAAAGCATCGACTCTTAATTAGAGAATTAAATAAGAATAAATTAGGTACAGCTCTATGTTTGCATGCCTTTGTCAAGAAGGTGAGAGATGCTACTGCAGTTTATTTCACTTGTATCTTAAAGTGAGAGCAAAGCCTGCTGTGTTTTCCCCTGCTCTTTTCATAAATACTTCTTTTTTTTTTCTTTATTGTAGTGATTTAAAGACACTTGGGACTAAGGATTTTTTATTTTTTTAAATAGTCATTATTTCGTTTCTAGATATATTGGTGAGGAAACAAAGATTACCTTGTTCATAAGGGAATTGGTGCCCCAGGTTAATGTCCAGGTGTTCTTTCAACTGATGGCTGAGACTAATTTCTTCCTGGCCCTCTGGTAACCAGCTGAAGCAGGAGCCCAGCTGGTATATCTTCACTCTTGCATACCAACATCTTTCACTGATTCACAGATTTCCTTATATCCTCAGTACTTCCTCTACTGCTTAACAATCTTTGAACAGTAGTTTGAAGATAAATGCTGTTTTACCTTGCAATGGCTGCATCTGAACCAAGGGATGAATTATTTTTATTTTTTTTTAAATCATAATCTCATAATGATCCTCATAAGCTCCATTTGTCAAAAGGTCATAAATTTGAGAACCCATCAAAGGTTTGCTAGAGAAATACTTAACACTGAATATTATCTGGTTTGAATCTTGTGAGTTTGGATGGCATTTCAGCAGGCAATGCTACAAAGAAGAGTTCCTAATATGTTTAAGTCAAGCGTTCAGTCTCTTATTTTCTCACACATACACACTTATCTGCTGCCACCTGTCAAAGTTCACAATTTCAGTCAGATTTTACCTGTTACACATAGACTGTGTCAATCTAAAAATACACTCAGCAGCAGAGACATCTGATGTTTCTTCGTTGAATTCTGAATTTTGGGGTGCGTGTATCCCATGCTTAGTTTTTAAGCTTCCTTGCAAGGTTTAAAGATCTTTTGTATTCACCATTTGGTGTATGCCCTGTTTGAATAAGGGAGGTAGTAAATGTTGGATGGGAGCAGGCGAGGGGACAACAAAGGGGATGCCATCAGTTTTAACTGCATCTTAGGAAAGAATATGCTCACCCTGAGGGTACATGGAAAGTGGAAGCTTCAGAATTGGAGTTTCTTGTGGGAAAAGATGACAAGCAAAGTGATCTTTGCAGGTGCTGTTGACCAGTGAAGTAGGAAGAAGGCAGTTCGCTATTTATGTGGTGGAAAATATTAGATGGGAGTGCACAGAATAGAGAGAAATAAATGTAACCACATGCTGTAAACACCAGCTTGAGGAAATAGACTCTGAAGACCACTGTCAGGGAAAAACAGCAGAGTCACAAGGGATTCACTGAAGTAAAACAACTTCAGAGTTTTCATATGAGCCAGGATAAAACTTCACAGTTCTGAGTGCTTCTCAGCACTGCTGTGGATGTATTGGTGTGATGTTACTTGGTTGTATATAATTGATTCATACAGGCTACGTACATTTGGACATTTAGACCAAATTGAATTCAGAGCAAATTACACATAACTGCACTGGCCATGAAGGAGTGGTAATTAAGATGTGGAAAGAAAAGGAAGTCCTTATTCACCAGAACGTCCTTATAACTCCATGTCTGCTTTCATTGTAGTCACTCAGATTTTTCCATCCCTGTCAGCATGAGAAACATTTAAATCACTATTGACAACTGTAGGAGAGGGAAGGTAGAAGCAGCTTATAATAATTTGTGTAAAGGATTGTTGGTTGAACAGCTCTTTTGAGAGAACTTCTGAAATGATTCCTTTTGTGTTGTCTGTAAAAACTAAAATGCAGTTCAGTGAGTTATGTTAATTCTCTCAGGTCTGTGTACAGTATCATCTGAGGATTCTTCAGTTCCACAAGGACCTTCACAGCATAACTGCATGGTCTAATTATATAATCACACATTTACACCACTTATGTCATTAAGTATAATTGCACTTGCCATGTGAGCATGCAAGTTCATGATAGAGCAAAAATTACTATGAGAAAAGTGATACAACAGAATCTTAAAAAAAATAAATATGTAAGACATACTTACCAAAATATAGTATGTACTAGAGGCTAAAAACTCCCATGATGCACAAATACTTGCAAAATCTCAGTGTTTTCTTACGCAAGCACTTGTGAAATCTTTGCTTTAATTTGGCTGCAGTTTTTGTTGTTAAACTCATCTAATGTCTGTGCTACATAGAAATGATACTTGTTGAGAACTGTAGTTCTGAATGTAAGCAATTAAACCTTTGTGTATAGATTCTACCATCATATTTAGCTAAGGAAATACGATCTAAATGGCTTGATAGTTTTACAAGACCTGCATTAGAGAAAAACATGGTGCAAGAGTTAGTGTGGCACAAGTCTGCAACTGGCACTCTCCATTCTATCCCTGGTGTGGTATTGTCAGTGGGAACTGTTATTCCACTGCTGGTGGAACAACAATATTTTGGATGAGACAAAAGTTCTGTCTTTGAGGTATTGTGAAGACTCCTGGCATATATTCCACAGGCACTCTGTGAAGAGAAGAGCCGTGGTCCAAATTACATGCAGATAGGTGTACTCAGACTCGTTCCCCAGACTTTTTCATTTGGACCCCGATTTACCTTTTCCTAAAACTATTGATTTGTGTTAAACAGCTGTTGCCTTTTATTCAGACCTGGCTGGAGTTCAGCAATTTATCTGAAGTTGTGAAGGTAGTCTAGGACAACTCATCAAAGGCTCAGCAAAAGCAGTTTCTTAATGGGAAGTAATTTTCCAATCACCATATAACAGAGCCATAATAATACATTGGAGTATCCTTTGATGTAGCTTAAGGCAGGCAGTTGCCTAATAAGAATGCCTAATTGTGTCGGTTTCATTGTACACAGCTCAGGAACAATTTTCAATAGCTTCTAAGGTATTATAAGGTGCTTTTGAGTGAAATTTAAATTCCAGATTATATCATATAATGAAAATGGAGACATGCTGCATTAGCATAATTATATCTCTCTAGTTGTAAATATTTATATAACAATAGTGCAAATATAGACAATAGACCAAATATAGTTATGTGCTTTTATTCCAGTTGGTCTAAACATTCAAGAAAAACTAGTTCTTCAGCAGTTCTAGGAATAGTTTACTTGTCAAGTTACAAATAAGCTTTTAGAGGATTTAAGCTCACCTTTCTAACACAGATTTATTTTTTCTTATTTATTTGCTTCAAATATTTCACCTTTTTTTTTTTTTTAATGGTAACCCATGAAATTTCTCGTACTTCTGTAAAGAAACCCACTTTTAAGTCCAAGTTTCTGTTGGAAAACCATGTTTATAAAGCTCACCTGTACCTTTCTTTTAAAGAGAAGCCTGGAGAAGGGACATTGTCTGCTAGGTATCTCTCTGAACATATGGGCTGAATTACTCAGCAAAGAATTGAACTACGCTGTTTCAGATTGGTTACGGTGGTAAAAACTGCCTCACACTGCTCTGCAGAAGAGGGATGGATAAAATGCTCTTTGAACAGTCAAGATTTTTTAAAAATGTCAGTGCAGAGGGCTTGCATTTGTGTTTGGCTTTCTAGACCTGCCTCTTGACCTTCTAATTACTTGATTTGAAACAGCACTGAGGGTATAATAAAACTGGAGGTTGTCTCTCGTTTGCTTTATCATAAATTAAAGCTGTTAGTTTGGTGAGGTGAAAGTAAAGGCAGAGTGTTCATTACTGCTCAAGTGACGGCTTGTCAATAGCACTGCCTTTTAGTTTGTTCTAGTCAGCACTTGCTGTGCATTTTGTTGGACCACTGGGAAATAAATACAACAAGATTATACATTTGGAATACCACAAGAGTTCATGAAGGGAAAAACCAAAAAAAAACCCCAACCAGATGATAAATTATACACTTGGTAGAAAGTGACATGCTATCTTGTGCTATTAACAACCAGAGATAATTGCAGTGAATTGTAATTGCAGTTTGCAACTTACAGTACAGTGTGTCCAACATCAATCTTAATAGTGAACAAAGCAATTTATATTAAAAGTTAATTCACTTGGTAAGTTTCGGCTGTATACAAGGGAGCTAACAGATGTAGCTTTTCAGAAAGTTCAAAGGCATTTGGAACATGGAGCAAAATGCTAATGTAGTAAGCCTCAGAGAAATATTGCATTACTACTTGTAATGAAAACAAATGTATGCCATTATATCCCAGTTTGTGTTTATTTAATAAACTATGCAGTTTTGTACATTGAAGAAATTCTGTTTCTGAATGTAACAAAACCAGATTTTTAGTCATAGATTACACAAGTATAGTAATTACATATGTATAACCAAATGGGGTCTAGATTTCCATGTATTTGATTCTATATTCAATTTAAACTTACTCCTTTTATGAGTCAGTGCTAAAAAGAGTGCGTGTGTGTATGTGTTTATACATACGTATTACTGGAATTTTTAAATCTAGGCCTTTATTCTGGAAGTGTTTAGTAGTACCCAGGGTATTTTGCTAGGTTGCCTGGTTATAATTACTCTAGATTTTGAGTGATGTCTTTAATTGGATTTAATTAAAATGAAACTTTATTTTGGGAGAGCCTAACACCCCTTCTCATGGAGATGATAATCTGGCATTCACTGACCATCCAGTGGTGCCCTCCTGTCTGGGAGAGCTTCTGCGTACCCACTGACTTTGTTTTGTGGGCTACAGCACTTCACATTTACTTTAAAAAGCATTAACATTCTCTGAGTGTTGTGGTCAGTCCTTGGTGCTCACCAAATGACGGAGAATTCCCTGATCTGCAGAGTCATGTTCCAAACACGTCCTGCTGTGCTCTGGGGCTGGCTGTGCATTGGTGGGTGACCATCGATACAGTTTGAAAATGCAGGGTGAAAGTGCTGCCGTTTTTGATAGTTTTGGCAAAGTATGAAAATCTCCCAATTAAGACATAGTTAGATTTGCCTAACTGGATAATTGCTGCGTTTTTTAGAATGGGGAAAAACATTGAGAGGGAAGGGGGTTGAGAATGTTTTACTTACTGTCACCTTACGGATCCCCAGCTCATTCAGAGGGTTCATCCGACAGAAGGGAGCATTGCTCCCCATTTTATATCATCTTGCTTTTCAATAAACATCTTGTCCTTATGAGAGAGCAGAGTTTGTTCATATATAAGTCTTGTCTAGGGTTTCACCCAGTGTGAACTGCTTTAGTTCTACTGAATTCATTGGAACAAAGACATTTAACACTAGCTGATGATTGATTCTCACAGGAGTTTGGGGAGTAGCTGAAAAGCTGGACTGAGGCTATTTTTCTTCTTCATGACATTATTTTTTTTAGGTAGATAAGAATGTGTAATTCAGAACTAAAAATCTTGTTTAGATGGATAGCTTGGAGCTTTGCTTGTCTCTGCTGAAGGAAATCCAGAGCTGCACTAAATGTCTTATACATGTATCTTATTTTGTCTCTCCTATACAATGTACACATGTGCATTAGGAAGGGTCAGGGTTTCAGTAGAGATCTGTCCTAATAAAAAGATGGTCTTAAATTATTTGATCATTAAAGTTTTCATGTGGAGATAAACAAACAGTATGTAGTAGCACACTTTTAAATTTGATTGCAAATACTTGGCTGCAATTTTTAGAATGATATAGAAGATAAAAAAACCTTTGCTTTTTTGCTGGTAATTAATTTTCTCCTGTAAACAAGGTACTGAATCTGACATAAATTGGCAGGAAAGGTAATTTGAGAAATATAGCTTAGAAATGTTACATATAATTTTTCATTTATTTTAGCAGAAGTCATCTATAGATCTAAGGGATATTTTGACAGCCAGTAATTATGGATGTACATTATCCTATTCAAATTATTTTTGTTTACTTTTTCATAGATTATAGTAGAATTATTAAAAATACAGAAAAGTATATTTTACTTCATTTTATCAGGAGCAAGTTTCTGCATATGTGAATTACACTAAGTAGTGTAATTCATTTTCCAGAGAAGGGCATGTGGTACTGCCTGTATATATATGTATATTTTTTTATAAGTCATAAAAGGAACTGAGTTCTTTCCCTTAGCTTTGTGACTGTAAGTGCATGTTCCATGTAGTATTCTGCTAGCAGAACACCTATCCAAAAAAACATCAAACCAAATTGATCCTAAAATGTATGTCTCGTCTGTAACCCATTTTACACTGAAAAGTAGAGGGAAGTTGGACAGCTCAATGTGTAGAATCACTGCTCCTGGCACTGGAACATCTGCCTGCCAGCGTGGGCAGGTGGATAAACACAGGAATAGTGCTGTAAGTTCGGAGCAAGGATCCATCAAACTCCCGTTCTGCCTCCAGGAGTGGCCACGTGCAGATACACAGAGAATAAGGACAGGGCAGGTACAAATGGTATTTTATTCAGTCTCTAGGTATGAATGAAGGGGATTCTTATCTGTGATGCCAAGGCCCCAGTGCTGTGTCTGGGCAGCTGTTCCAGATGTGTGCTGCAGTAGCCTTGGAGTGACTGACTCTTGCGCTGGGGCCGTGGTGGAGACCTGCCTGGCAGGGACTTGCTTTCCTTCTCTTCAGGTACCACTGGGATACTGTAGCAGTGCGTGAGGCTGGGAAGCACAGGCTGGAATGGAGTAAGATTGTCTTGCAGGAAAAAAATAATTGGAAAACACAAGGAATCAAATTTTTGAAAAGCTCAGCAGTTAAAACCTTCTATTTAACAATCTGGTTAAAGGAGACAGGTTTTCACAGGAGTTCACGTACCGTGTATGTATTTACTCTCCTTATATATACATTCCTTAAAAAGGTGTGCCTGTCTTCTTCCCTAGGCACTCTTTGAGAAATGTCAAAAGTGCAATTGTAGAAATAGACTACTTGGGACCCTTCATTCACCTAGAAATTAACATAAATCATAATCTGGGAACAGACTTTATTCCTAGGCTTTATTGTCTCCCACCAGAACAGTTAAATGGCCAGACATCAGAATTACTGAGCTGTTAGAAATTCTTCACCCAGAACAGAATTTATTTGGTTTTTGCACATGGATATCCGTAGAAGGAAAATTCCTGAAAATTAGTCTTGTGAGTCAGATGTGGCTTAGTATTGCTCTTTCTTTGTGTAAATGATGTCACTTTGTCCATTAATGAGAATGTTTAGCATTAATTTGTCCTATGTTCAGCACCTACTTCAGAGAAAAGGTTGCAAAGTGTTAAAAAAAGAAACTTAGTGTCAGGAATTTATTAATAATGAAAATGAGCAACATGGGAAAAGCCTGAAGGATTCTACAAGGTAAATAATGGACCATGCCATGAAATACCTTTTAATGTAATTGCACTTGAAATAATTTACAGTATTCTTGAAACAGAAAAATGTGGGTAACAGAAGGATCTGCTATATTTTTACTTCTTCAAAGCTCAAATATATTAGGGATAAGGAGAGGAACAGAAAGCAGAAGACATTGACTAGCAACTCCTTTTTAAATATTAGGGTACTAGAACTAGATTAACTGATTTGCCACTGGAGTTGGAGAAATAAAAGCAGTAAGTTTGATAGTTCTAAATTTTAAATTCCTATTGTTTCTTTGCAAGATTCCAAGAAGTTGTATGCACATGGGGAAATACTTGCACATTCTGGTAAAAATTCAGTACCTTCAATTACAGTTTTATGTTTGCATTCTGTGTTCACTAATACAAACATCATTATTTTAGTCCTTCCATATTACTTTTTGTCAGTAGATCTCTGAACATCTTACTAAGAGGTAAATAATGTTGTATTGCAGGAAACTGATGAACAGAGAACTCAACCAAAGTGACTTTGAAATTCTGTGGTGTGTTACTTTATTTAACAACTTTTAATTATCCTTTCAAACAGTAAAACCGGTATCCTATTTAGATCGCATGCCACGTAATGGAAATGAAAAATACGCACTACAAGAAACAAGATTACTGAGACCGTTGTCTGAAAACAATTTGCTGAAAGCATTTAGGCCATTCTTGCAAAATAAGGATGTGTTAAAAAAAAAATTATATTCCTGTAAGGAATTTTAATAAGATCCTCTTCGAACTTGAACCTAGTTCCAGTTTTTAGGACTTTTGTGGGAAGAAACAAGTCTAACTCTGGTTACATCTAGACAAATGAAACCAGGTCAGGAAACCCAGCTCCTCCACCGCTATAGTCTGTGAAAATACGATCCAGCCTGAATATTTGGTGTGGTGTTTGTGCTAGGAAGAAGCATGAACAATTCTGGTAAAACAGTGCAAATAGGAATTTGGGGTTTGGAGGGGGTTTTTTGTTGTTATGAAATATGCAAAACGGGTGAAGTTATTGCAAGCTGGATGTTTGCTGCAGTGCATTTGTGTTTCAGGATCGCAAGTAGCTCTGGTTTTAGGCATTAGAAAAGAGATGTCAGTGGATTTTTTTTTTTTTTTTTTCAAAGTAAACACACAAGTAGGAGGGTTAAACAAAGAAAAGTTTACGTTATTAAATGAAGTTCCAATACTTCTTACTCGCTCAAGATATTTGCAGCAAGTTCTCTGGAGTAGAAAATGAAGGGAATGTGCCATGCAATTTTTCTTTAGCCTTTTTGCAATGCAACAGGGCAATCGATACAAATCTTTGCAGTAATCATATATTGATTTTCCTAGAATATAACTCCATTTAAAGCATTTTTATCCCCAGGAGTGAAAGCATTGGAGGCTATCAAAGGAGGAAGTAGCTTTCCTTGACCCCATCTGCAGTTCACATTGATTAACAGAGGCTAGGTAAAATAAATAAATATGTGTGAGAGAGAATAAAGAAGAAAGAGTCACAGAAAGGTTAATACTGGCTGGGGAGAAACATAATTATAGTGCATTAGGGTTTTTGTAAAATTATTAGGTCAGGATAAGCTAACAAGTGACTTGGAGAAGGTGGATTCTTCATTAAGTCAGAGCCAAATATTGCAATACCTATTTTTCACTGACTGTGCTACAAGTTCAAATAATGTGGAGCTTTCTAATGATCTGTCCCTGTGCACATGCAGGTATCAGGACAGTGAAATTGAGTTGAAACTGGTAGGTTTTCACTTTACCCTGTAATGGAACGTCTGTTATGATATACTGAGCCTGGGATAAATTCGTAGTGAGTGTGCAGAGGTGGCATTGAAAGAAGCTTGATGAATCCATGACATTTTATTTTCATTAATCGTAAAAATGCTGTTGTTGTAGATGGTTTTTAAAAGTTGCAAAAATGCAATAGATTTGTTTTCTTTTTTATTTAATTTTATGAAAGATTAAAAATCATGTAAGGTATTATTTTGATATCAAAATGTTACTTGATATGTTACTTGATATTTTAGTAACATGAAGCAAGTCTCTCCTACTTTCATGTGCTGAATACAGTTTTCAGTGTTTAACCTCTTTCTTTATTCAGTGGAACTGCAAAGTAGACAATGTCACATCTCCTGTAAGTGTCACACTCTCCTCGGAGACAGTAAAACCAAGGCCATATGCCATAATTTTGGAATCAGATTTTTCTCGAAGCCAGGAATTTTAGGATTTTGTGATTCATCTTAGCTGCCTTAAAAGTCCCTGCAGCCCATGCCATGCATCTCTATGCTTTCAGTCTGGCAGTTTTACCTCCTCTCCTGCAACTTCGGTCATTTCCTGGCCTTTATCCTCCCTTCCCTATGTTTTTGTGGCTGAAGCTAAATTCTCCTAGATCAGCCTTTATTAAATTAAAAGGTGCGTGTAGCCTCATTATCCTTTGCAGTGCGTTGTAGTTGATACTGTTTATTTTACCAGCAGCTTCAGAGCTATTTTGCTTCAGGCAAAGCAACTACTACATATTGTCAGATAAAGTACCTTATCTGTCAGCAGCACTCTTGTGAATTAATCATAATTCAATAGGTTTACTAATCAAGATTTGAGATGAATGTTTTGATAGAGCAATCAGATTTGTCCAATCTATCATTACTTGACAGTTGCTTTAGGCAGAGTGCTAACTTGGCATTAGGACCTGGTTTGAATCAGTTTGGTGTGGCCCCACCAGTCAGTGGCATCAGTTGTTGAAGCAATGGACTTCTGCATAGATACTAATTATAGTTCTTTTTCAGTTTGAGAGAGACTGGAGTGAAGCTGAGATCAGGCAGCTCACACCTACCCTGTTCCACATTATCAAAACATTTTTGAACCAGGAGTTCACTTTGTAATTTTCACAAATAACAAAACTGTTCCAAGCTCGTTGACAAATCTGAGACATGATTTATGATAGCATATGCAAACATTGCTCAGGACTGAAAGGGTCACTGGAATAGAAAGGAGATAAAGTTAATATATTGTTAAGTGTTGTTAATTATGAATCAAGTCACGTCTGATGTCACTAAAATTTGTTCTTTATTTTGCCCAGTTAAACATTCTTGGGGGTAATTTACAACATAGCTTGCAGCAGTTTCCTCAATTTGAAAGCATAAATGAAGGCTTTCATTGTATATTGACATATTTTTCTTGTTAAGCAATGTTTAAAGTACTGATACAAGGTGCTGTAATAGTGGGTTAGACTACAAGTGCAAGTTTGGTACATTGTAGTCAATAATGCATTAGTGTGGGAAAATGAAGAAGAGAATTGATGTGTTTGGGGTTTTTTTAACATGGATGGAGAAGAAGGAAAAAAAAGCCTTCAAACATCCACAGCTAAATATAGACCTATTTTCCCAGTTCATGTAATTTTAGGGTGTGTGTTAGTAGTGTGAGCACAGGACATGTATGGACCTTTAGTTTCATCATCGTTTAAACATATATTCTTTCTTTCATGCTAATCTTATGGTACTTGTGACTTTGGGGAGAGCAGGTACATGGTAATGTGATGGGAAGTCCACTGTGCCCTGTCCTCTGTACAGACAGTGGCTGTAGCTGAAGCTTGTTCTTGTGCAGCAGGTACAGAAAACTGTCTACCCATTGCATCCTCTTGAAGCTTAACACAGAGCTAAAACCAGTCCCTTACCAATGGGATGTCAGCTCTTCTCTCTACATACAGTTTCTCCTTTAATAACTTGAAAACTTGAAACGCATTAGGTAAAAGAAGAAGCTCAAAAGTACTAGTTCTAATATAGATATTCAGCCCTAAGCCTCAAAAACCAAAAATGTGCAGGCTTAACATTTTATATGTTGCAGTTGGAGGAGTTTAGTACAATGTTGGGGTACCTTGCATTGCTGATATTTTGATAGCAGTGTCATTTAGTGATGACTTCAGAAGACCGTGGTATAAATATTTGTGTTCTCTTGATGCTGAATAAGCAATCAGAATGCTAGATCCTTGCAGCCCTGCTTTAGTTGCTTTCCTGGAGTAATCTGTGAGCTCCAAAGGTTCACTAACTCTCAGAATCCCTGCACAGCTGCTTTCTAAAGTCCTGGTGCAAATACGTCTTGGAAACTGCACTGGAATGAGGCTGCCAGCAGCACTAAAGAGTATTGGCAGGTGAGCTGAGTCACAGTCTAATGCTCACCCGACCTGTATTGAATCTGCGGCAGACAGTGAGGACAGTAACTCCTCTCACTAATGATCAATGAGATACTTTTCTGGTTAACTTCAGCACAAGTGGAATGCCTTCAGTACCTGCTGCTTGTGAGGGAGAATGTTCCTGTGTCATCTTGTAAAGCAACACTGACTAGTGAAAAAACCCCAAAGTGATACTCGAGTGCAAGGAAAAATGAACCTCTAATTTTAACATTTTGAGTGTTTTTTAGCGTAGCCTGCCAAATTTTAAAAAGAAAAAGGAATACCATTTTATGACTTTTATTTTAAAAAGAATTTTTGAATTTTTGCCAGTCACTACTGTGCTAAAAGCCAAAGTGAATATTATTTGTACTCACTGCTCATAAAATACCATAGGCCTGTTTCTGTGGAGTGATGAGAATTACATTGACTTTGCCACCACAGGATTCCTTCTAATATCCTGTCAACATTCTCATGCCCTGCATTTACTGCTGTGCTCAAATCCCATCTCTCCATAGCATTTAAAAGGAATAATGAAAGAGCATCTTTGCCAATACCAAACGACCCCATTGTTTCATTTGTGCACTGAACTGCTGTTGATTACTTTGCAAGTTCCCTCTACCTGGTAAACTACCTGGCTGAGAATTTTTCCTGTGCAAATTTAGATGAAGAAAGCTTTTTGATGATCAAGGAAGTACCGTGCACGTAAAGTGGTTAATTAAATTTCTTTCCTTCCTCCATCAAATTCTTCAAGTTAAAAATCCCATTCTGAGGTTCTCCACTCACTCAAAACCCTAGTGCCTTGACAGCCACCTTTGACTTAATTTTCTTCTTGATAAAATTTATCATGACATGCAAGAGTGCCTTGCTCATGTGAGATGAATGATGGTCCTTCATGCTTACTGCAATAACATGAGATTAACATAGATCAAAGATTCGCTAGAGTTATTAAGAGTAGGCAGTCTCCACATACTTAATATATCTGGATTTTTTTCCTCTTTTGCTAGTTAACATATCCAGCTAATAAATAGCAATGAGTCATTCTGGTTTTTTTTCCTTTAGAGTGCTAATAAACGTATATGAGTTGACAGTTTTATAATGGTGAAGAGATAAAAAATGTTTTTGGTAAAAAGATGCTCTGAGTGAATACTTGTATGCATTTCTGTTCACATGGTCATATATCTAACACCTGTGTGATCCCTCAGGCAATTCAGTCACTCATTTTTCCTGCCAATTTGCTTGTTTCATTTTGATCTATGTTTGCCATCATTTGTCAACTGACACCTTTAGCATGTTTTCACATCAGTTGTTTTGAGGACATGAATGCTGATAATTACATCAGTGCTGCCCCACTGCAGAAGTATAGACTAGACAGTCACCTGGGACTGTTTTTTTATAAGTTATTTAACAGTTATTAATTTCTGATTTTCATGTGCGGCAAAATTGCTGGTTGCTTATCCATTTCTCTCATTGAAGACTTGTAGCAGCAACTACAACTCCTCCATTAAGTGCTTGTAACAATGGCTTCAGTATTAGAGCTTTTGGTTGGGTTTTTTCCCCAGCTGTACATCTCTTGCCTCCCCTCAGACAGATGCCAAAGACCTAAAGAATAGTCTCGAGTTTCCAGTGCCTCGGTTTTTCTCAACTTCCTTAGTTTAAAGTGGAATTCCCCAGAGTTTGTACATGCACATGGCTGCCATCTCTGCACTCCTAAATTTCCATAAAAGACTAGTCTTTTTCATGACTTACTGAGGTTCCCTAAAGGCTTCATGCAAATATTCTTAACAGTGTCAGACATTCCTTGTAATTTATGGTTTTTTCTCTTTACCATGGTAGTTCCATCATCCAGTTCCAGGTGCTGATTGTTCTTCCTTTCTCTGAGAGCAGTCTTCTCTCTAGGATTCACTTTTTAAAATGAGTGTAGGTGAGATCTAGAGAGTAGATTTGTGGTTCCCACTCATATATGGCTTTGCACAAACAATATATCCTGGAAGACTCCTTGCCGAAGTCAATTTTCATTTTAGTCAACTAGTTCATAAGGTTTTCTTCCCCAAACCTCATGCCTTGAGAATGGAAGCATTCAGTTCGAGGAGTAACTTGTCATTCTGTGTACGTGGGACTAAGCATTTCACCAAGCTGTTGTCTTTTTATTTAGATGAAGATCTAAAGACATCATGAAATAAGCCAGAAACTCACTGAAATAGAATCACATTACTGTAACAGAAACACATTTCGTATCTAAGCGGTAGATGAAGCTCCTTAACACAAGTTTTAAATAAAACAAGAATTGTTCCAGTAGTGTTAAACAGTGCTACTGCTTTAAAAGAGACTTACCCCAAAGGGCTTATTACCACAATTTTCCAAGTCTTTAATTTATTATGTGCTCTGTGTTTTACTACCTTTCCCAGATTTTAGTTATCTCAGCCCCACTCTTGAGTGCTGAAAGGTCAAGAGGTGCACTGCAAAGGCTGTGAGTGGAAAGGCACATCAATGCTAAAATGTTTAGACTATTTGAAATCAAGGAATACAGTATAAAGCTGTTTACTTCTGAAGTGCTTGTGCATATTTTGAAATCCAGCATAAACCCTCTTTAAACATTGTAATGCATAATTAGCATTTACTGTTGTATCTATGCATTTTTTCATAAGTGTCTACAACAGGATTTCCTGGGAATTCAGTATGGGTCCATCAGGTTTTCAGCCTGAAATCTAAGTGTGTGAGTTGTGGGCTTATGTTTTTACTTTTTTGTTATTTGGAGTTTTTTTACTGAGATTTTGGCTTTTTTAGTGCGTCTTCCACAAGGAGACAAAATGATAAGGCATTCACAACGACAAAAATGCAGTCTGCAAACATCCAGATGTACACGTGTTATAGGGGACGCACAATTTTGTTGTTTAAAAATACAAATAAATAAGTATATAAATAAATTTATGTAGCACCTTTTATCCCCAAGGATTCCAAAGTATTTTAGAAAACTCTTAACATATGTTGGATCATCTAGCATGCCACTAGAGTATTGGCACCTGTGGTACAGAGCACAATGGCCTTTAAAAAAAGTAAAATCCTTTTTAAAAATATAGGTACAAAAGATGATAAGCATCCAGGTCAACTGCAGCTAAAGTCTTCCCATCGATTTTCATGGGAGTACACAAGAACAAATTCAGGTTATGTCACCATTTTATATGGCAAATTGGAAAGACAAGCATTTTCCACTTTTCTCCCCCCAAAATCTGAAGTTTTACAGGATCATTAGTATACTGCTTATGATTTCAGATATTAAGGAGACCTTTAAAAGTTGTCTCAGTTCCATTTCGGTTGTATGTACCTAAATTTGCACTGTCCAGCTCCTGCATCTGGGGAAGGGACAGGGTCTGAGACAGAGGTGCTGGTGGCACCTGGAGATGGGGAGCAGATAGGGATGGCATGATCACTCCCTGGAAACACCAGTGGTGTTAACTCTTTTCTAGAAAAAATATATACTTTATCAAGAACAAATTATCTTGGTGAAGACCTCTGATAATATACAGTGTATTATCATTATTAAAGATGTATTTCACTTGATTTCTCATAATAACACCTCTTGGAAGGGAGATGAAAAATACTCTTCTGAAAGTCCAGTGGATTTAGCTTAGCTTTGAGAAACTTGGTACCCAGTAGCAGTAGCCAGACCAGGCATGTTTTTAACTCCTGGGAAACATCTGTGTGAAAGAGGTTTTTAATTTCTGATGTAATGGTTTTGGTTAAGAAACCTCATTTTTTGGCAGTTGCATGAATGAGTTTAATTTTTATACTTTGATTAATTTGTTTCATTTCAGTGCAAATGTCAACAATATTAATTACATTTAGATATTTTTCAGTCTAAATTAAGTGGTAAATATTTTTGTAAATGAATTCATCTGTTGTTTAGAGAACATACAAGTGTAAAAGAAAGCAGAGTTAATTTGTTTCTTATCCCATTGACCATCCTGCTAATATTCACCATCCTTTTGTAGTACAAGTTGCAAAGTGTTTAATATTTTAAGTTGGAAAACAATGTTGGCATTTTTACAGGGCCTTTTTAAATATGTCTGTGGCTTGGGAATGTTTCCACACCTGTCTCTTCCTCAAAATCCCCTCCAAAGAGAAGTAGTTTTAAATCATGATTAGTCTTTATCTAAGACTAATGTTTACTTGCCTTTGCAGCCCCTGCATGTGTTAGCAGAGTGGGATGGAAGTGGAATAATTACTTAATACCATTATATATAATGTAAACCCAACTAGGAACCTAAAGATGTGATTCTTTTTTTTTTTCTAAATACTTCTCCTTCTCCTTACAAAGGTGAGGGGCAGGTGGGAATAAGGCAGCCATTGCTGTGGGAAATAATTTAAGAAATATCTATGATTATGCTGTATCCGTTCCATTGATTTCATGCAAACTAATGGCTTTTGCATGTTTTTAGAGAAGCTGGTTGGGTGTTGTAAGAAAGTAATATGCTTTGGAAGATGTCCAAAACTTTGATATTGCCCTTTTTTTTTAATACTAGCTATTAAATATTCTATAGTTAAAATAGGTGACAGCTGAATGTTGATGAGGGTAGGATAAATCAGAACAAATATTAATAACTTGCTTGTGTTCTGCATGGGCAAAATTTCAAGTCAATGATAAAATATTGTTAATCAATGGATTGATTTGACCATGAAGCAGTTGTATATTGGTGCAATCGAAGCATTAAATTTGAACATTGTCATCTCTGTGTGTCTGAGATTTGAAAGCTACATTGCAGACTATGAATTCCCCACTGTTGATGGTAATCAGAGAAGGGGATTTTTAAGGGAGATATCCACGCTCTACAGAATGGAAAGGGTGAAAGTTCTCTAATGAATATGATGCAGGATGATCAAAGCAGATCATCAAAGTATGCAGGAGCTACTGTACCAGTCATATCTCTACTAATGGCCCTTGCTGTCTGCCTGTCACTAAACTGGAGAGAAAGGGAGGGGAAAAGTAGTTCCGAGGACAAAGTAGCATGGTGGGGAGATTACTTTCCCAGGCACATTCATGATATTTGAGTCCCTGAATCTGAAATGGTAAGTCTGAGTATTAGGCAGTAATTTTAGAGGTATGACTTTTACTGAGCTGGAAGTTCTAGTTCGGGACACACTGAGGTCCGGGTTTAATTCTCCAGGAAGTACTATTTGGATATTTGGTGTACTGACATTAGCCATACACTGATTCAGAACCAGAACCTTGTCAGTTGTAAACAGCTGATCTTTTCCTCTTAGAAGTAGGTTTTCATCAGGTGGTCTCTCATGACAAAGGAGTTGTACTGAGATTAGAGAATTTATTCTTTATTTCAAAATAAAAGGACATTTGAGTCTAGGCACAAGGGAAAGTGTCTACTCTTTGCCTCTTTAGCACCTCTCAAATCCATTGGAATATGTTTATTAGTTCTCTGAAGACTGAAAAGGCTTTGAATTGTCAGTGGCACATGTACTCACACACAGAAATCTGAGAGAGGCTGGAACCTTTTTTGCTTTGACTGGCACTTGCAAGACATCAGCTAAGTGAAATGCAGTAGGTAGCTGTGAACAATTTCCTCCTCCTTTTTTTGTGTTCATATTTTATTTACTGTAGCTTGCTCTCAGTGCTCCAAATAATCTTAAAATAAATCTGATCCTATTTGATAAGACCAACAGTTTCTTCCCATCTTCTCTCTTCAAATCCAATCAAATTCCTTATCAACCTAAAAATAATCAGAGCAAGTCTGTTGAGAATTCCCCACAGCCATTACCTGACTTTGCCCAGAATATTTCCTCATCTCTTAGGGAGAAGAGAGTGCCAAAAAAAATGCCAGTAGTCTGGCTTCAAAGAAAGAGATCTCACTCACTGACTGGTATTGCTTCTCCTGGGGGTTTCTTTTGTGAGCAGTTGCTACTGTGGGCAAATTAAAAAGAGAGGAAGGGCATCTAGACAGGTAATTTCCCACAAGTTTTGGTAATATACAAGAAAAACTTAATTTTAAAAGGTGCTTAGAAGACAGCAGTAAATAGAAATTTCCATTGCAAAGCTTTGCAATGTTTAGGGAGCCACCACTTAGACAAATTGCACACTGGTTACATTTCCAAATGGACTTACTATAGATACAAAACATTACGGAATTGTCATTGCCATGTTTTCTAGTGTAAATGAAGTAATCATCCAGCAGAAAACAAAACCAAACAAAAGCAGGTGGTGTGGTGTCCATTGCTAGGGAACAGTTCTGAAGCGTGGCAGAGCAGCTTCAATAAGCAGAAAAGTTGTGTGGTATCTTAACCCAGTAATGCTGTATTACATGGTTAAGCATCCCAAATGAAGTCAGAACAATTAAAGAATGAAAGACTGGGTTTAACTGTATTTTTTCAAAATCTATGCACGTTATAATAACATACAGAACTCCATTTCTAATTGGGGTAACATTGTGTATGGTGATGAACAAATGCCCAAGAGTCTGAAATTAAATGAAATAAATGGCCCTTTCTGTAATCACAACCATAAAGGAAAGACACGCTTACTCAGGGCCATCTATGAGTTCCTGGGCATGTCAAGGAGAAGCATCACTCTCTTTGGAATCTCAATCCAGAGATCTGTCTGCTGGGGCTCACTGCCTACCTTGTATGGAGACATGCTCCAGCTTCCTCTTTGTTTCATCAGCTCTGAACATAATTGAATCGTGCTGTAGATATAGGATGTGAATTCTTACATTTTTGCCTGTCTAAAATGTAACTCAATGAAAGACACGAACTGAATGGGAAAGCTGCCATTTTACTCATGAGTTCTTGTTTCCTCTTTTGGGCTCAGCAAAAACAACAGGAAGGTCCAAGTCATTTGATCACCATTATGTGTAGTAATTTGTCTGAAGTTATTTTCTCATTGTGCTTCAGAAAAAACAACAGAGTAGGGGTAGAGGGGACAATTTACAGCTGTTTTTAATAATTCATTTTAGCATTGACATGTGACAGAAAATCTCCATTTGAGCTCAGAGGTTGAAAGCTGTTTCATAGCAAAAGGAAGTGACTTGTTTGCACCAGTTTCTTAGTACAGAATGCTTAAAGCAGCAGAAACTACATTAGTAAAACTGCATGAAATAAAAACAAATTTATTGAGGGGATTTGGGAAATGCAGTTTGTGAATGAGTCTATATGAGGACAGAAATGAGACCTGCAGTATTTGGGTAAAGATTGTTCCTCAGGCTGCAAACTGCCTTTAGGTCCATACACTTCTCTCATCTGCAAGTACAAAGGAGTCTGTGCACAGGGGAGGAGAGAAATGCGGCTCTTTATGATGAGTGAGTTGAGAGCTTGAGTACACACAAGCACTGTTCTATTAGCACAGCCCAAGACCAAAGGTATTGCAAATTAATTGAGCAAAAGAATTTGTGTACAGTTGGCATGTCTGTTCTTACATGAATCAAAAGGAGGAATTGGGCAGAGCTCCTTTTAGGAAGAAAAGAAAAACATATGTTAGTTATTGTATTGAGAGGATGTTTTTATGAGAAAAGGGGATGCTGCTTCATTAATAACTGACATGTCACACCAATTCTGGTAGGTCTGATAGATTAAACATGAACCTCTCATTATTCAAGCAGCTGAAATGTATTGGCTGCTTTACCCACCTAATATTCATTCCTTGCACAGTATAACTACAAAATTGACATCTTCTTTTAAAATTGTTTGGCTGTAATAAATATAAAACTTTCACTGCTGATGTAAAGCATTGCTAGCTGGCATCATTTCCTATCCCTTTTTAATTATTCTTGACACTGTGGAGAAACATCTAATATAAATCTGTAATGTGCTCTGATGACAAACTACACGGTTGGAAGACCATGTAATCTCTCCACAATTAATTAAAGTGCACAGAGCTGCTTTTTTTTCCCGTTTTTTTTTTCCTTATTTTCCACCCCCCCCAGCAACCAGATGCCACTGACTGGCTCAAATAACGTTGCTGTCAACTGTAAAAAATTAAGATCCAAACCCTAAGAAAAGTACTTGAATAAAGAAACCAGATGCCCCAGATGCCAGGTTACTTTTTGATATTATGGCATACATCTTGGTGGAAGGCACTATTGTTCAACATCTGTGGCTTTACATACTTAATTACTGACATAGCAAATCTGTTGGCAGTTTATTTCCACAAGTATCTGTCACTTCAGCAAATCCTTTATTGAAAACTGAACGATGCCAATCAGTGTGAATAGTTCACCAGCACGCCTAGAGCAATGAAATTAAGGAGGATTTGGCTGCTGTTTGTTCAATGGGCAGAGCCTTTTGTTTTTGAATGGGTGTGTATCTGCTTCAGAACAGCTTCAGCTCTGTGCTAGAAGCACTTAGCAGTCCTGTAAGGCTTGTGGACACATGGAGTCGATCAAATGCAAATTAATAACAATTTTTAGGCCACATAAGAATGTTGTTGTTGTAACATTTATTGACTGTAATAATACTATGGATGGAAGACAGGTTAATAAAAAGTGTTTATTAAATATTATTGTACCACCATATGACTTGCGGTAGTGAAGTCTGTAGCCACAGGAAACTGCAGGTGCAAGTTAATTTGCAAGATATCAGCAAAAGTTCAGATACTATTAACTAGCATTACAAGAAAGAATTTCATAAGCACAATCATTTTTTGTTGACATTATGGTATGAAAAAAATCACCTCAAATTTATTATTTAACGTGGCTTTTTGGGAAGAAATGTTTGATATGTGTTAATGTGCTTTCTGCTCTTTCTGTAATAATAGAATGAAAAGGATGATATGGTGGGGTCTGGTTTTCCTACCCACCTGGCAGGTGTATTTAGATCAACAAAATAAAATGGTTTGGGGTCACAGTTATTCAGAAAAACTCCACTATGCTTCATTACTTTTCAGTTAGTGTTGTTCTCTTATTAGAAATAGTTTTTAAAGTATCACAAAATAAGTCGTTGTGGTTGTTAGCGGGGCCTTCTGTGGGTGGAACATGCAACTGTTGTGACAAGCAGGGGGTTTCCCATCTCCAACACCTCTCCTGTGCATACACAGCTCGTTCTTTGGGCACGGGACCAGCTGTGGGGCAGATGTCCCAACAATTGATTTCTCAGGATTAGCAGCTCCATAACTGCAGCATCGTGTGACCCCACTATCTCAGCTGATTACGTGGTGCTGAAAGCTTCCGGTGCAGTAGAAGGTCTTTAGTTCTGTCGTGTTTTGGGGAGGTTTCTCCTTATGGAATAGTGTCAGTGTTTGTTAAGTGTTCTCTTAACTCACCAACTTTTGATTCATATTTCACTTTGTGCCACCAGTCACTCACTCCTCACGGATAATAAATCAATAGGATTACAGTCCATTTCCTTTCTGTGTAGTGTGTTTTTTAAAAGAAATTACTGGTATTGCTAGAGACAGAGAAGGGGTTTTTTTCTACAGGACAGTTGGCACAGCTAGAACCTAAGCTACGCTACTTGTTAATGTTTCTCTTGGAGAGGAAACTCCTTTTTAGCAAACTATACTGACTCATCAGCTTTCTGATTCAGTTTACAGTGCTTCCACTGAAAAGCTTTTTGAAATAGAGCAATCAAAATTACAGAGCAGTTCCTAAACTGAGAATATGGATGCAATGTGGTGGTGTAAATCCATATGAAACTGATATAAACGATGTATAAGCTTTTCTGTGCTGCTTATTTTTGCTGTGTTTTTTAAAATACTTTGTGTTCTGTCAGGGGGTTTAATGTATTCTCAATTATTACATATTTTTGAATCATCTTATTTGGAGTTATATACAGTATAATCATATTATTTATACTTCCATTATAGCTGAGGGATTTGAAACTGTGTTACAAACTATGGATCAAATTTCACTGTCAAGTGCCTCCAAGAAATCCCATTAGTTTCACCCATTTTTGTGGGCTGCAACTAAGAGCATGTAGAGACCCAAATAAATGTGTTCACATGCAGGACAGTCCTTGCAACCATTTGAGGACCAGACAGAGCACCCACAGTGCAGAGCAGGCGGGGGGGACCTCTCCCTGCAGAAATCGGGAATAGAGCATTAAAAACATGCGTTAAAAACATTCCAGTTTGGGCAAAATCAACATTCTAAGGGCACAGTAATTGCCAGGGGATTTTAGTGGCCACAAATGGTTAGGAACTTGGTTTTACATCTCATCTGACCAATAGTTTATGACGCGCTGTGGTTTTTGCTTTTCTGTAACAACATGTTTCTTGGATCGTTTAAAGTATTTGGCTTGCAACACCTCTGAGGCATGGGTTAGCTTGCAGTAATGCATACTTTGATGTCTCTTATTGTTAAATTATATAGTGCGTACAATATTTCATTTTATTTAATACAAATCATTTTTATTTACTTAAAAGGAGCAAGCTGTCTTATTATATGTGTTTGGCTTAGAAACAAAGAAATTATATTCTTTTTAAGAGGTGTTTTATGTTTTATGGTTACTGAGAGAATAAATGGCCTTTTAATAGGCATTTATATAAGTGGGATCCATGTCTCCACTCTATTATATATTTTCAAATAATTAAAAGTGCTATACAAATGCTATATGATAGCCTTCAGGAAAAAAAAAAGAAGGAAAACCCATGTGGTTTAAGATACCAGGAAAAAAATCCTGTTTCTTGGGGAGGGGGGAGGCAGAAAGGTTTATTAGGGTAATTTAATTTCTACTGATGCTACAAACATGCATGGGATGAGGATGTGGGGGTTCAAATGTAGACGCTGCTTGCTCTGTTCCCTATGGCGACCTGTTCTTCATTGAGACAGTCAATTGACACAGACGCCAGTGCATTTATTACTGAGTCTACTGTAAATGAGACTTTCAGTCTTGCCAGGGATGGATATTTTTTCTGTGTTCACCACTATCACACATCACGTTCTAGGATGGGGGAAAAGGAACTTTTAAAACAATAATATCAAACAACTTGAGGAAAAATGTTAAATATTACCATATGAAGAACTGATTAAATTTGTATGGTTTTCTTTCAGTAAAAATTGATATGTGATGAAACACAGTGCAGCTGGATAACTTGTGTTGGCTAACGTTCCAGTGTTCTCTGATCTCTTTACCCAGCTATATATAAAAAAGAAACCATATCAGCATCCTTGTTCCTGTTGTACAGGCTCTGACATAAATGCCCTCTTTTAGTTTGCCCCATACCATCTGGACTGTAAAAAACATGAGTTTGCCAGTGAGGTAGTTTATCTACATATCTTCTTCATATTCAGATCTACTCTCAAATATAATTTTTTTTAAGTCTACTCATTGCAGTTTTCATGCATTTAATTTGAAAAAACTACTGTACGTAGATATTTCCAATCCATCAGTGATGGAGAACCAAGGAGCAGATGCCACTCGTGCTTCCTTTTCAGCGTAGCCCAGGGAAAAGTTTGTTCTGATAGCTGGGAACTAAAGACTAGGTCTCATATTCAGACATTGTCTTGTTCAGTCCTCCAGACTTCGTGGGGTCTTACACACGGTCATTAATTAGTGAAAATGCCACAGTCTTTAGGTACCTTTTCCTGTTTCTTTGCAATACAATTTTTGGTTGTGCGTATACTGGGCTTATGATTGTGGTATTTTTTGTGTGTTGAAGAAATTCAGGAGCACTTCTTCCACGAGGATAATGTGTTCAAAAAGCCAGCTCGTTTTTGAAGAGGCATAAAAGCTCTGTCAAAGTAATAAACTTCTGCTTGTCAATATCAGAAGTTGTTTTAAAATTGATATTCCTTATGAATATTCCTCAGCACCTGAAATGCGGGATTGTGAGTGTAGGTTAGCTTGCTTACTTTAAATTCCTTTCTTCAGCCAAATGTCCTTATATTGCAGGCTTTTTGGCTGCCACAGGAAGATCAGACTTCCTGCTCATTGATGTAAATAGAATTTTTCTTTTATTTTGGGAGTGGCAGGGGGTTGCTACAAAGTTTAATTTTCCATTTTGTTAACTAAGAACATATGCCAAGGGTCTTGGACTCTCTGAAGTACTGACTGACATAAAATATAATGGCAATCCAGCATGGGCTGGGGCTGAAAAATTTTGGATATTGTCCCACTAGATACTGGAAGACTGCAGATTTTTTTAACTGGGATAGATAGCATGGGTAATTTGCTCTTCACTTTGGCACACTCTGTTTAATTGCAACTACAGCAGAGCAAAACCATCTGCTAAAGTGATCAAGGTCGTAGGTTTTGAGTTATGAACATTAGAGAAAGTCATGGATACAGTTCTTCTTGTCATTTCTTATGGTGGAACCCCACGGAGAGATCCCCCATCCGTGGTCTGTAGTGGTTGTCTCTATTGTTTGATAAGTGCCAGCCATGTGCTCCATCCCCTGCCAGTCCCGTGCTGCTGCAGCTGCCACCACACCGCGCTGCTTCTGCTTGCTCTGCTTGTCGGCGTTGTTCCTCACTCTTCCATATTTTTCGAGGGTATTTGATGCAACCCTGTGTTGAAAATAGGGAAAAAACAAAGGAAAGCTTCGTAACCAGTGTAGACTCAAGTTAGGAACATCTGGAGCTCTGAGGTTTTCCACACTTTGTAACAACAAAGCTCTGTTTTAGCCGTTTTAATCAGATTTTTTGCTTTTGATGCTATCAGAACATTCTTTGCTTATGAAAAGTTTGTGCCTGTGGCATCCTTGGACTGTCCGTGAGGACTGCAAAAGGAATGATTCCTCTGTTCTCATTTTTGTCACTGCTCGTCATTCTCTGTTAGCTCTCAAATTGCTCTTCATTCTCAGCATAAACTTGCTCTGCAAATATCTCCACAGATTTCTCTTTTTTTGTATTCAGAATGCTACAATTTTATGGAAAAAACTTCCCTGGGGAAAAAAAAAAAAAAAATCTGTAAGGCCCCCAACAGAGAATTAAATAAGAATGGGAATTTACATCCCTGCAAGAATTATCGGGATTTAAAAGGAAATATCTGCAGTTCATATACTATTAACACACTAATTCTACAGCAAGCTTTCCATTTCTGTCAATTTAATTCTCAGTAAATGCTAATGAACTTTTATATTAAATTGGATACATTTTCTGTTTTGAGTGAGGAAGGCTTATTATTATTTACTGAATGGCAGGACAGAAAGGATTGCAATGTACCTTTGTCCCCAAAACACTAAGAGCAGAATTCTGACATTCTGATGATGTTCTCATTATGTTTAGACTTCCTGAACATGATTGTTGTATAAGGATATTACACCTTCTTTTTGTCACTATAACGCACAATTATACTCGTGGATTTTCTATGCTCAGAGTTCATATTGTGTAAATGAGAAGTGTTACAGAACCAGCTTTTATTGTCCAAGCTCCTAACCATGGACAAGAAGGCTGATATTCTAAAAGGTGCAGTTAGTAACTTCTACTTTTTGAATAAAATTCTGATGCAGTTGTAGCCATGTTCTGTACACAAAGATCATGGCTTTTAATGCCCTTTAAAACTTGCTTGTTTCGTTTTTCTGTCTTACCATTGCTACCATAGCTCTCTTTCTGTTCGTATTAGTTAACATTATATTTGTGTTGCCATCTTAACCATCTAGGGTAAAGAGTATCTTAGTCAGAAGAAAATAGAAACTGTTATGAAAGTTCAGGTGAAAGGTTCACCTAATTCAGCAATCCATTGTGAACTGTGCCTAGTTTTGGAAGTATAGAGAAAGAGTAGAGAGAGGATGCTTGAAGGCAAAAACTGTTTTTCTGCATCTCAAACTTACTGGACATTTATTGTATTGGTATAACTAAGTGTGAGCTAAATCTGTTGAAATGCAGTAGAAATTTGTAAAAATAACTTAAAAATTCATGTACCATTCTGTGCCCATAATTTAATTCTGATGTGTGTGTATTAATTCTGATTTCAGCATGGTGTGATGTATATGTTAAGTTATGACTGGCAACCTAAAATTAGAATTTCAGTTTGTACAAAGAAAAACAAATTATTCAAGAGGTGTACAGAACTGAGGAAGCAATTATATAAATTCTGTGATACCTTTGTTCGCACAGAGGAATCCTACATGTTCTCTGTAGTAAGGTTCACCCTTTAGATGTATAGGTTAAATGATAGACTTCATGAGATCAGTAATTTTTGCAAGGCTCAATTGCTTCTTTCCATGAGAGCATTATCTGATCTGTAACCTTTAGAACCAAAAAATTTTCAGAATTACTGCCACCCCCTAAAATTACATTGTGTTATCCTAAAGCCTGGCCAAGCAATCTACTGTATCCATGTGTATATGGGATGATATGTTTCCACTGGAAGAAAGAAAATGTTCCATTTTTAGATTCTTTTAGAATACCTTTTACATTTTTCTTTTAAATAACATCAGTCCCTAGATGTAACTCACTGAAAAGAGCATATTTTAAAATGGTGTATGTGTGGTCCTTAACTTCTGAGAAGTGGCCACTGCCTGAGCTTTGTGGCTACTGCCTTGTTTTAATTCTAAAATACTGGTTCTGACATGATACAGAGACAGCAGAAATGACCTGGAGAAGGTAGGAATCAGCTAAAACAAAGGAAAGCAAGTGCAAGGGAGCCGTAAAAGAAATTTTCTTCTATCAGTTCAAAGTCTTGTCCATCTGCTCCTAATTTGCTGTCATGCAGATATTGGATCTTTTGCTGCTGTTGGGCCACACAATGAATCAAATACTGTTTCCTAGTTTCCACCATTTTAAGTTATGTTCCTAGGAAATGGAATTCTGCAGTTTCTTGTCTCTCTTCATGACAGCTGGAGGAAAGGAATGAGGTGAAGAGAGGAAGCTGGCAGTGTAGACCTTTCACTTGGGACTTACCTGAGTCCTTCACTGTGGCTTGCAAAGTGTTGAGCCTTTAGGTAAGGACTTTCCATGGCCATTGCGTTCTCTCTTTATTTGGATACAACTGTGAAGAATTTGTCTAGATGCAATCCAATGTTTTAATGGTATTTCATAGAAAATAAAGATGAAAATGTTCTATGGCTGAGGAGAAAAAAAAACCCAGATGGCTTGCTTCATGCATTACTTAGCTGTCCTCTTCCAATAAAGCCAAAATTACATGAAAACCTTGGAGTATCCCTTCTCAGATTTTATTTGATGATTTCAATATGCTTGATTTCTTCATTTCAGTGATGTTGAATTAGGGATATATATAGTTGAGAAAGAATTTTAAATAAAGTTTGGGCTCAAAAAGACTCCAAACCAATTTCATGGATCTACTTAAAGGTTAACTGCTTTTGATAAGATGTGAGAGGAATTTGGTATGAAGTGACAGAAGTCTGGATATTAGGCTTGTTCTAAAGATATGAGTCTGCAGTCACTGCTCTGTTGTGTTCTTCAAGTGTCTCTGCATCAGGATTTGCAATTGCTGCAAAATTAGAGTGCCCACACTTCATGTCCACTGACTAGGCAAAGTGCAAATAAAACTAAGACAGACTTTGGATACTTCTGGATGACAGAGCAAGGGAGATTTTGGCAGATGGTATCCAGGTCTGCTTGGAGTGCCTATGTATGGTATGTGATGAATCCACAAAGAGTATGTGATGCTTATGTCTGACTTCAGCCTACAATTACATCGTGAGGTCATTATCTGATACCTTTAGTTTAAAACTGACAGTTTTAAAATATAGATAGTTTGATGGGCAAAACTGTGGACCACATCACCCCACAGTCCAATCCCATCTCAAGCGAAATAAAGGCTCCAGAACAAGAAAAGCCTTGGAACACTTTTGTTACGCACTGCAGTGAAGTACCAGCTATTGTGAATTTACCTTTATTGTGGTGAATGTCTGTAGCAGACTTCCTTTCCCCAAAAAAGCATGTTGAGAAGATGTTGTCTCAACTCTCAGAAGAGCTTTCCAAATTAATTTTTTTAATCTGAGCAATTAATTTACTTATTATGTTACATTTATGTAAGCTGTTAAATGTAAATGCTTCACTTTCAAGGGAAACCTAAATCATTTGTACATTGTGGTATAATTGTTTTCCATCAGAATCAGAAGAGTTTCCGGCGAGGCTTTCTCCCACACACAGTCAGTATGCAGCCCCTCTTCTTACACATCCTGGTGTGGGTTTTTCCGTGAACACTTTTTGCTCTTCAGTTATTTGTTGTAATTATCAAGTTCATTTTTCTCTAATAGATGTGATTAAGTATATTTAGCACTGTGTAATGAGTTTTCTGCCTGGTTGCATTCTGGCTAATAAGGAATTCCTCAGAGTCTCTTCTGACAGCTGCTGTGGATCCCAGGTTTGTGCTGCCACAAGAGACCTCTTCCATGAATTGCTAACATTAGAGAAATTAACTCGGTTAGACTAACCATAAAATCTGGGCTGAAATTTGATTACTAATAGATCTTGTGCTAGCTTTCAGCAGCACCGATATTGTGGTGTTCTCTTGCACAGAGAGATCCACAAAAATTCATCACAATTCAAAAATACTTTTGCATTCACACATAGTGAGTATGTAAACTTCTTTGTGGAGGCTGTACTGATTTAAAAAAAAAAGGTTGAAAATAATACTGCCAATAATTGTTCTGTGTTTTTCTTACAGTAGCAGGGGTTTTTTAGCTCTTATGATCCATCTGCTAACTTACCGGTCTATGGATAATGGTTTTGTTATCCATACTACTTCCTGTTATTATACCAGCTCCCAAATTTGTGAGGCTGAAAATGATGGGAGCAATCTGTACTTGGTGATGCAGTGCTGTGGCTGAGTTGCTTAGCAACAGTGGCTGCAGCCCCTGCGCCTGCTCTCCGGAAGGGGGATACAGAGACAGGGAGATGGAATAAATACACCTTTAGCGGGGCTGACTTGAGCAGGGAATGATAAAGGTTGGAAGTTATTTTTCTTCCAAGTGCCAGTGACTGTGGGAAAAGTCTTCTCTAAACAGGTCCTCTGACAAAAGGAAAAAAAAATGGAAAGTGGTCACTCGACTTTTTGAATTACTGGAAGAGAATGAAAATCCAGCAGTAAATGGGTTTTCTTGCTCACTGTGAGCCTGTGCTGCATTATGAGGTTTTTTCTACTGTGGTGCATAATCGTTACAGAAAATGCGTAATCATAACCATGTGTCTTCTGTTTATCACTACAATTGAGTACCAAATTCATGGAGAATAGGGATTGAAAATTAATGCCAAGTACCTCTTAAATTCCCTGCTGGTATGTTAATTACATAAAGACTGTTCATAATAGGGTTAGTGGTAATGTAATAAATATGGATGGGTCTACAGTTTTAAATTCTTTTGAGATCTGAACAACTCTACATTTAGGATCACACAGTATTAATTGCTACGAACTATATTTCAATCCTCTTCTGGTTTCCAGTCAAATATTTGACAAAGACTTGTGTGATTACTGAAGTATCACAGTGTTCAGTGTTATTTTCAGTTCTGTATATCCTGCACCCTGAAGCCTTTGGAAATCATCTGTGCTTGAAGCCTCTCTGTAGAGTGAGGTATCACTTTGCTACGACATTTAGTACAGAATATCAGCCTTTAGGAAGCATAAAATGTAGAAGGGAGTGGGAAGTAAGTTGATGCAGATATACCTAAGTTTGTTAAGGGGCTCTTATCTGCAGTCACCAGCATCACACGGGATTTTTCCAAGTGCTGGTTATTGCTGCTAGTCAGTGCTGCTTTGCAATTAGTGTTGGAGCACCTCGATAAGGTGGATATATAGGAACTAATAACAGATAACATAAATGCAAACAAAGAAATTTCAATCTTTTAACCTCCTTTGTACTTGTTTATTTCTGAATTGGCTCTTAAGCAAGCAAGCAAAACGGGGTTGCTTTTTTCGGTTCCTTTGGAGGAAAAATACGTCTAGAAATTTAGAAAGACCTAATTATTTAGGAGTTTGTATTGCTTCACCTCCATATTTTGCAAATGGTGCTGCACTCATCATAAGCCTGGCCCTAAAATTCATTGTAGGAAAGACACTGCTTATCATAAAAGCAGAGGTTTTGATCTAAGTGGGAGTCTGTGGGTTCATTTTTAGAAGGTCAGATTGATAGACAGTATCTCACAGTCTAGATAGTGACTCTATCAAACTAATTCTTAAACACATAGTAGTACAATGAATTATTCCTGTCTTGGAAGTATGGTTTATGACCTTTCTGCCCCAGGTATTATTGCTGATTATTATCTGAGAATGGGTAGTAGCATGCTTTTTGTTTCATTGGGTTTTGTGGTTGATTTGAGGGTTTTTTTTATTTTAACTCAGGCTGTTTTTTAAGCAAATCTGTTTTATGAACCACTTAATACAGCAGATTTATGATAAAATAAATTTATCTTATAGAATGGTAATAAAGAAATGCCCTTCACCTTCCTTTTCTCCTAGAGGTTATTGTTAAAACTGATATCTCAGGTTGTACAGATAAATATTTCTGCGGCCTTTTGTTTTCCTCTTTTTTTTTAACACCAATTTGCGGAAAAGTGTGAGCATTTTAGAATATTTTAATTTATTTTGCAAAATCTACACTTGCTAATTGCCAGCTTTTCAAAAAAAAAATGGTAGAATTCTTCATATGAGGCTGCATAAAAGATGGACCTATTTTGTATATAGAATATTGCCTGTCCTTTAGATCTATGTGTTTTGCTTATGGAATAAACCAAAGTAGGAGAGATAAACTAATATTTTGTATAAGCTCAGCCAGACAATACACATGATAAAGATGTTTCATCTTCTTATGTATGCAGAAAATATGAAAAATTGTAGTTTACACATATTTTCTCAATTCAAGTGTAAAATTGGGCCCCCAGATTGCCCTGGGCCACGGTGGTTGTGTTAAAGAAGCACTATTTACCTAGCAGCTGAGTGAAAAATGATCAGAATATTAGACTCATCTAGGCCACATTAAGGAGCCATTGCATTTCCCGACAATTTTATGCTATCTCAATATGAAAACAGAGCAATTTCAGCTCATATCAGGTTATGATCGGCAATTACAGTTGCATAATTCACCTAGTCGTCTCTTTTCAGGGCCTTTATTTTCCCTCTTGGTGACATTCCTGAGAAAGTGCCTGATAAAAATGTCATATATCATCCTGGCTTTAAAACTCGTAAGGGGGTAATCTGCTATGCCTTGCTGAGCCTATATTCATCACTAGATTTTTGACTTGGAGGGGTCATGACACTCATAATTTCCTTTTTGATATTGTCCTCACTAGATATGACAAGGGGCTGTAAAAGCTCCGTTGTAGGCTGTGGTTAAGAGCCGTTCCAGTGGGGCTCATCACCAGCAATAACAGTGCATTACTGGGGATTGTGCAGTACTTGGCCGTTTCGAAGATAATTAGATTTGATGTCAACATTTCTTTATCACCTGCATCCTTTTGTGCATCTGCGTGTCAAGTTGTTATTTCCGGATTTATTAGCACCCTCAGAGCTACTATCTATCTGTCAGCCTGTGTGGTGTTTGTGTTGACAGTTGTAAAGTTAATTACTAGTACTAATGAGCATCGGGCTTTTGGTGGACATGGCATTTTGGGCATTTAAAACTGTAATTAGATTTTTTTTTTCCTTTGTGTACAGCCACAGGAAAAATGCAGGGAAAGAAAAAGAAACTGAAACCGAGCACCCTGACCTCAAATCTCCATCTCCAATTTGACATTGTTTGCAGTATGTCTAATTCAAAAAGCTCAAACAGGCAGCTTTGTTTGCTTTTTGCTGCATTTTCTTCTCATCATTAACTTCATGAATATTTGTTTTATCATGTCATCTAAACCCAGATCTTAAAGGAAAAAAAGTTTTATTTTCAGATGACTTTATTAAAAACATGGCCAGATAGCGTATGTATCGGCTGTTCCTTTTTCTTTTAAAGTATTTGTATTTTAGGCCACAGAAAATATAAGCATTGTGGTTAAAAATAAATTTGTAACAACATCAAAATTAGCCCATCTTCTGATCCCTCTCCTTTTAATATAATCATGTATTAAATCCAGTGAACACATAGACATTTCTTGTTTATTATACAATTGTAAATCCAGAGTAATTTCAGTGAAGTGGGATTAACAGAGATGTAACAGAAAGAAGAATTTTGATACTTATTTGCCTTGCATACATGTTAAATTTCCTATCCTGTAAATCATATTACCAGCTCTTTTATGTGATGTTCCAAGTAACATATAACTCATAGGATTTAGAATAATGGCACTTATATGTGACATATACTTTATGTAAGTATATTGTTTATTCCGCTGCTGCAACTAAGAACCACTCCCTTGCTGCTGTTTCTATTTGCTTTCTATTTATCATTATCTGCCATTTTGTTAAACAACTACCCTTCCCAGACATAAATCATCTGTAAAAATACTCTGGCTCAGAGAAAATTTCACCCTGGCACTGAAATGATGAGATAACCATTTTCATCTCTTGTTGAAGCATTGAGATTTATTGGGCTTTGATGGGCTACAGACCAGACATCATTCTCTGCTAAACAGACTCCCACTTGCATTTATTCTTATTGCATTTAGCAATTCAAAATGGAGCTCCCGAAGTCCCTGCAGAGCCCCTTCCCAGCTTAGGTGGGGCACAGGACGTCAGTGTTATTACTTTATATTAGATAAGGAAGGGACACACACTGAAGCATGTGGTGATTCAGATGATTTTTTATTTCCGTTTAGCAGTGATGACAGAATGTCATAGTGAAATGACTTCAAAAGTCATTTTTTCCTCTGCCCTGGTTCTGCTGCCTTGTCCCTCGAGGGCACTTCCATTGTACAGTTATATTAATTCTGCTAACTTTCAGACTTCATTGCTGACAATAGGCCTTTTGGCTTTCTCAGACTATTACATTAAATTTCCCATCAAACCGTGTCAGCCTCTGAGGTCAGAGATTCCAGGAGAAGCTTTAGATATTTTGCCTTTTGACTTCATGGGCAGGTATTTCTAAATTGCTTTTAGCTTTGTTTTTCCAGTGTCAGAAATAATATTGAACCTATCTGAGAACTCAGACAATGAGTGTTTGTCAGGTGAAGGACAAATGGTCTGAGGGGTGGGGAGGGTGTGCACGGACACCCAAACACGTGTTTGCTGGAACACTGCTGTCCTCGGTCGTGTCAGTGTCAGCGAGGGTCAGGTACCCTTGGTCCAGCTGCATTTCTCAAGGCAGCAGTGCCTGACCGTGCATTTCACACACACACGCACCCTGAGTCATTCTCTAAAGGTTCATCTTCCAAACAAAAGGCTTTTGTTTTGTCTCAATGTATTTTTGATGTTGACTAGTTTTGCTACGCTGCAGTTTGTTTGGCATTTTTATAGGAGAATTGGGTGTAACAATCTTCAGTTCACAGCTGGGGAAACTGAGGCACAGAGAGATGAGCTGATATAGCATGGTGATGAAGGGACAAGAACACAGGGACTCTCCTTCACAGAGTTCTGTCCACTGTCAGTGTTTGGAAGCACTTTCTATGAGGGTGTTTTGAAGAACTGAAGTACAGCAGACTTAAACAAAGCAGAACTTATTCGCATAAAACATGGTTCATGTAAGTATCACCAAAATCTTAGGTTGTATTATGTGACCGTGAAGTAGTTTTTAGATTACTGAACAAGCTTTGCTGCTGAAGCATTCTTTTTCTCTGTATTTATCAAGATTCTCGGCCTTCTTCAAATAATATATAAATTGTCTTAACTTGATGGATTTTTTTTTTCTCTCCTTGGAATGATTTTACA
>VZRV01005743.1:63002-152573 GCA_013398115.1 Falcunculus frontatus | reverse complement strand
GGGGGGGGGGGGGGGGAAGTTTTAAAACTAGCACTTGTCAAATGAAATTTTAGATTTATCACAGATAAGCATCCAGTGTTGAACTGGAGAAAATGTTATTTCTAAAAAGGTGTTACTGCATGCAAAATAAAATTAAGTAAAAAATGCAACAGAATTATAAGAAAAAAACCTTAGGCTTTCATTGATAGATACACATGAAAAAACTAAGAGCATGGATGGCATATAGAATTCAGCAAAAATCAGTGTCTGCGGATTTTTAGCCACTATTTTGAATCTGTCATCATGGTTTCTGTATTTAGAAAATGGGAATTCTTCAGTGTATTCTTCCCCCAAAACTCTATTATTTAATAAGCAAATGAACAGACTTTTCAGAGAAAAATATTTCACCTTGAAAGCAAACTCTGCTCTTTTTTTTTTGGTGGTAATTTTAAAGTACCAAAATTAGAACGATTGTAATTCTTAGCTGAGGTTCACATTCGTGGAGGGGAATGTGTGCATGTGAGTGCAGAATAACGGGCAAGTGGCAGGGCTGGAGAAAGATGAGCTGAGGAAGGCAGCATCGATGTGTTACTACCTGCTTGCAGCCATAAGGCCGGGGAATCATTTGTGACACTCTGGGGACAATTTTGTCACCCTGACAGTAATGCTGTTATGCACCAACTTGACACACAGGAAGAATCCATAAAGACAGATAAGTAACTGTGAAAGTGGCTGGGGATCAGCCTGAGTGCTACCACTCACCTGCAGTGACAAATAGATAGTCATGAAGGATTGAAAATCCTGCCCAACACAGAGATATGTCAGTCCAAAGCCAGAACGCTGCGTGGTTACATGGAGGTTGTAGTAAAAATACACATAAGGCACATGCACAGAAGGGCCCTCAGGCGTAAGTATGAGAAGGTTAACTTCAAAGTATATTAGTTCTTCTTTGTAGCTTTTTTTTTAGGAATACTTGATGTGTTTCACTATTGGACCAAATTCTTATATTAATTGCATTTGATTGGGCTAATTCCTGCAATTTTAATTGAAATGGGTATATGTTAACGTTGGTGTAATGAAAATGAGAATTTGGCCAATGTGATTTTTGTGGGAGCCAACGGGTCTGTTTCCAGGTGTCTTTTTTTTTTTTAATAATTATTTTATACCAATAGAGGTCCCCATCTGCAAATCCAATGAAGAAACTTGTGACTTAAGAAATACATTCTGCTTTTAAAAATACCGTACTTTAGCTGTTGCAGTCAACCGTAAGTGCTAAAAATCAGTGCCAAACTGTTTGCTGTTTCTTATGTTCAAAACTGTGTTAACTCCTACTGCAAATGCATTTCTTTTTGTAAAAAAAAAAAAAGTGATTTACAGTTTAAAAAATATATTGTAGAAAGCTCATGGTAGTTTTATTGCTTTTTTGGTTTGTTTGTTTAAGACAAAGGGATGTAATCTAACCTTGAAGACCACTTCTGAATTCAATCCCTCTTTTGTGACTTCTGGTTCATTATTAATATTTGATAATTTGAAGTTTATTTTTCAGGAAAGAAGTGAGTTACAACCAAAGACAGATGATGTGCTTGAGTTTCTATTTTGTTTACTTTATAATATCTGCTTTTCTCTTTTTCTTCTCAGTCTGGCCACTGGCTTTCACTTTTAAGGAACTTCCCTTTGTAGACAGTCTCTGAAGTAATTTTGATCCCTGGAAGAGGGACTAAAAAAACCTGCCAACCATACGTTTCCTTACATCCTACATGCTCAGGATTTTTTTTTTTTCCATGTGTTTTCTTTTTTTCTTCTGATCTGGAAGTTCCTTGTTGTGTCCTCAGTTCCTTTCCATAGTGGCAGCTTTAGAGCAGAGTCTGCAGAGCTCTGAGGTGGTGCCTGCTCCCTTCAGTCCCGCGGTGCCGAGCTGGAGCTCAGCAGGGTGTGATGGGTCTGATGCTCAGCCCCGAGTGCCAATCACAACCTCCTTGCTGAGCACTTCCACACATCTCATGCACATCCCATTGAACTATTTATTTCATACACTACTAGTTTCTTTTTTATTCTTTGCCTCTTTGGCACAGTGCTGGGCACAGACTGCCCAGATGGTTTGTGCAAGGTGGGTTGTGGTGCATTTGGCCTCCTTCACTCATGATCTGCGCTGACTTTCCTCCAATCACCCTTTTCTTGAGCCTCTCAGGCATGAACATTTTGTTCTCTTGAAAATGCCCTCCCCTGGAGATGCTTAAGAATAAGAGTTTGGGTTAGCTCAGGAATCGGTCCCAGTAATGACAAGTCACATAATGAGCTTTTGTGCAGTAAGATATACTGGTCATTGTTATCAGCACTTTCATACTATTTAGCAAACACCTAGCTGGCTTCTCCATTGCTATATTTTATTTCAAGCACAGATAAAATAAACCTAATAAACCAAAATAGCAAACCCTAATAAAGAGACTTGAAAACCTATTTTCTCCCTTGCCCCCTTCCCCATCTCGAGTTCCTCATCACAGAATGCTTTTTAGGCTTAAGTCAAAATATCTCTATCTGCTGGATCTTCCCCCTTACATTCCTGCACTGTTTCATCCTTTTCTGTTGGTTTTGTTCTTTTCTTTCCTTTTGCCCACCTCCTGTGGTAGAGTACCTGTTCAGACAAGCCTTCCATTGCTTGCAGGTCTTTCCTTGTACACTACCAGCCTGGACAAGTGGTTCTTTTTCTTTACATGCTTCCTTCTTGTCCAAGGCTATAACAAGTTTTGCCTTTGTTAAGAATCATGTGTAGCCACTTTAGCCTAGTGTAAGACTTTTTTCTGATTTTTTTTCTAGTTGCTACAGCAATTTGGAGTACCTAGAGAACAGTTCTACTGTACAAAATGTCTCAGGAGAGAAAGGAATTTATAAATTTGGGTTAAATGGATGTTAGTTTATCTCACAACTGTTGGTGAGATGGTGTCATCCCCCCTGTTCAGGCTCAGCCTGACCCCCAGATATACATTTTCAGCTTCTTTAAGACCATTTCTAATGTGTTTTCAGGTTCTATTTTTGAGCAGGTAGGGTTTGTATTTCTATTGCAATCTTGAACAGTAAAGACTTTTTAAAGAAATCAAGATTCATGTCTTATTCAAGTACCGGAATTATTTAATAAAGATTCAGCAAATACTCTGAAATTTTTGTGGTAAGAATTAACACAGCAGTATCTAACTTCCCATTTTACCATGTTTTTTGTCGAGTTACAATTATTTGAGCTAATTAAAATTAAGGTAAAATACTTCTTCACCGAAAAGTGCAATTTTTACCAAGCTAAAGCTTCCCATGATAAATTTCTCTGTTTTATTAAAACAAAATCTGCTTAATTTTTGTATGACTTTGATCTAAAGTTCAGGTTTTTGATTATTCAAAAGAATTTAATTTTGTGGCACTTAAAATCACCTTCTAGAAAGGTAGCTCAAACTCCCATTTTGTTCAGTTTGTTCAGCTTCTTGGCAAAAATACTATATCTTTGTTGTATTTTGGACTTTGTAAGATAAAGCTGTGTAATGGCCTGTAGGAGTTAAATGACTGCTGAATGAATTATGGGAGATGTCAACTCATCCCACAAGGGATGTCAACTATAGTGTGAATGTGAACATCAGGCTCACCTGCCACAAGTCCCATCAAGCTGAACATCACCACAAAAAAACCAGCCCAATGTTCTGCTGACTAAAAACCAAGTGTTTCAGCTCAATTCTAGAGATCAGATGTAGTTTTGCGATTTGGAATTATTTGGCCATTATTTGATAAAATAAATGCAATATATAAAAAAGCAATGGGAATTTCAGAATTTCCTCTGGCACGGAGATTTGCGATTTCACTCAGCTTATGTGCAATATGCCATTGGCAAAGCAATTCCATTCTGTAGTCAATTGCTCTTGTTGGTTGAACTGAATGCTAATGCAGGAGCTTTTATCTCACTTGAAACATATTAGAACCCAGAGAGCAAGAGGATACTGCCAAAAGGTGTCTTGCATTGACAGCAAAGCTTCTAACTTTGGAGCTCATCTCTCCTATTTCCATTCCAATCTTGGCTCTGATTGGGGTAAGGAAAATACAGTTGTTTCCTGTCACTGCCTAGGAATGCCTTAAAAAAAGCTTGTTTCACATTTTCCTTCTCTTTTTGTAGTGCCTCTAACCAGAAGGTACATGATTCCTGCAATGTTTATGGTTTGAATGATGTTAAAGCAGTAGTTGTGCTTTGCTACCTCATGGATTGGCAAAGGGTGTTGGAAGACTTTTTTTATGCTGTATTCCATACACTCATGAAAAAATGGAATGTAATAATTCACTATGGATTGGAAACATATTGTTAGCCAAGATCTTTTTATTAGTGAAGTCTGAATCTCACAATGAATACCTCTTCAGATTGGACTGGAAATGAGTAGAACGGTGTGGTCATTTGTCATCAAGAGATTGAAAATGATAGGTTTAGATAAGCTGAAATTCAGTATGTATGGTGATTGCTACATCTCCCTTTGTTAACTGTGATTATTCTGTATTTTCTCGGTGACTGCAAGCAGACTACTTCTTATTTTGTATTTTCTTCTTTAAAAAAAAGGTATATCTTCTTTTTAGCAAAGATCCATACTAAACTCATAGGTCCAGTGCTTTGGCTGGTACACATTCTTCAGGCACAGTGTAAGTTGGGCTGATGGGAAAACAGCCCAATCCAGGAAAAGCATCTCATCTTTGACTGACTTGATCCCAACTAGGGAATGTTTACTGTGCTCCAGTGACTGCCATGACTCTGTGAATTTATGTTGTTTAGTGTCACTTTCAATGTTACTATAAAATCTAAATGGAAAAAAAATGTAGGTTGCACCCTCCCTGGAAATGCTGTGTGTTAGTAATTTTTTGACAGGAGACTTACAAGACTAGGTGTTTTTCCATAACGCTCCACATTTTTGCCTCTGTACACAAGGAAATAATGCCTTGAGCCATTGTGCTTAGTCATCTGCTGCAAAGCTCAGTATCCAAATTTTTTGCTGTCCATGCTAATCTAGGGTTCTTCCAGAAAGGAAGAAGTATAAATTGGTATCAGGAGAATATGGACTGTATTTGTTTCCAAACTTGCCGATCATTTGATACTTCAAGCTGCTTTATCAACCATCTTAAGCATTTTCTGAAAGACATCTCAAATCATAATTTTTTAGTTGGGTGGGTCTGTAGTCATTGTCTACAGAAGGTACCAATGGGGTCACAAGTGACAGGTGTAGCAGGTTTTTTTTATTTTTTTTTTTGTTTTGTTCTTTGGTGGGGTTTTTTGGCAGGGGGGGGTTGGGGTTTTTTTTTGTTTTTTGTAAAATCAGCAGATTTGATATGTTGGTCACTATAGGCCTTTGTGGTCACTATAGGCCTTACTGTAGTTCTTGATTAGTAAAGTAGTTATCTGTGAAATGTTTCTACTAAGAATGCCTGTGTCCAAGGGCAGGGAGTGGAAGGAAAGCTGGATTTGTGGGGATTTGGTCAGAGAGACCAAACCCCCACAAATGGTTCCAAGCCAGTAGGACATGGGGTGGCTGACAATTCAGGAAAAATGCTGTCCACTAAATAAGCACTGTGGACACAAGAAATTGTTTTGCAGGAATTTTTAATAGGAATTGAGATTAGGAGACACCACACGTGTTCTACTGCAAATAAGGCTGGAGTTGTGCACAGAAAGTCACAGTGTTACAAGAAGGGCTCACAGAGGTCAACCCCTCCATTACTAACTGAATAGATTGTAAATAATACACCTAGGTCGCAGACATATCTCTTTTTCCAATGATTAGTTATGCAAATCTGGTATTCTATCTCAGGTCAGATCTCTGACCATGTAGTTCGCTCATTTTTTGAGGAAAATTTCTGAGTTCTACCCTTTCGTCTTTGAAAGGAGCTACTAGTAGAGTTTCAGAACTTTCAAGCTGCATTTTATGTTTTGCTACTTTATTTCAAGCAAAGTGCCTTTTATGGGCTTATCTACTAATTTTTTGCATTAAAACACGAGCAGAACTCAACCAACTTGAACAGGTTGAATGCCACATCTGTGCAGAAGATATCAGCACTTATTTATGGCTCAAAGAAACAGAGTCTAAATTAAAGCAGCTATTGCTATAGAATGGATAAGCGGCCATTATGAATTATCCGTAATTATAGCAATTTCCTAAACTAATAAACCTGCTAAATCTTTTTTGCAAAGGTTAGTTTACACAGTGCGTATAAAATCCGCATGTGCTACGCATCAACCACCAGCTGTCTGACAGTGTGTTGCTATTGCAGTGAGTGTTCACATAAATTTTATGTTGGTTATATTAACAGTCAGTCCATATCACTACCCACAGATGCCAGTAGACATAAAAATTGCTCTCCAGTGAGCCTAAATATCCCTAGAAGCTAGTTGTGTCTAATGTTCCATGTAGTATTTGTACGTGAAAGCAGCAGATTGAAAAGTTATTTACAGATGAATATTTCAATCCAGTTAGTTCATATTGGCCTACTTAGGCTTCTTTGCTGGTTTATTTGTATGCTAAATAATTCACTAAAGGTTGTTGTTTACTTTCAAGAGTAGTTTCTATGAAATGCAAACAACAGAGCCAACTTTAGGTGCTCTAAAGGCTAAGCAGCCCTGTTTTAAATGCAGGTCAGAGCTACAGACAGCATCTTGCAGATGGGCTGTCACTCACAGTTTTACTCTTTTAGTTGCTGGGTCTTCAAAGAATTTACTGGGATTTGATGCTTTAATATAAATATTTTGCAAAAATGGGTTATTTTTTCTTACTCAAGCCTTTTCTATGGACAAATGTGAAGTCCTTCAGGGTCTTCCCGTTACACAGACAGAGCTGGCATGTTGTGGGCTAGTTAGATGGATTCTTGACAGTGCACAGGACTAGCAGGTTCAGTAGATACGTGATTCCTCCTGCTGTAGGGCATAAATACATTTTCATATGAATGTTTATGGTCTAAGGTTTGCATACCATTTGTTGAATACTTTGATTTCTTGGTTAATCAGAGCACTGGACAAATGCAGCCATTGTCGGTTCCCTTACTGAGATCCAGGAACTCAGCAACACTCCTAACACAGCACTGTCTACATCACAGTGTTCATCTGTGTGCTAACTTTTTTATTTTATAGTATTGATTTTATCATTTTTACTGTTTGTAGTAGGAGTTGCTTTATTGATATTTACTCAACCCCTCTTTGTGCAAATGCTGTGGAATACTTTGTTGCAGGTATTGACATACATTTGCTGGTTGCTTCACCAGCATCAGCTTATTTCACCCAAATGGTATTCAGATGCTGTAATTGTTTCTTGCTATTGATTTTAGATTGCATTTATAACATGCTTCCGGAGACCATGGCACACATGCTGAGTCTGGCTACAGCTTCAGTTCAACCTTTTCAACAAGAATGTAAATCACACGTATTAAAATTGCAACACCCTAATGTTTTAAGTCTTGATTGCTTTTCAAAGATCTCTCAAGAAAGATGGAGACAAGTCAGCTCTTGATAGATTGTGAAGGAGTATCTTGCTGCTTCCTAAAGAATTCTGAGCTATCAATGAATATTCCAGCACAATACTAAGGATGATGTACTGTCAATGCTGATCTATTTTTGTACAAATATGTCATTGCTCAGGCATAGGTTCACAAAGACATTTAAGAGTGAGTTATTTTGTTGCCTTTCTGTCCTACCATTTGTAAAAAGGGGATTTTTGGGCGAGTCTTATCTTCAACAATTACTCTGGATGGGTGTAGAGTGCAACAATCCTTCTGCAAGAGTTTCTTTAAAGAATGTGTGTTTTCACTTGAATTCTGCTCAAGTCTCACTCAGTCTTTCCACAGAATTCTTTATTGATAAGTTGACCTGCCAAAGTACCATGGAGGCACAGGCCTTTAGTGGCATCCCCCAGGGAATGAAAACCCCAAATACAAATTAAAATAATTTCACTAGGAAATACCCAAGGGTGAAGTAGAAGCTTATGATATTACCTAAGAAAGTTAACCAGTAAAACATGCATAACTTGTCTAGTGACTTTAATCTATTACATTTTTATTTATTAATTAGCCAGCAACAGTAGAGCAGAATAACAAATTTAGATAAAATTTGGAAACTTGACATAACCTTCTAAACAAATCAGAGTAAATGTAGGTGCTATAAAGCATAGGAAAATTTCTTCTCCTCTGCCCCTAATGTATGAGAGATGGCTCCTGATTTATTACTCATTTAACTGGTGGTGCATTTTGCACAGCAAGTGCTGTGTTCCCATGCTGGTATAACTTTAGGTATCTATAAAAGATCTCTTTGAAGAACTGAATAGTAACTTTTAAAATTAATTTGCATACTTGTTTTTGAAAACTGAGTTGCACTTTAATAAAAAAAGGGTGGTACATTAAATACACTTAAAAACAGAATCCCTAGGAAGGTTCATGGGGGTTTGTACCAAAAGTACAGATTGGTACAATTGGGCAGATTTGAAAATTTCACTCGCATTAAGAAAAATTTTTAAAGGAGCATTTCATAAACATGCAAGAATGTGTGTTTATGTGGGGGGAAACTTCATTGTGCAGGGAAATAGTTTTCCCAAACGATGAGTTGAACATTGTTGGAATTAAAATACAAAACCCATTTGCAAAGACATCAGCAATCAAATGCAGTCCTCATGTGATTGCACCAAATAGAAAACTTGGCCCCACTGTGTTGTCTGTGAGTAAAGACAAATCAGCACTTTTTCTACAGCAGACAGGCAAGGAAAAAAGCCATTATGAAATATTAGTGAACATGTCATGAGACATCAGTAGTTTGCAGAAGCTGTCCTGTTTGTCAGTGCTGCCCTAGTTTCTTAGAATACATGTTTTTAAGAAAAAATTCTGTGTAATTTTTATATGTAAAAAAACCCCTGAATTCATTCCAACTCCTCAAGAAACACAAGTGTTATGAAAGGAATTAAATTTCATGCTTTGTATTTAGATAAGAATGTATATGTTTTGCAAGTGTACTAAATATTTGGAATGCAGCATTTTAGGGTGGAGAAATTGTGGCATCTTCAGAGTGATTCTCAGCTTTCTGCTTCCTGAGAGCTTTCCTGAATTCAAGGGAGGTTTCTTCTGGACAATGAGCTCAGGACTGGGCTCTGTCATCATCAGTTAATTGGGCAGAAATCTGAAAATGGCAGTGTTTGAAAGAAGTGTGTGTATGAAGGCAGACAGGCATCCTGCAACAACTAATTCACCCACACAGCACATCTTTGAACTGTCTAAGGCATAGCTAACTGTTTACATGCTATCAACAAGAGTAAATACTCTGAACAGAAGGAAGAGACAGAGTTGCTGTGAATAAAGAAAAAGATTACAAGACAGCCCATCTGCTAGAGAGTAGCTGTCACCTCCAGTTACAAGCTGGAGGCAGCCCTACCTCGGAGCAACTAGAGACCAGTTTATTATTCAAACAGGAGAGGGAGAAGCTAACTTAGACTTCCACTTTCTGTCTGATACGGTGTCAAAATATCAGTTTCAGGGAATTCTGTGGACAGAATAGTGAGGATAAGTTGAGGCTAAACACTAACAAGAAAATAGCTAAAAGAACTGCTTCAGCAGAGCTAAATGACTCTCCTGGCTAATAGCTATGCAGGGGATTGAACACCGTGGCTCTCAGGTGTAAACAAGAATTCTGCCCAGGAATGTACTACTGGCAACAAGGACGAGAATTATATTAATAGCTAAGGCAATCTTGTTATCCTTAAGAATCCTTATTATAGTAATTTAAGAAACAGTCACCTGGTTGTCATTGTACTGCAAGCCTGACAAAGGCAACTTTAGAGAGCCTTAAATTAAGCTGCATAATTTCCTTTTCTCTTTGGAATACGTATAGTTTTTATACATATATAATATAGCAGGGATTGGAATAGCTATTGTCTTTGGAAACCTATTCTAGGTGTCTACAGCCAGGTCAAGTTTCCCTCCTTCCATTACCATTGTCAAGACCAGGTAGGGTGGTCACAGTTTTCACTGCTCTTACAATGTGCGAGGAACCAATTTAATTTTTACTTATGCCTCAACATTGTCTGATTTTATTTCTCAAACTGTGTGTTAAGAATCCATTTTCTGAGGGCAGGTGGAAAATTATTAGAGGAGCTGTGCGGCATGTGCAGAGGTCAGCTAGCACATGTGGGGGGTGGAGACCACCTACATTACAGTCTCTAAGCAGGAACCCCTTTAGAAAATGGAGGGAAGCTCTGTCTCTGAGGAGATTTCCCCAGACAGCTGATCAGGGCGGAGAAAACTGCCACCACTGGGCTGGAGGTGACTCCCTGGAGCAGTGGGGAAACTCCTGCTGCTAGGGGACAATTTCCCTGAGTAGCCAATGGTTGTCCTCAAGGGATAGGACTATGGGAGCAGCCTTAGCGTATAAAAAGCAATTAAATGCTAACTGGGTCCCATCCGGTTTTGGGTTCGCTTGTCCACTTGTTCATCCCACTTTTGCTACTGTCCTTGCCCTGCCTGCATTCCATCTCCCTGTGGTCCACCCTGCTTTGTCCCTGTCTGCCTTCCCTGCCCACACCTCTTCTGTCTACCCTGCATCACCATTCCACAAGCCTGCTCACCATGGCCCACAGCAGCCTGCTGCTTCCCCAAAAAAACCTCTTCAATCTGTGCCACCTATGGCGGTGAGGACCTCTGTCCCAGTGCCAAGCTGCCTTCAGGCTTAGGCCTGGGGTTAGGCTTGAGAGAGCCGAGGAGCCTACGGGTCCAGGAACACTGGGGCTGGAAAAGGCACACCAAGGCAATCGCGGCAAGGCCCCAACATTGCTGCTCCTGCACCTTTCTGATCTGGTCCCCCCACAGGGGTGGGGACCTCAGTCTCAGCGACAAGCTGCCCTCTGCCCTTAGGCTTAGGCTTCAGAGAGCTGTCAAGCCTACGGCTTCAGGGACACTGGCACTGGAAAAGGCATTGCGAGGGCATCACAGCAGGGTGGCATAACGTTCCTGACACTGCACTGTTGTAATGTGGGCCACCTCTTGTGATCAGGATCTCACCTGGGGTGACAAGCTGCCGTGAGTGTTAGGGTTCAGGGAGTCAAAGAGCCTACAGCTCCAGAAACATTGAGGCTGGAAGAGGTAAGCCATGGTGATCCCGTCAGAGCCCCAACATTGCTGCTCCTACATCTTTCTGATCTTCACTACCTGATTTAGTCCGAGGATGTTACCCAGGATTCCCACCCTGTTCCATCCAGGATGAGTGGGACCTCCCACTCACAAGGCAGTTGTTTTGGTCACAAGGTTGGCAGAAGGGAATCCCAAAAAAACTAATGGACGGTCTCCCCATGGATATGTTGGAGAACGTGATACTAGAATGTCGGACAAAATGTGTGAGAAACCAAGCTCAGAGAAATGTAGTATGAACCTGAGCACATGCCCTTTCAATGACCTACCCAGGGAAGAAACTGTGCTGCCACGGCTCTCGGCACACACCTTCTACCTGCTGGTTGAAAGCCAATGGTGCACCCCAGGATTCTGGTGGTTCTGTGCCTTTCTCTCTTTTTCTCTCTTGGGCTCTCTTTCCCCTGTCTGCTTAATTTTCTCTTCCTCTCCAATAGGGACACATACTCTTTCTTATCAATAAATGGTTCTCAGATACAATACTTGCCTCATTTGTGCTTGATTTCGTCAAAGAGATCTGTTAAGAAGAATCCCCCCCACGATTCCCTTATAGTAACACAATGTTTTTGTTTTACCTAGTATCCCTTGGGGAATGGACGAATTGGGTGCAGACATGTAGCAGGCCATCTTGACATTGATTTTTGAAGGTTCATTAGATAAATGCTGACATCATAGATTGATGTCTCTTTAAAACAGTGCCTGGCACAGAACCACTGGGAGAATCAAAAATATCGACTTATCATGTTTGTGCAGGAGGCCCATGGAGATCTCCTGCATTAATGGGTCTATCAATTTAGCTATTCTTTAATTATTCTAATTGTACACCTTGCAGCTGGAAAGTGGCTTTATTAGGACTTCTGGCTAGGTAGTCACACCTTTCAAAGAGAAGAAATAGCAGTGAATTATCTACTTTGTCATCACATCTTGAATTGTTCAGGGAGTTTTTTAGGTTTTATCTTTTTCTTTATTATGTGCTAATTTGCCTGTGTAATGTGGTGGTAAAAATGAATAGGGATGCAATGATGGGCCAATGCAGAGGCCAAAATGCTATGTGGTAGTTTAGAGAAATAGATGCTGGTAAAATAAAGTTGATGATTTTGTTCGTGTTTAACCCCTCACCCTGGCACCATCAATAGATTGAAGACATCATTTGTATCTGCAAGTGTTTGTTTAATTAAGACGTCCTAAAAATCTTTGCTATTGATTCATTCCATTATCTTATTGATTAACTGCACTGGATCATGTACTTGCTCTTTAGTGGAAGGCAACAGTTTCAGCCTGCCGTCATTTACCCACAGATGTGAACAGTAAGCAATGTTCAGCATCCATGTCTGCCAAAGTGTCTTGTGTTTTAATGAAGTACTGGCTGCAATTCCCTGTATTACATGAGAAAAGCCAGTTGTCTCCTGCTGGTGGTGTGACCAAGCATAAAGGTTTTCTTCCAGTTATTCATAAAGCAGCTGCTTACCAGGGAGTGTTGGAAAGTTGTGCTTTGCATTTCTATGTTAAAATCTAGAGGTTTGAGTCAGAGCAGCAAATTAACACAGATGACCTGCATATCTCATTTTCACGGTTTGTAGTTTGGTTTTTTCCTGTACTGGAAAATGATGTAGACCAGGATTTTTTATAATACGATGTCATGTTTGTGCCTCGCAGCTTCACCTTGTGGAGTTTTCTGCGTAACCTACTATTAATATATGCATGTATGTGATAAAAGCATCCCACCATTGTCTCTTGAAGCTTTTTCTCAAGAAAATGATTCAGTAGCAATATTCTGACTGCTCAAGAATTGCACTATCTTGCTACATTTGTGCAGCCACATGTGCCCTTGTTTGTCAGCTCTTTGTCACCTTTGTTTGGTTTTTTTTTTATTAGAGAAGAGTCCTTTCCTTATACCATTGTGGTAGCAGTGTGGCATGTAGTACCTTATTTTACAATTCCAGAAATGATTTTCTGTGTTGGAAGTAGGAATCCAACAACTCCGACCTGTGGGGACCTGCTGCCACAAGGTCACACAACTGTAATGTCCTCAGCTGCTTGCCCACCCCGAGCTGGGCTGAGTGCTGCTCTCAGAATTGTTCATGCCACCTCTCAGATTTTTAGGGGATACCATTAGTGGCAAGAAAAAGGTAGTGACTGACAGTAAAATTATTGGTAAGTCTAAAGCAAGGGAAAAACCCCCAGCCCAGCATTTTCTCTTTCTGTCCTGACATTTCAGTGACAATCCAGATTGGACCAGGGTAACAGCCAATATTTCAGTGGAAAATTTTAAGACATTATGCATGCCATATTGAAGTGTTCCATAGGAAATAGGGCATATATTCTTTATTTTCACATGCAGCTCACTCTTGCCATTTCCAATATACTCTAGGTACTGTGGGTGGTCTCCTAGCAAATGCCAGCGGGTTCTTTGCTGCCGTTGTGAAGGAGGGGCTCAGAAACTCCCACCATGACAAAATCACTACTTTTTCTTCCCTTTTTTATATAAAATGAAAACTTCTCCACTTGAGCTGTTTTAAAATTCTAGCTCAATTGAGACTTTTGTGTTTAGTTAAGTTTATATATCTGCTGGCATGCTTTGTTAATTTAAGCCAAACCCTCAACTTTACCTTGGCAGAGTCACTGATTTTGTTGGGTTCCCTACACCCTATTAAATGATCTAGCACCAAAACAACATCCAGCGGACAAATGACTCTGTTCTGATTACTGGTCATGGTCTTTGATGGCAGTAGTTGGTCCTGACTCAGCCTTTTTGATACCTTAGCATGGCAATTTTTAGTGCCTCATGTTATTTGTAACTGCATAAATGCTAAAATGAAATCACAAAGTACAGGTTCTTTAAGTTCTTGTTCTTTAAGCCATCTCTGAGAAAATGTCGTACAGCCTGTTTTTCTTCCTTTTTTTTCAGAGTCCATTTATGTGTAAATAATAGGTTCTTCTGTTTGCTATCATAAATAACTGTAATATTTATGATTTAGATATGTAATATGTATCATATATGAGAAGTTGCTAGTCAGATTCTGGAATTGTGCAAGACAGGGTAGAAAGGACTACCTTGTTACAGGAGTTGTCTTTGTTTCCCTTCTGGTCCAGAATAATTAATTTTTTCTGTTTATTTAACCCAAATGACTGCATCTCTTTGGGGTTGCTGTTGTGGGAGATCCTGGCAATCTCTTAGGTGGCTGGTAATATCCTAGGAGGCTTTGTCTCAGAGCAGATCTAGAACTGAATTTTGTGTTTGGTGGGAAATCAGTAGAACACAAATATTTGCCTGACAGGCCCACAGGAGGCTGAAGGACTGAGGCAGCAGCCTGGGGACATGGGGCAGGATGGGACTCGTTCCTTCCTTCGATAGGCCTTTCTGAACTGCATGGGTTTGGCATCTCTATGATATTCTTTCTGTGCCGTGTTTGGCTTGGATTTTTTGCTTAGCTGCAGTCTGCTCCTTTTCTTAGGTTCTGAGCACTTACTGTGATTAGAGAATGCTCAGCCAGAATGGGCTCTGTCCAGTTCTTACCAATGGTTGAAATGATGGGAGAGAAGTTCCACATGTCCCTTCTTATTTCATCTTTGGGTGGGCTGATCAGACCCACTGTTTGCAAATTGCAGTAAATTCACCTTAGATACTTGGACCCTTGATGGCTTTAAGTGAGCTTGAGGAGGTTTTGGTGAAGCACAACTACACCACGTCCATCACCTTGTTGAGGGCCCAGTTTACTTTGCCAGATGAGAGACACACACTTTATACTGGGCACTGTTGGATAAACTGTTAGGGGTATCCTGGCCAGCTCAGGGGTGCTTAGGGAAATGGGATCACACTTTTGGATTGTGAATTAGGCTTTATCAGTTTATGTTCCCAGAAGTAAAGAGTTTTCAAGTGTTTTTCTGGAAAACAGAATGGTTTTGTTTCTCACTGTTCTAAAATCCAATTACTTTATAATCTTAAGTACTTCATTTGTATCTCTGCAGGAAAATGTAAATAGCAGTAATGAATACTGATATAAAGGGCAATTGTAAGTCCTGTGGAAAATGTCAGCATTTGAGACAGTTTCTATAAGGACAAAAAGTCAAATTCTTAAAAATTTACTGTAATCTTCAATTCAGAAGACACTTTAGCACAGGTTAGTGAAAGTATTTTGTGTTCCAAAGAAATGTATGACTTCTGAGAGATCTTCTGGATATATTTAGCTAAATGTAAGTTACTTGTTTCAAATATGTTAAAATGAGATTTTTTTGGAATTGGAAATGTCTTTCCAAAATATCTTTGAAATATTTAATGAATTGAAAACAACCTCTTCCGTCAACTTTTATGATATCAAGAAATTAGGATTTTCTGGGGAAAACATATTTCATTGAAAAGATCCTAACTAAATCTATTGAAGATTTATTATTTATTATGGACCAAATCTTACTTTCTGTACCTACATAAATAGTTAATGAAAGTGCTTCCAAGCATAAAGCATGAACTATTTGGACCAATGTTTTAAAGTGCTTTGAGCTGGGAGAAATAGAAGCTGGAACATGGAAGTTACATTATAAGCAGAGTTATTTTTGTTCTGTAGAAAAACTTTTAATTGTCAAAGACTTAAAAAGAAAGTACTTTTTTTCCCCATTTGAATCCCACAAGAGTTAACTTCAACACACATCTAATATTATATTGCTGTTGTCAAAAACACAATGCTACTGTTTTGATTACGGAAACATGGGTGCAGATCAGCTGAACAATTATAACCTCCAAATAACATTTCAGGAATTGTCAAACTGAGCATGAGCTTCCAGTGGGAAGGACTTATTTTAAAGTTGAAATTTTGATGTATAATGTCTCTACCAGTTTACAGCTTTGCTGACTGGAGTATACAAAGGTATTCCACAAAACACAACATCTTGGTCTTTTCTGGAGAGTGAACTTACTACATTCATATAATAGAAATCTGCACTCGTGTATCTTTATGTAAAATTGATTAAAATTGGGTATTTTAGGAGAAATAAAACTTATAATTGCTGAAACTGGCACAAGTGACTGGAGTACTTTTAAATCTGAATAGAAAGAAAAGAACAGTTTGAAGTAAGATCTACATTAAAACACAAAGGTAATACAGCATTTTAGGGTAAGAAAATTTATAGGATTAATCTTGCTGGATTTTTCCCCAAAATTACTGTTTAGCATTTAAGATAAATTAATCCTGAACATGCTTCCTATATAATACTGAACACTCTATCAAAGTGAATGGGTGTCTTGTCTGAATGAGAACGGTAGAATAAGACTGTATATGTTAATATGAGGCATTACAAACGGAAAGATGTTTGAAAAAAGTTAATTAAAGCTTCATTAATCTTTCTTGTTAACTATATCCTCTCTACACATACAAGACAACTTTCTCAGTGGGTGGGGACCACTGGTAGTAAACATAATTTGGCAAAGTATGTCTAAGAACTTGGGACATCATCCTATTCTGAGCCCTTCATTGCTGTCAGTATAATAGCAATTTCCAGGTTACTTTTCACATGGAGTACTACAGAATAAAACTATCCTAAAATATACACTTCATATTCAGCTACTCTTTGATTTCCTATAGAACCTGTACAGTTTAAATGCAAACTGTGACTATACTTGTATCTAGCATGTTTGCCAAAACATGGCACAGAAAACCTTTCTGCAGGTAAGACAGTCAGAATTTTCACTGCTCTGGGTAGATTCTTGTTACTTGCTTGTATTTGCTTATAGTATTGGTGAACTTGCCCTTCCAGCAGAGAGTTTGGTAGGTCGTTCCACACCAACGAAGAAAAAAGTGCACAGCAGCGCAGTCTGAAAGTAAATAAACAAAAGCCTCAGTGGAATTTCTACTCCGCAAAACGCCGTGTTGTGAAGATTTATTTCTAACTTCCCTTCTTCTCCCTGCATCTGAGCCCAGATACATGTCCATTAGGATTTCTTGGAGGCTGTAGCAAGCTAAAACAATCCTTGCTGTGATAGCTGGTGCACTCGTGTGGTTCCGTCCCTTTTCTCCTGCAGACAGAAGTGAAGATTTTTCAGAATCTTTGGCCAGGGCTACCCTAGCAACCTTCTGTAAATGGGAGATACCTTGGAAGAAGGATCCAAAGATGTATAACTGCATGTTGATTTTCAGTCCGAAAGAGTCCAAAAGACTGGACTGTTTCTATTTTTCCCCCGGGCAATTACTCTATCTCTCCATAGGTAGGCAAATAACTTCTCACCTGGAAATGAAACAATGAGCAAACTTGTATGAATTGCTTTTATTTCCTGACCACTTATTGCTAAAACACTGAAATTTAGTTTTGATCTTGTCTATACTTCTACAGAGTCGCTGGGGAAAAGGAGCTGTTTTATGTACAGCTTAGCCTGAAGCACTTGCGTCACTGTACGGTTTTGTATTGCTTGTTTAATAGACCACAAAAGTCAACATCTCTTTGGAAGAACAATTTGTGCTTAAAGTAGTTGCAAATTCCAAGAGATCCTGTTGAGGCAGGATGTTGTGAGAAACCCAAAGATGGAACAAAACCTCTTGTTCTCTAATTATAATTTTAGTACTTGGGAAAACTTAAGCCACTCTGTGTTGGTTTATGTCAATAAAGGTTTGGGTTTTTTCTTTCTTTCTTGCCCATCCTGCTTTGGGAAGCTGGAAGTAAGTCAACATTTTTACCTTCAACATAAGAATTTTTCAGTTGCATATTATTATGGAAACAGATTACATCTCTGACAAGAGACAATCTGCATTTAATATATCTTTAATGAAAAGAGGTCAAAAACTTTGGTTCACAGATTTATAGAATAAGTGAAATTGAAAGGGATTTCAGGAGTTGTGTGGACCAACCTCTTGCTCAAAGCATTATTGTCAGTGAGGTCAGATCAGATTGCTCAGGGCTTTAACCAGTCAGAGCTTGAAAACCTTCAAAGATGGAGATGGTGCAACTTCTTTGGGCACCCTGTTCTACTACTTGGATATCTCCATGGGAAGAAAGATTTTTCTTATATCTGGTTAGAATTTCTCTTGTTTCAGTTTTGATCTGTTGCCCCTTGTCTTCCTCTGAAGAGCCTGGCTCCAGCATTTCCTGGCATGAATCTCTGTGGTACTTTGTTGGTTTTTGTCATGCAGGTGGAATCCAAACCACCAACTTTTTTGTTCTGAGCCCCGAGTTGTCAGAGTAATTTTTGTTTTGCCTTTCTCTGTGTCCATTCAACCTGGGATAACTTTTTTTCCTGCAGTGGTTTGTTGTAGGTGTCTGTCAGATAAATCCTGCCTTTGTTCACAAGCACAAAACATTCGGTTGTTTAGTGTCCTAATTAGGTTCTTTACAGGTGAAATACAGCTAAGTCACTACTTTTCATAGGATGGGGCATGCAGTGTATGCACTTACAAAAGTGCACAGTATACATTTACACAGGAAATTAAGCACTGAAGCTAATATAAGATTGATGAGAAAAAGCTCACTGTCAGCATGTCATAGCATTACAAGCTGTATCAGATTTGTGTGCCCAGCATTAGGTTTAAAGAAAGCACATTAAAAGCAATGTATGGTTGCCTGGTTTCTTCTTCAACTATCAAATACAAAGCCACACATGAGCAATTTTGAGAGCTGTATATAACCCCTCTGGCAATATCAAACTCTTGAGTACTTCTGACAGCCACTGTTGAAGCCAGCTGATTTGTAGAATAACACATTGTCCATTCCTTCAGACAAGTGAAATTACTGTCCTTGCCTGGCCATATTGAAATGATTTAATTTAATTTCAGGAAAATCCATTTCTGATCACCTACAACTTTTTAGCAGTTTCTGTTGCGATGGATGGTTTTACAGATTTCATACAGCAACTAGAGCTTCTATCCTCCTATGGAAGTCCTGAATAGTTCCATGTATACACTCACACCTATATTACATATGTTTCATTCCACAAATTGCTAAACATTCCAGGCCTACTTATGCAGGCTGTGTGTAAGAGATTCAGTAGTTCTGTTGAGACCCATGTCTGGCAGTGAGTGCATGGTGAATGACTCAGAACCAGAGTATACAAAACACTGTGGGATTGTTAACAGTTTATTGAGGTGGACAAGATCCTAAATGGCTGGATTTTATATTAATCTTGAATTTTCGTTCAAAAAGTATTTCTGCAATTGTGCTTTCACTCTTTTTGAAGGGAAAAAGGAATATCAGCTTTTAAATGGTAGCATGACCAAGTGTCTTAATGTATAGGTAGAAGTGATCTGGCAGCTTGTCTGTTCAACTGTTTACTGTGGAAAATCTACATGTTACCATCCTCCTAGAAGACAGTAATCTGAACTGCAGTTAATCTGCTAGACTTTTGCTGTAATCAATATTATTATCATGTCTTGAAAATCTGATTGGCATTAACCCCCTTCTGCACATGCATAACACCTACCATATATTTGATGATTTTTCTTTTAACTGTCTTGTTTCTGTTGGGTTTGCATTGTTTCCTTTCCATTTTACCATCACCATCATGCAGGTTAATTTGAACATCCTACTTTGGAAGACTGTCATGTATCAATTTAACATCTTCATTAAATTTATACTATGTTGAATTTACTGATTCTCAAGCAGAATGTGTATTTTGATTAATTTAATGCTCTGATGTCTTCTTTTTATTACTAAGTAGCAGATTCTGTCTCTTGCAGGACAAAGATGTTTGCACGTAACATTTCTCCCACCGTTCCCTGAGTTTAGCAGGGATGCCTGATTGTGTTGTAACTGAAAAAAGAAGTGCATGTAGAGCACCACTGCATCTTAGTCCTTGTTACAGCCCAGCCCAGACAAGCTTACAGTTTGTAAAGCTAATCATGCTATATAGTTTCTGTACCTAGAAACATTAATCACTAACAACTTAAGGAGAAGAAAGCACAGCAGAATCCAAGGTACAACAGATTTTTGCCTCTCGCTTTTATCTTCTGAGAAATTTTAGTTTCAATAACCAAGATAAAGCAAGCTGAACATAGGCAAAGCTAATTAAATAGAAAACAAAAAAAAAAGGTTTTTGTCTGTTTGAGACCTCAACACATATGGCAAAGGAAATTCAGCAATCCTGTGGAATAAAATACTAAGGCACATTTTTTAGCTGGACCAAAGAGTGGCTGATGTACTAAAACGTAATAATGAACTGAGGGAGATTTGTAAAGAAGCAACTGTATGAACATAGAACCACACGCATTTGAGGCCAGAAGAAGTAGCAAAAAAAGGTCAGAAAGACCAGCAAAGTGTCTTTTGGAAGCTCATTTTTTTGGACCTTGGCCTCAAGCCAGACAAAGAGAACAGGGAACAATAGTAATTGAGTTGAAGATACTTAGTATGAATTATAGCAAGAGACAAAACATACTGCTGATGTAAAATGGAGCAAATTATGAGTGTAGCAGAGGACCTTCAGCAGATTTTTTTTTTTAAATTATTATTATTTCTGGGTTTTTCCTGTAACAACTTTAAAAATTTTTATCATATGGTAACATTTTTTTTCATCAGCAATGAATTGAATCCATTATCCACCTCATTATAGAATACATGGAAGACGGAAATTTATGAATGACATTATAAAAGATATGACTTATTTGGTCATTCCAAGTTGCTGGGATCAAATTTGAAAGCTTGCTCAAATTTCTAGGCTGCTGTGCCCTAGCCCCTTGAAAGGTGCCTGTTATTTCCTATCCATTTGTTATAGTATCCTGTTCTTGGCAGGATGCCTACTATTTAAGGTTACTTTCATTAATCAGCCATAAGTTAATTTCTTTGCAAGCAGAATCTCTGCATTATGTTGTCTCTAAAGCTGAGGACCTCAGGTTGTTTTATTTTACTTTGATATCACTGTAAAAAGATAGTCTTAAGTTAAAGAACTGCATCTCTGAGGAATCATTTGGTAGTCTTTGAAAAAGTGACAAATTGGACAATCATGAAGCAATATTCACATCTTTAGTTAAAAGTTACAAAATTCAGTGACTGATGCCTTTCTGGAATGTGGACCATATCCTTAAAATAACCTGCACTCTATGGATTGCCTTGCGAAGGTACACAGAAGAATTGTTCTCACAGGCTGCCTGGTGTCTGGGCTAAACACATAATTAAGTCAGTGGTAACATGGGAAAATAATTTTTCCTGCCCAGTGACATGCAATTCTTTTTCTAGGGGTTATGTGCATATTTTAGCTTACAGCTGTGACTCTCTTTGTTGTACTTCTTTCTGATTTTTTTTAATAGCAGTCAACGTGTTTAAAAGTTTATAGGCTGATCCACAACTCCTGTGTAGTACATTTCTGCTCTGAGATGTTTCTTTTCTAACAGACTGATCACTTTTCTTTTCTTTTCCTTTCTTTTCTTTTTTTAAAGATAGATGGCCATTACCAGTACATGGGAACAGCAGTCTGACTTGATATGTTGCATATACTATGAGTTTAATGGTTTTTTCCATTGCACTTCATTTCCCTAATGCTACCTGAGGTACTTCGAGACACATGCATCCCTGTCTTCTGTCTGTGAGAGTTAACTTCAACTGGAGCAATAAAATCTGGGTGCTTTTTAGAGCATTAAATCTGGCGAGTGGATATTTGTCATTATGTCTTTCAGGACCACCAGGTGTATGTCAGGGAGTGGGAAAGTTGCTCCACAGGTAACTCAAATCTCTCGGAGCAAGCCTAGTACATGAAGAAGCCATTTGTATCCCACTGAGTCCCATAATGTTGAGAACGTTGCTGGGATTTACACAAGTCCAATCTCTGCAGCTGATAAGAAGGGTGGCTGCAGCAGGGCGGCATCCGTGTGACCTGAATCCCTGTTTCTCATGCTTCAGAGTGGCACTAGTGGGGTTCTTGGGTTTTTATTTGTTTTGGTTGTAGCTGGGTCAGAGCTGCTGCGAAGGGTGCATTTTATTAAACCAGGCAGCTGGAAAGCAGTTCCGTGGGAGAGCTCGGGAAAGGGAGGCACGCTGCCTCTTGGGGATGAAGTGGGAATGTTGGGTCAAAGGGAATCTATTGGCAAAGGCCCTGAATGCCTGTTTCCATAGCTTACTTCGGGTTGCCCTGATGCTTTTAGACAGAATTGTTGTCAATGGTATTGATCAGATGTTCTGATAATCCAGCAAGCTTCCTGATGTGTTAAATTCCCTTCTTTCACGTGGTGTTAAGTGTGGAAGAAGTATATGTAACTCTCAGTGGACACTACCAAAGGATGACTGCTCACCATCAATTGTGCTGCACATGCCAATTCCAATTAGTCATTTACCAGCCACTTTTAAGACTTTCTAGCAATTCGGTGTACCCCTTCAAATATACTGTGTACTTCTAGAGTTTTAATTTATGTTTTTATTAGAAGAATTGCACAAAAAATTTTATTTTCATCAGACATAGAAAATGTTGAATTAGATTTCTGCTACCCATGGATTCCTAGAAGTGTATATCCAAACTGAAAAGTGGACAAAGACATTATCAACTCCAGAAAAGCAAAATTTTCTCTTTAAAGCAATTTAAATGCAACAAACAGGACCAAATGTAAGATTTGAATGTAAGCTAAAATTTGCAATACATCTTGGAAGGAAACTAAACTTTGCTTAAGTGTCTGATTTCTTTTGCATAGTTGCTTGGTAGTTGTTTTATGAACATATTATTTCTATAGAAAATATCAAGTTTTCAATCTACTTTAGCTTGTGCTTTGAAGCAGTTACAATGTAAGAGGAAGAGTGATATTTTCAAGACCTCTTCCTTTTTATTGGTATGCATGCATGTATAGTAACAGCTTCCAGGTTTCCCATTCTCCATCACCACGAGCCCAGAAGAGCTGTTAATGCAGACAAGATCAGATGTCATCACTAGTTTTGTCTGAAGGATCTTGTGTGATGTCCTCCCTAATCACCACCTCCTCTCTTGCTCCACAGTGGAGAAGGGCAGGAGTGCAGCCCATGAGCCTTGTGCAGCCCAGGAAGGCATCCAAAATTCCCCTTCAGTCAAAATGAGACTTAATGCAGCAAGAAATGGGTTAATGTTTGTATCTCCGCTTCAGCAAATGCTCAATAAAGAGGTAGATTAGGAGAGATGCAAAATTTATTGCAAAAGTGGCACAGTATTATGAAAAACAAAACGATTTCATTGAGCAGGAGTTCTGTTACCATAATCCTAACAATAAACACTGTTACAATAATAATAGGAGAAAAACTAATTGCAGCAAGGACAGGACAAATCTTTTTTAATCCTCCTTGTCATCTCAACTAAATCCAAACCTATTTGTATTAACCTTTGCTGACAGAGTCACATGATGGACATAATTTCTAGTAATTTACCAGCAGTAGATCTAACCTTTCTTCATCAAATATTCATAAAGGCATGATTCTCAATGATTTTCTGTCTCTTTTCATATTTACAGCTTGTTGTCTTCTTCCTTTTTACTATAATTTGAACACAATTGAAGTCAGATGGAATTAAAGTGGAATTGCTTTAGTGGCTACAGTACCTGAAAGCAAAGAATAACTAATTGAAATTTCTTATAAGTCGAGATCATGCTGTACTCTGATGGGACTGCATTAAACAGTCCACATGTCCTTGCCTTTTGAGGGGTTAAAAACTCAACCCAGGTTAAATGGCATCAGTTCTTGTCATTTGCATAACTGTTTAAAGTGTTCGTATCATGCATCTGCGTAAACACACGTGGAGTTGAAAGTATGAACTTCTACTGAGTCCTTGGACAAGGTATTTGAGTCACAAAAAGGAGTGCTGTGGGCTCAATTCTTTCTTTAGGTGTAAATAGGACTAACCAGTGAACTCTATTCAATTTAGCTAGGGTAAAACTAATATAAAAGGTTGAAGATAAATCAGTTTGATTGAGGCAGTGTAGAACTACTATGAAACCTTGACTATGCATCTCTTTCCTTCTAGGAAGTTTAAATCTGAAATATAATTATATATTACCTGTAAAATTATCACACTTCCCAAGTTATTTTGTTCCTAATGAAGAAATTAGACACTTTCAATGCAAATATAAAGTATAATTGAAAATATTAAACAGAGATTCATATACCTAAAATATTATGTGATAAATTCTCAGAAATACTTTAGACTGGTATATTTGAATTTAAGATGATTGGGCAATTGCTGTAAACATCCTTTGCATCGTGTTGTGAACCGAAACTGTGGCTGTGAGTGGCTCTGATAGACAGTGTGGTATCACTGTGCTCGTTCTCACCAGAAGAGATTGTGGATAAGTGGAAATAATATAAATGATTTAAAATAAGCTAAAGAAGTCCTTTTCAGTAAGCATAGTCTGCATGGGATTTTAGATGGTTTTTTTATACTAGTTCTTTTTTTCTTCTCGACTGGTTCAAGTGCTGATTTCCCATGCATTGAGAGCATGTTATTGTGACAGCAGAAGGGGGTTTGCTGTTTGGATAGAGCAGTGATGAGGGCATAGAAAGTAGTTAAATATACCCTAAAAGGAGATGTACTTACAGGTAAATACTATCTGCTGAAGCAGTTGATATGCTTTTACTAGAATGTTTGGTATATTTAAAGTTAGGTGTAGAGGTTTTAAAAAATTCCGTAATTGAAACTAAATTAAATGCTTTGGAAAAAAATGCAAGAAAGCTGTCTTGGAAACAGAAAAAAATATTTTAAAAGGCATAGAGAAATATATAAAGCCATTGCTTCACTTCAACTTTGCAGAGAATTAGAGAAAATAGTATGTATTACTTTAGTTATTCTAGCCCTTGTCAAAGAAAAGCCCTTTCTATATCCATAGTAATTATGAAATAAGAGGAATTATTCCATAAATTACATATGTGCTTATTTGAATGCACAAAATTACTGATTTGCAGTAATAAAAATTTTTAATTACAAAAATTAAAAGCTGTCCTAATTTTCCACTGTTTTAGAATAAAACTGAAATAAGTGCCCTTGCAGATATATAATTAGAACTTTAAATTAATTGTATAGGGCTTTAAATAAAAGAATTTTATAGGAAAGTGCAAAACTGCATTTCCTTTCAGGTGAAAGCTTTAACTATTACAGATAAAATGTTTATAAACTCCATAAGTAACATTAATGGCATTTTCAGGTCTGTCTCAAATAGGCTCAGGTTGCCTGAACTCATAGTTGTTTTATCTTTAGAGGTACATCCAGTGAACATTTTAAAGTGCAGACTGCTTTAAAGAACAGAAAGCCAAACAATTAAACATAACTAACATCCTCTCATCAGTTACTGATACGGAACTATGATCTATTCTTTACAGCTCGGAAGACTTCAGCATCATAAAGTTAGATGAGATGCCCCAGATCATATGCAAATTTGGGGAAAGAGTCAGTAGTTACGCAGAAAGTCCATAAAAGGAAGTGTGTGTCTCTCACCATTATTCAGTATTTGCTTCTTTCTCACAAATAAACCCCAAAAAATCGTGAAATAAACCACACCCATTCACCCACACATCATTTTTCATTGTTTGTGCCTAAATTTGTAGAATTCTACTGGGAAAACGATCATGAAAATACCATATTTTTACCATGACCAACATGGGAAGAACTTCAAAGGACTTCTCATAGATTCGTGACAAACACAGTATCTTCAAAGCGTTTATGGTCAATACAGAAAGAACCTCATCATTCACTAGCACATGGGATGTAATAAAGAGAATCTGAAACCAAATATTGGTGCAGAAGAACTGGCCACAACCTAGAGATTCCGCCTCTCTTTTCCATATCACCTTATTTTATGAGGTTCTGGCAGTCTGCAAGTTTACAATCACCAGGTATTGATGCAGTGAAATGATCACCAGCATTCTAATGCAGTTGATTACTTAATCATGATAAAGATATAGAAGGAAACTGTACTGGGTTCTAAAACATTTCAAATTATATATGTAATTTGTTTTCTGTAGTGAGCTAATTACATTTTAGTAAGTCAATCTGCTTGATCTCATGGGAATATGAGGGGAGATTCTGTACAGGGAATACACACAGAGTTTGTAATTTGGGCACATACTGAAAGCATGGGTTTAGTCTGTTTGTATTGTAAAGAGAGTGCTTTAAAGCGTCTGGCATGTGGTTGCAGGTTATCTCCAAGAACATTTCCTTCCTGGTTACTGTGCCAAAGTTATGCTTCTCTTTAGGTGACAGAAGTCTTGAGACAGACTCTGAGTTTAGACTGTCTTCATATTTAGAGAATTTGTGATTGTCAATGTAATTATAATGCTCATGGTAATTCCAGCAGACAGTAGAGAACAATGCAGTGACTGTGGCTTAGTGCTCCAGGTGAACCTCAGGCCCTTCACCTCGTGTAACTGCATCTAAAGAGTGTGACCACCAAGTCAGCAGCCTCCTGAAAAACTGGTTTTTCCACCAGTCCCTTGGCAAGGGCAGGAGGTTACTGGGACTAATCAAGTTGGTCTTGTGGGGAGCCAGTGAGGCTTTGTGGCTTCCCAGGTGACCTTGGTCCTGTAATGTACCATAAAGGACTGGCTTTCTCCATTAATAGTTTGTTTGTGAGAGCTGGAAAGGTGACTTGTAATACAGCTGCTTTTCCTGATTCTTCCATAATGACGTTCTGAACAAGCAGATGATGTCCTTTGATTCAATGTGACCTTGTATTTTTGGTGATTCCATGATGTCTTTAGAGAAAATAAGTAAATTAAAATATATATATGCTGTTTACTTATATATTAATATATTTAATATATTTCATAAATTACATCAAAAATTGTAGTATTAATTAAATGTATGTGTGTGTACATACCTTTTGACCAATTCTCTTTTTAGTTAAATCTGTGTATATTAAGCATTAGACTTATACCTGTCTATAACAAGTGCAAGGGAGTGGAGAATATGCTCCTTCCTAAAGGTTTTTTTTTCCCTGCATAAGGGTTTTTCTCTCCACAGCAGTGTTGGGTTCAAAGGCTAAGCTGATTCTTTTGGGGCTTTGAAAAGAGGACTCTTCTGTCTTCTTTCATTCTCCTGGAGTGTCTTTCCCAATCAGAATGTATAATTTTACAGCAAGATCTATTATAAGGAGCGTTGAAAGTCTTATTCAAAGTAAGCTCAGTAAAGAATGGATATGTAAAAGTTTGAGCATCATTGTATTTGGGATTTTTATGTCAGTTGTTTTGACTTCTATCACAAGTTACTAAATTTTGTTCTTTTAGGCCTATGCTAGCTTTGTAACTGCATGATTTCCAGGCAGGAATCTTTTCTTTATTTGAAGATGTCAGAAATTAGGAATATTCTGTTCCTTTAACAGTTTGTCCCAGTGTATAATTGACTTCACTGTAAAAAATAGGTGTATTCGAATTTCTCTGGGTTCTTTTTCAAATTTCAGCCCCCACTGCAGGACAAGAGAGCTCTTCCACACAAGATATTTTCCTTCAGTCGATCAGTTTTAAATCTGATAAGTGAACCAAATTGAGTAAATCATTACTGTGTGTTTTTCACCTGTCTCCACAATCTCTTTTCTCTGTTTTCTTCAACCTACTTCTAAGAGGCTGGAAACAAGGCTATTCCATGTCATTCTCATTTTGTTTGTATAACAATATTTGTTTTCCAGAAAAAGTACACTGATTGTTATGCTTTATATATTCATGTTATCTGTCAAATGAGTCCTGTACCAGATTTCCTATTGCCTGATGATATGCTACAGAGCCTGTGGAAACCTGGGGCATTCCATCTCCCTTGTCATGATAGTAGCACTCTAACAGTCTATAATTTCCAGAATTCAAATCAGCATTATTGGGCCACGGAGTTCTTCAGTCTGGTCCAAGCTGATAGCACAACATAGTGCCAGACATCAACATCTCCAAGAGTCTGTGTGCAAAGGTGGATGTTGTTTGTGTGTGTGTATTCTGGAACAAGTTGAGAAAAAATAGGTTTGAACGCTGCTGAAAGCTTGATGGCACACCCCTAGCTGACTTCTGCCAAGTGGGGTTTTTACATTGGTAGAAAATTATTTAATTCCTAAAATTCAGTGATGCAGAGAAGAACACCCTTTGTTGCTGTTTAAACCCCAAAGTTGTCATAATGCAAAGGTGTTCTCTTGAAGGTATTTAAAGCTTTCTAGTTAGAAAAGTCACAAATATATCAAGAAGGTTGGCATCTGGTTTAAATTACGAGACAAATGTAAATGAACCGTATTTTGCTAATATCTTGTCAGGAGGAACACAGAGAAAAAAAGAGGAAGAAGTGCATGGAGCATTCCTCAAGGGCCTGAAAAGAACAGGTGGTTACAGTGTGATTTCACCAGTGTTTCACCCTGGCTGTGCAGACAAGCCAACATTAGGTAAACTGGACCTGATGAAGTCATTAAGTCTTGGAAGCGGGAGATGAAGCTGATAGCTGTTATCAGAAATAGCTAAGCCGGGCCTGTCAGCGTTTGGGCAGGCAGCAGTGTGCTCCGTGCTCAGTCGTGGTGATGGGCTGGAAAAGCTCAAGTGAAAGTGTAAAGGACAGACTCTGTAGGAGAAGATCTAAGAAAATTCCTCGTCTTCCTGAGGAATGACATTAACTTCCCTAGATGCTCCGACTGGCACTTCAGTAAAGCAGGACAGAGGGTGAAATTTCCATGTAGAACTGCACATAACTGAGAAATACAAACTACAGATTTATAACTCCTCAGGAGCACTTAAGAACAGAAGAAAGAAAAAGGGACACCTGCTGTTTGGACTGAAAAGAGGAGGATTATGTCACTACTGCCAAAACCCTTAAAGTTTGCATTCATTTCTTGGCATTATGACAGGCTGGAGTAATAGCTTTTCAGCAGAGAAAAAGGTGAGCACATTGCATTGTAGAGTAATATGATCACATTATTATTTGAAAAAGCAAAAAATGTAGGAGGGATATTAGGTCAGTTGCATACTCAGGGAAGCAATGTTTCTTGTAACAGGAAGAGAAAAAATTTCATCAGCAGTTCATTGTAAGGAAGCACAGCTGGCAACCTATAAACTAGGAAAAATGGAGTCTGAAATACAACATTCCTAGACAAAATAAAACATATAGAAGGCCAAAATCATCCACTTTTCATTAAGTTTAAATAACTGCTCTTTAGCAGACACAGCACAAGGGAAGACGCAACAGTAGGTCTCTTGTGAGAGTAGTGAAATGGATACTTTCCATGATGTGTATCTTGATTTTTCATGAATTTGCGAAAATGTGGAGGGATGGACAATTAATGGCACCCAACAACAGATTTCTGTTTCATTAGCATCAAATAATTACAGCATTATCCACAGAATGTGAACCTGACAGTGTAATGTAGATTACTTGACAGAAACCCCTGAGAAGTTCTTCTGGTAGGTTGCTGAAGCCCTGCATTACTTCAGGTAACATGCAGCAGATTTTTGCCCATGAGTCAGAGAGAATGTCCAGTGCAGCACAGGGACTAGAGACTAAATGCAGGGCAAGGGATTGGAGTAGGGATAGGATGGCTGGCCTTAAGAGAAGTTTCCTGTGTATGTGTATAGCTGTGCTTTGAGCAGAGATGCAGAGGTCACCTCCTGGGCCCTACACAGTGGAGCTTTTCAACCTGTGCTGAACCCAAAATATATTTGAAAGTTCCACTGAGCTAAATGAGATTTGAATATGTGACTATGCATTTTGCTCAGAACTGAGAGAAGATTGAATCAGGTCCTTAATTAACTAATATAAGAGGTCTTTGGAATTCTGATGTGGTGTTTTAGGAGGAATTATATGATAAAATAATGTGAGTAGCCTTGCAGGTCAATCAGCACAGATGTAGCAAACTGAGGGTTTTGTCGCCATTTCATGATAAAGAATAAGTCAAGAGAAAGCATGTACATGAATTTGAATTGTACCTTGCAAATACTAACAAAATAACCCATCTGAACTACTCATAAGGCATTAGCACCGTATACTTTGTTATGATTGGACTGTTCCCTATGGCAATAACTTCAAGAAGAATTTCAAGAGTAGTTGCATTATCTATTGAGAAGCAATTTTTTACTTTCTATAGAGGTGAGATAGTTTTATGAATAACTCTGAAGTTTACTCCGAAGGCCATTTCAATCGTCCATAGATCTTATGATATTATGTTACCTTCTTTCGTTTCAAATTCACAGCATAAGAAAGAAAAAGAATGACATAAATTGGATGTTAGAAGAGTTCTGAAGATAGACATCAGAAGAATTCAAGAGTAAGAAGAGAACTCAGCATTATTTGTTATTTTCCATCCTAAAGTAAAAAGAGAACAAAGCATCAAAAGCATCAGTAGTGAGAGAGAGCTCAAAGCCAGGACTATATATCATAGCATATAAAACAAGTGAGTTGGCACCACCAAAAGGTCTAAAGTCTTAGTCTGTGGTTTAAAGTCATTGATATTGCAGTCAGAAAGATCTTTCAGCTGCAGAAGTAAGATGAAGAGCTGTATGCATTTGCTGCAATAGACATTTTAGGTTTTGCCTGCTAGTAGTGTTTTGGTACTCACTAGGGTGAATAAGTTTTCATGGTGCTGAGAGAATTCAAGCCCATTGATAGGATGTTATAGATCAGAATCTTGCACTTTTTGTAAGTACTTCTGAAAATAATGGCTGTGAATGTAAGCCGGGATCGGATGCATGTGCTTTATCCTGTGTTTAAATTGATTGAATTCAATCGTATTTCATAAACAAAAGCATATTCCAGTCTAGTAACTTTAAATCATCATCCAGTCTGTATTGGAATTTTAGTTGGTTTTAAAAAATACTGCAGAATTACATTAATTCAAAAATTTTAAACTATAGTGATGTTGAACTTGAAAGTAAATAATGAAATACATTTATTTACATTGTATTTGGGCAATGGTAATTATTTTCAAGTGAAAGTAGAAAAGGCTATTTTAAATCTCTATATAATGTTTGCAGTTATTTGAAATGCAAAGGGTAATAGAAAAAATTCGGAGGTCTTGCTTGGTAGTCAGAAGATTTACTCCACTTGTAGAGAAGCAGCTTGTTGAGCATATTGTTGCCATATGATTTTTATTCGTGGCTGGATATACTGTAGCATTTCCTGGGATAGCAAGTCTATTTCTCTGCCAGCACTGGAATTTTTTTTGGTGGTGTATTTTTATAGTGATTTATCCGTAAAATATCACTGAATAAAGTGGCAGCCATGGAGAAATTCTGCAGTGGTTGAAATGTGATTAGTTACATGAGGTTTTCTTTTTTTATTCCTGAACTCCTACTTCCTCTTCTTGAGCCTCTCTGCCTTTCTTGTATCTGTTTTCTCATTTCCCTATTATTTGTTCTCTCCTGCATCCGTTTCACCTCACGTTGACCTAAAAAGCACTGTGTTTTAGGCCACAGAATTGCATTGCTCTTACAGTAGGAGTTCCAATATATGTTATAAACATTCTGGTTGCAGGCTACAGCCAAGGTGCACAACACAGGGAAGACAATGTCATTCTGCTGCACAATAAACCTTTAGTTTTGTTTGTTTCTTTGTTTCCTAAGCCTCTTAGGAGTTCAAAGCCATAGCTCTTCATAGAAAATGTGGTATAAGCTCCTCTTATATATGTGTGTGAGTGTATATATACACATATATATATGTATAAAGAGAGAGATGTCTGTATGTACATATGTGTGTTTATGTTCTCAAGTTGTAGTGATAAGCAAGATTTTAATTTCAGTCTGCAAATAGAGAGTCTTGGAGTTGTTTGGCTCTCGCATATGGTGCTTGCTATCCATTAATCATAGCTTCCTTTTGGCTATTGAAATGTGTAAATTCACTGAAATGGAGCAAAGCAGGCAAGAGGTACATCTTAGTAAGAGTCTGAGAGGATCCAGGTGGTTTCAGGGGCAGGATCTCCATTGGTGTCACTCTCCCTAATAAGCCATAGATCCCCAAGGGACTGTTCCCTGTAAAATCGTCCATGGAGTCCTTTCACAGTGGTTACTACAAACATCTAAGGTCTGCAGTTCCATTCAGCTCCCAAATGCTGCCCCTTCTGGGTCACCCTTACTTTGGTCCTGATGGAAGCTGGGGGTTGTTGGGGGTGAGTTGTTTTAGCAGCTATCAGGAGTGACACAGGAAGGATTACATTGCTTTGATGCTGCAAAGATACAGACCCCTCTCCAGTCTGATTTAAGGATCAAGTAATGTGGTTGCTGTTAGTTGCATTCAGTCATGTTTCCTTTGATTTTACTTTCCTTATATAACAGGGATTTGTCGTACAGCAGTTGATTTTTATTAACGTGAAAAGGTTCCTTATGGAAAAATACACACTCAACAAGGAAAATGTTTTAGCTTTCTTGCAGAAGGGCAGAGCCTGCCAATCCTGAAGTTCTTTAGAAAATGGGATTGCTTATTTTAGATGAGGTGGCATTAAGTGGGAGGGCCATCCTCCTGCCGTGTCATTTAAAATGGTCCTGTGTTTGCATTTTTCCTTACCAATATGACTTTCGCATAAAAAGAGTCCAAAGATAAAGTGGGAGAGTAAATGATTCTGGAAGCATCATTAACTTTTCAGGTGACATTCTTTTGGAAAATATACTGTCTTTCAAAAAAATGCACCATATGCATGGCTCAGCCCCAGATCTTCCAGCAGTCTAATACTGGCAAGGGAGGGCATCTGTAGCCCCCTGGGAAGTGGGCTGTGGGGATTTCCTTTTCTCCTCTTTGCTGGTTTTTATTTCCATTTCCTTTTCCTCTCTTTTTTTTTCAGTCATTTAACGCTGTTCTGCACAGCAGAGGGGAGCATCTGGCCCCAAGTAAACACCCAATAAAATAAGTGGGGGAAGTTCACAGCTCCCTTGGTGCTATTGTGTCTGTCTGTCTGGTTGTGGACTCAACAAGATAACCATGCATCAAATTACATTGTCCAGGCTATCTTCACAACCAGAAGTGCTTGAAACCTTATTTTAATAGAAGCTTAGATTCTGGAGAATACTATAAAATCTCTCCAAAGGCTCCAAATCAGCAATTCCATCTGTGTTTCTGCAAATGTAGAGGAACAATGCCCCAGCTGATTATGCAAACAGAATGAAAATAGTTATTTTAAAAGTGCATAAAATCGATACTTTGGGGAAAACAAGTCAGCTGTGTTTATACTCAGCACATAGCAGACATGTTGTTTCTTTGTCTGAAAAAATCATAGGAAAGCAAGGATTGCAAGTGAAATAAAACAGCCGATCATACAGTGCAACAGAGGGGACTGGAACATCAGCTGTCTCAGCAAAGGCTTAGAGAATTTTAGGTTCCTTTTGAGAGAATATAAATTATATTGAGGTTGATATATTTGTATGTTGTTTGAAGTCAAAGCCAAATATTCTTAGCACGGTGGGAATAACTCCCTTCCCATTGCTGATCATGAAAAGTATGTAACTAAATCTATGTCTGTGGTGCTGAAAATTTCCTCCTAAAAGCTGTCTCTTTTGGACTAATGGGATTTTTTGCAAGTATTGGTGTGAAGGGGTGTGCATATAAATATGCATAAACGTGCTTCTCATACAGTCAGGATACATTCCTTGTATACATATTATTCTAAAAACAGGAAATAAAAGCATCTGAGAAACAGAACTGAGAGGGAACAATTTTTAGACCTATAAGTTAAATTGGATTAAACTTCATCTTTCAGCAAATGCCATGTTATTTATTCAGTGTTTCTCTGGGGGATTTCCCTACCCCCTACACTTTATAGCAAGTAGTGATGTTTCTTAATTAAAAAATCAAACAAACATGGAATTGAGGCTGCCCCACACAGACATTCTCCTGTGGGAGTAGGAGGTGCACTGGTTTTCTCATGGACAGTTTCTGGGTCTGTTGGACAAAAAGGAGGGGAAAAGCTCTGTCTGGGGAAGTCAAATTTACATCATGCATCTGATGCCAGGACTGTTCTCCGTGCTGCAGGGTCGTCTCCCAGGTATTGCCCTTTGTAGGGGAGAGCTGCTGGATATGGTGAGGAAGGTCACTGATAAACTCATCAGAAGTTGGATAGATTTCTGTTTATTAATTACCCCACAGTAGAGATTACTGTCTTGGAGAAAGGAGCTCCTTGTTTCCTTTTTTCTTTCATTCTTTCCACCCAGAGCTGGAGTGTTTCTGAGGTTTTGGGGCTTTGCAAACCCCACTCTGTAGCTGAAACAAACCTTTTTATCTTTTTCCTTAGTTTCTGAGTTAAATGCTACTTTCTGAAGTACATTTTGACAGACTTTAATTAATATTGTGGTGGGAAATTATTTTAGGTTCTTTACAGTTAAGACAAAGCAAAATTGGTTTTTTAAAGGGTTTTGAGTTTTATATATTTCTACAAATGCATGTGAGGTACATTGGTGCACCACTTGAAAAGTCTTTTGGTTGGACTCCACCAGTGCTTTGGTTGCTGTTATTTCAACATGTGGAGGGTTTTTCTCATATTTACCTGGTTTACTACTTGAGTAATAATAGAAACTCTGACATTTTCAAGCTGATGCAGCTGTCGTTTCACCCTGTTTAGTGTCAGGTTCATTGATCTCCACTCTGCCTTTCTGTGGAACAGCGAAATGCACTCTGCAGGCCAGTGTTAAAGATGGATTCTGCTATAGACTCACTTTGTCAAAGTACAAACAAGGCTGGCTGTTTTCAGGCTATCCTACTTTGTCACCAGTGATGTCTCAGGATATTCTAGCCAACGTCCTCATTTCCAGTGGAATGGTTTATTTTGGAGGCAGGAAGCTTTTGAGTCAGTGACTGTAAACTTTGGTTCTGTGGTAAGGGCCAAAAGCACCAGTGACATGAGTCATTATCAACTTTTGAAAGAAGCAGACAGAGATCATCTGATGTGCCAGCAATGTATTTGTTCTTGTGTCTTTGTGCATCTGATATGTTTTTTTTTCTTAGATTAATATTTAACTGATATTGCCTCCATCCCTTTCCTAAAAATGGCATTCTCTTTTCAAGTTTCTTATCTGGAAACAAACTCATTTTGTCCCTTCTATAAATGCAATGCCAGTCTCAGCCATTATTTATGGCTGGGCACACTGTAGTTACAGCACATGAAAGAACATCAGCAATGACTTATTGTAAATGGGACAGACTTCTTGGGAATGCACTGGGGATTAGATGTCCAAAAGAATGAAGCACTGCTCTCTTTCCATCTGGCCACTTCATTTCACTGCCTGTTTGGGACTCGTACTTCTGAAATCTAGTTTGCAAAGTCAAATATTGATTTAATTTGTTTTGTTCTTAAAAGGTAGAGTAAACCTGGGAAGGTTTTAGTTGTGCAGAGTCACAGGAGGGACAAGCAGGGAACAACTAAAAGAAATGCTTTCTGCCAAAGTTGGCAATTTTCTGATTGGTTAATTAAAAAAAAAAAACCTAAGAAAATTTTAGATTTAAAGGTTAGATTGGGCTCAATAAATTTCAAAATGTTAGTTTTTGCATGAAAAATTGGAATCTTGTTGTTGATATAACCATATAAAAAATATAAGTATATTCATGTTTTCTCCATCCTCTGTTTTTTCAGTAAATAGTCTTTAGGATGCAAACTCAGAAAGTTAATACCAAGTGAAGGATTTTTAATTATTAGCTTCATTATGTTTTACAGAGTTTAAACAGAGAAATCAGAAAGTATTCCACCCTAACCCTGTGTCATGATGGGGTGTCAGTCAACCCCCATTTTCCAAACACGCTTCGAAACACCTTTGGTGAAGTTCCAGTAGAATTACTGATTCTATATATGCTATTTCTTCTAAAATAAGCTAAATCAGACATCAAGATTTCAGCATTTTTTAACTTTAAACAAGCTTCAGCTGCCTATGTAGATCTCATGTCTTGGATTAGTTCTCCAGAAAAAGTACTTCTGGGAGAGCGTAGGAATGGTTTCCCTTGGATATGGGTGATCCAGGCTGTCTATGCAGGATGGGGGCACCAGTGACAATGGCTGTTGCAGGTTTTGCTCCCAGTGGAAGAGCTGCCATTTCTTCAGCTGTGTTTGTTTCCCTTGTTCTTTGGGAATAGTGTGTCCATTCTCCAGAAGGGAGAAAGCTGTCTCATACCTCCTTGGAACCATGCACTTTTGGTCAATTTGAGTTTTTACTTTAGAGTTTTTCTGTTCTTTACTGAGCAAGTCAGTTTGATAAAATAGATTTTTTTCCTTTCTGTGTCAACTTTGAAGTTACAGAACATCACATCTTGTTACTCCATGTTGTATTAGCTGACTTAAAATGCCAATAATATAGCCACCATTGTAAATGGATAAAAGGCTTGAGTAAACCTTGTGAAATTTCACTTTGAGAAACTATGTCCAGCCTTTTTTGTTCCTTCTTTAGTTTCTTTTGGATGGTGTTTGTATGCTTCTTAGCTCATGTATATTGTGAATAGTTTCTGGAAAAGTGTTTGGATTGAAATCTTGACCTTGTTGAAATCACTGAAGTTTCAACAGTTACTTAAGTGGTATCAGGTTTTAATTGTGGTACTTTCAGCAGCAGAAATAATTTTGTCATACCTGTCAGTGACAGACACTGTTTAGAAAAAGAAAAATCAAGTTTAATTTATTTGTCCTTGTGTAGGTAATCTCATCTTTTCTCTGTGCTTTGCATGATTCAGATAGCTGAGAACACACTGGATCCTCTTGTATATTGGCAACTAAGAGTGTCAGCTTGAAATGACATGGGATTGTCCTAACGCTGAGATTAGAGTAACTGCATGCAGTTTGCATGATAATTTCCATGCGGAGGAATTATTTGAGGCACGAGAATGAAAAAATCCAAACCTACAAGCAAATTTCTGTATCTGACATAGCTATACTAGCAGAATTTGTGTTCCACAATAGAGCTCTGTGTTGTAACATCAATAACCCGTGTTTGATCAGATCCACATGTACAAAGTCATTGTGAGTTTCAAGAACTGAAGATGCTGTCTAAAGAAGTTGCTGCTGCTGCTCTTACTCACAACAGCACCCGCCCTGTTAACAGAGTTGTGCCATTTTAGGTGATGTCAGTCTGGGTTTCAGGAGTGCATTTGTCTTAGTGAAGTGATCCAAATGCTTTTTTCACCTGGGCTGTTGTTTTAAAAGTTACTCTGAAGTGTTGTAGGACAGTTCAGTAACACCTTTATTCCAGCATGAATGGAGGGAAAAAATAGCTCCCATGTAAAACATAAAATTTCAGGAATGCTGGAGTAAGCATGCATGGGTGAATGTGTGCTTTTGTACCTGGAGGGCAAATGTCCCATCCTTCCCTTCTGACCATATCAGTACCTGGGGAAAATGGCCAGACCCATTTTCTTTGTCTTACCCTGTGAATTGCCGTGTGTCTCCATTGGTCTTTGAACTGCCAGGCACAGGCAACTAAATTAGTACCATCTCAGAAACAGGACTGTTTATATCCTCTCCTCACTCTTAGCATGCCTGTGCAGTCTGAGCCACAGATTGACCCCTATTGATCTGATTTGACTACACTTCTGAGGAGTAGACAAACAGTGCAAGAGAATCCAGGGACTCTAATTCACAGTACCTTATTTAGGCTCCTAGGTAATAATTCTTATTTGCATTAATCACATTCATCAGCAGAACCCGAGGCCGCCTCTTGCCTTATGTGCATTCCTGTTCCTGACAACGGAACAGAAAGGCATGTGCTCTGAAGAAAGAGTGTTTTAAGTATATTGACACGTGATACTTATTAGTTGCAAAACTTAACTATTAGAAAGAAGACTTTTTTCAAATCAATGGCTCAGGCATTACTGTAAAATATATCGATTAAAAACAAAGCATAATGTTAGTTATTTAGTCAGTAGAGTGATGCAATACTGAAATAAATTTATCCTTTGACTTTTACATTAACCTTTTATTGACTGCTTGCATACTCATAATTAACACATACTTGAGCTAGCTTGGTTAATTTTAGCGTTGTGATCAGTGTCCTCTAATGTAGATGACACCCTGATCATCAAAAATCAGTGCAGCCCAGGGAACCATAACCAGGCAAGTGTCTGTCTCAGTGAATGAGCACCTGCCCGTGGGGATGTCAGCCACCTTCCAGGGAAAGCATCATGTGCTGTTATGCAAATAGTCAAACAGTCATACAAATGTTTGTCATCACTTAGTGAACATTGGTAAATATTAATGAGCAAAGTCCATTTGTCAAAAACAGACAAACAGCTTATGAAAAATCTGAGGGCTTTAGAGGGTAGCGGTAGTGAGAACATGCACTTCAACAGTAACTAAAAATGGGCTTTTTTAATTGAAACTGTCACAAGTCTTGATTGTTTTAGTAAGAAAGTAGGGACCATGAAGTTTTGTACATTCTGTAAACAAACAATTCTTTCTATATTATGTTGTTGAACACTTATTGTCAAGGTGTTGCAGCTAAATTGCTCTGAAATATGTCATGGCAGTTTTCCTGTTCTCCTGCTGCAGATAAAGTATTGAAGGCATCTGTTCTGTATTTCAGAGCTTGTGTGATTTCCACTCTTTACACAATTTTTACATATGTTATGCACAGGTTAGTTCTGTTTTCTTTTGGAGTTTTGACTATTAATTCAAATAACAGTTTTTAATTGATATGTAATATTTTCATTAACAAAATATTTCAAATCTTTGTGCCTTCCCACGGCCACCACAGCTCAATGTTTGCAGTCTTTTTTTGTTTATTTTTTTTTATCAGGAGGTATTGTTTCTAACTCATGTTAACTGTCAGATACAAAGAATTTTAAATAATTCTGTACAATCATTTAGGTGCCTTTGATTGTTCTGCTTCAGTTTAAAATGTTGCTATGCTTTTGCAAGATCATCAGCTCTGCTCCGCTGCTACAAATTAAAGACCATTGTAAGAAATATTTCTCCTGTAGAAATTTTTTTAATCGGTAATATACTCATCTGAGAAATTCTGGTTTTTGCACCCTAGTTCTGAGTGAGAAAACACATCTTTGACCGTGTTCCAGATTGTGGGAGCTATTCAGCTGAATTGCTTATTCATCTGCCAGGTGCAGTGGTGACTGCCTGGAACCAACCCCGTACCTTTGAATATGAGAAACTTAAACTGACCTTGATGTCAGTGGATCTGATGCGGGGATTGTAATTTTGGTCAAAATAGATAATTCACAAATTATAAAAATGTTATCATTCCCTGCTGTTCTTGCTAGTATGGAGCAGAGCAGTAGAAATTCAACAGAAGGACAAAGGCACCATGGCATCACTGAACTTGGAGTGTTAGGCACTGCTTTCCCTTTTTTATGTTTTTGCAGCACATTGATGCCTTTCTGTCATCAGACTGGCACAGCAAGTCTGAGGGCCTGACACCTTCCGTTCCTCTAATCCCTCACATGGAATCTGCTATGGCTGAAACTTTCCAAGTGCATGATTGCCTGGAAGTTCAGGCACGTGCTTATTTGTGGGGAGACCTCTCAGTGATGGCTCTGCTGGTAACAAATACAGAAAAGGGAAAGTAGCAAATAGTGACTCTTGGGCTGTCTAGGCACAGCATCACCATGACTGCTGCCACATTTACAGCAACACAAATACCCAGATGTGAGGGAAAAGCTGGTTAATCTCTTTGTGTGAGAGAACAAGGAAAAAAAGACATGAAAGGTAAAAAGAGGGCTCTGAAATGGTGAGGAAGCTAAAGGTTGATCTATCTTTTCTCTCAGTGAAAACTGTTGTTAATAGCAGATGTGGGAGAGAGAAAATGTTTATGTTGTTTATTATTATTACCATTATTATTATTATTACTACTACTACTACTACTACTACTATTATTATTATTATTATTATTATTATTATTATTATTATTATTATTATGTGAGTTTTGCAGATCACATAACATGCCTGCAGTATTTACTGGCTGAGCTTTGTGATTTGTCATCTTCAATAATCTCTACATGGTTAATTTATCCACTTCTAGATGGAAATGATTAAACTGGAATGTCTTATACTACCCACCAAACTGAGTGTATTATTTTGTGCCAAGACAGAAAATAAAGCAAGATTTTAAAAGCTTTTTAGAGTTATGCTGTAATTAGTTTCAACTTCCCCTGCATATTAATTTTCTCCTGTTCCTTTATATAATTTGGAAAATGTCTTCCGAACATAATGGCACAATCAGTTAAGTACCTCTCAGAACTCACACACTAAACTGCATTTGCTCTAACAGCTATTATAAAGCAGCCAGCAAAACAAATCCTCTGTTATTCTGTACAGTGCAGCTTATCAATGCAAACAGTTTAATATTTATGCTAAGAGGATTGTCACAAGTAGCTTCTGTTCCTTTAATTCTTGTTTTAAATAAATAATGAGAACATTTAAACACATTACTCTTCCCAAGGCCCTGAGGTCGGCTAATCTTATTATTTATGAAGTGATGTGCTACATAATAGTACTTAGTGCATGTTAACAGATGCTATTATCAGGGGCTGATGTGGAGAGCTGAAGATATATTGGAATGCTATGTGTTAATACTGTCCTTGTAGTGTAATGTACGATGGATTGAGTGCCCAGGATGCTGGTGCAGCAATTAACCACCCACCAACATGGGTGTAAAGCTGAAGTATGTTTTCTCATGGGGATTACACTGCTATTAATAATTCCCAGGAGAAGAAGACATCTTTCATTTGGCAGCAGTCTCTTCCAGAAGGTCAATGGTGTGGACGAGGAAGTTGCATGTGTCAGTATTCTTGGAGTTCATTCTACTGAGATGAAAGACACATATATGTTTAAAACAACTTTAAATTTCTTCCAAAAATTATGTGCTTTATAGAACACAAATTTTAAAAAATGTCATTCAAGAGATAAAAGTGCATTTCTGCAATTTGGTTGTTATCTCTTTAAAGAGCTATAGAGACCTGCAGTATATACCAAAATTAAGGTAATTCTCAGCATTTTTCTTTGTCTTGCCCTATTGCAAACATTAACTAATTAATCAGCAATGTGCAAGTTGTTTGAGGGAAGGGAAAAGAAAGGGGGAGAAATCCTCCTTGAGCCGTGGCAATGTTTTTGATGCAGCATGTATTACAGTCTAATCTTTAGCGATGTGGTGGTTGCCACTTATAAAAATTTTCCTCTACAGGCTGCAGTTCAGTTGAATATTATAATTAGACTTCACTGGTATTGATGAATAATCCATTTAATAAAAACCACTGTAATTTAAACTTTTTCTCTGGAGACAAACATACACTAACCTCTTAATTTAATTTTATTGAAGTTTTGCCCACCTATTCATCATTGGAAGTTGTTATTAACCTCCATTTCCATTTTTCTTTATAGAATTTTTCTCTTTTTATATTGCCTTTTTCAGTGCTAAGCAGGTTGATGCACTTGTAAATCTCCAGAATCTACAAAGCTAGTCCGGCTTCTTTAATGTTGTTTAATCTATCCCCCCTGACCTTAATGCAGTAAATTCAGTTTAATCTTTCTCAATAATCTAGTAATACATTGGAAACCGGCAAACATTTAAATCTGATAATGGTTTAATCACATACTTTAAATAACAGCTGAGATAATGAAAAAATAATTCACTATATAAAGGAACACTAACTGAGTTTTCTCTGTGATTGGCTTTTTGAGAAATCCCTATAGAAAATACGAAGTCTACAACAGAAATCAACTTCACTGGAAATGAGCAATCCATTTGGTGTCAGAAGATGTCGTATTTCTTTTTTATTATCATCTTTCTCTTTAAATTAATGCTCAAATGTATCCTTGCTGAGTATTCAGTTTCTTGATACAGTTTTACTTAAATAGTTTATCTGCTTACCTTTCTTTTCAGATGCCAGTCAGACGCAGCAGAGAGCTTGCCAGAAGACCAGAAACCAGAATGCCATCCCTTCTGGACAGATGATGATGAATGTAATATGCCTCTGCCATATGATCTAGAAGAAGTAATTGCTTATCTACAAAATCTTGTTCAATGGATAGAATAACAAGTGACCTTCCATCCTAGAATTATTGATGCTGATCGTCCGGGGAGAAGCTTTGTAGTTATCGTAAATCTTTTCAGCTTTATGATTCCTTGTTATTTTATGTATCAATGCAGATTTTACCAGTCTTTACACAGTAGCTTAGTTACTGCCTCATAATAAAAAAGTCCAGTCCCCAAATTTATGGAAGCGTGTGTTTTCTAAGGCCTGAAGTCCAGAATACCAACCTTACTTCCCTCCTCCTCTGCTTTAGTTCCCATTGACCGTACAGCCCAGGGATATCTATGTTTCATAGAATGGTGGAATGGGTCAGGTTGGAAGGGACCACAGTGGCTCATCTCGTCCAACCTCCTTGCTCAGGCAGGGCCATCCCAGAGCACTCAGCACAGGATTGTGTCCAGGCAGTTCTGGAATATCCCCAGTGAGGGATACTCCACACCCTCCATGGGCAGCCTGTTCAGTGCTTGGGCACTGCAAAGAAGTTCTTGCTCATGTCCAGGTGGAGCTTCCTGGACGTCAGTTCCTGCCCATGACCTGTTGCCCTATTGCTGGGCACCACTGAGCAGAGCTTGGTCCATGCTCTGACACCTCCTGCAGATACTGATAGACATCAGTAACTTCCCCTCTCAGCCATCTCCTCTTGAGGCTGAACAGCCCAACTCAGACAGTGTTTTGACAGGTTCCCTCAGTATCTAAATGTCAGCTTCCACAAACTGTCTCTGGCCTGGCAGGTTTGAGCAACCCAAGGTATAACTCACACTTGTGGCAAAGCAGACTGCATGATCTGTGCATCCTGATGAGAGGCCGGCTTGGGGTGAGGCTGCTGGAGATCTTCAAAACAGCTGTGAATTCTTCATCCAGTAACACAGAGGGGGAGGAGGTGGTGGAGATAGTCCTTTGTGCAGTGGCTCCTTCTTAGACCGTATTTTCAGATGAGGAATTCTGGAGGAGCATTCTAATACAGATCCCAAGACTTTCTTACTGTTTTGCCTCGTGGCAACTAAATACTACTAGGAGAGATTTCTGATGTGAATCTATGCCTCCTGGGCTCCCTGGAATTCAGGATTTAGTTCCTAACCACTGCTTTGTTTCTGCATGTTGAGAGTCCTATTCTGAGGCCGGGTTTCCTAGTGCATTGCCTAAAGAGTTGATGGACCTAAGTAAGGCCTTCCATTTGGGTTGTTTGGTCCCCCAACAAATTAGATTTAGATTGTGTGATATTGGGTATTGGAGCATCAAGTGAGATCTATGAGAACAAAACCAGAAAACTATGAGAAATGAAGCTGTTTGCGATGTTTTGTAGTAACATGCTATAAAAAAGACAATTCTGTGTGGGGTGATACATGGTGCTCCTGAATGAGATAGAGAATTTTGATTTGATAAATTGCTATTTTAACTGAACTGGTTGGACTGGTGTCCAGCTTTGCCACAGAAAGCAGAAAATCATTACAGCGAACAAGCACTCAGGCTGTATTAGCACTGCAAAAGAAGCCAGTAAGATTCAGAGTTTGACATTGCCACCAAGAAATGAAAATGCCTCCTGTGTTAATCTGGTGTTTAACATCTCTGCTGAGGCCAGGCTCACCCAGAACACACAGCTTTCTGAACTGGCAAAGTGCTGCGTGTGTGGATGAGGCATGTACTCCCGAAAATTGTACTTTTGAAGGTATAACATATGCCAGACCTCCCTGGAGCTAAGGAAGCTGTGCCAGTAAAAATTCTGTTTTAGTGGTATAAAATTGTGTCCACACCTACCAGCTTTTGCCAGGACAATTATATCAAGTAGAGATTGTACCTCATAAGAGTTTTCGTATAGCTGTGCCAGCAAAAGTACAGAGACCTGAGTCAAGTGTTTCCATTGTAGTCCTGGGCTTCTGTAAAAACTTCTAGTTACCCTGTAGAATGTAAAAACTCTCTGAAAAATAAATTATTACTTAAAATAGGTTTGATAATCTTACCTTGATCCACACATTTATCTGTTGTCTCTTGTGCCACATATTTCATAACATTTGGAAATACTGTTATGGGCATAGCTTTCTCTTTCCTGCACTAGCTAAAGCTGGCTTTACCAGTGGGCAAATAGCACATATTTGGATTAGTGCCACACTAAACACTGTTTACTTTGGAGATCACTTAGAGAAAAGCTAGCTGGAGATGTGGGAATTCTGCTTTTGAAAAGGCAGTTCTCAGAAACAGATATTGCTTTGGATACGAGCAATATGAATTGAAGCGAGCTAATGATGTAACAGTGTTAACACAGTGTTTGGGGGACTGTTTATTTATGCTGCTACTTTATGGTTACTTTGTGTTTGATTAAGCTCTGCTAAAAACCGTGGGGATCGCAGTATTGAAAGGAATCTGACCAGCACAAAGGGTGGAGAAGGCGCATCAATGTTGTAGTTTGTAGCTGAAATGAAGGCAAAACTATTAAAAAATAATTGGCAAAAAATTATTTCCAGCAGCAGTAAAAAAAAAAAAAAAAAACCAAACCACCCAACCAAAACAATCCCAAATATATTAGGAGACTGTTGGCAGTAATAATAGAATTTTTAAAATACATGTTCCCAGGTCTTGCCTATGCTCGAAGATTTAAGGTAGTGAATTAGGTGAACTAGTACTAGTCTCAGTGCAGTTAGATAGCACTTACCTAAGCCGTGGATAGCAATGACATGGACAATGAACACCTTTGGAATGAATAAGACTGCCAAAATACCAATAATCAAGTGGTTGAGGGCCCTGTGTTGTATTCCAGCCTTGCATCGTCTAAATCAGTATAACCTGATTGAGTTCAGTTGAAATGCAGAAGTATGAGAAGATTTCATCTCTCCAAAGCCCCCAGGAGTTGATAGCAATAACATGAATGAGGTGGTGGAACTGTTTGAAGCAGATAGTAATGCCAAAGGGTACCCCAAAAGGAGAACACAGTTAAAGGTAAATATATATAAAAAACCTGAGAGAACAAGTGTCAATTGCTGCCGTGTTTAGATTATGTATTAGAAGCTGACAAATGCTTTGAAATTATTCTTTATTTAATTCAAGTGGTTATAATTTAGCTAGTTCCAATGATTCTTTAGCAATCCATTTATATTCTAGCATTAGATAACCCATTTCCTTTTCGGATGAGCTGGAAGACACAGCCTCTAATGAATGTCCTGTGTGTAGCAATTGCTTGCCAAGCCTGGAAGCTTTAGAAGCATGAGGACCAAGGTGAAGTTTTTTCAAGGAAGAGGCGACAGCATAAATTAACTTTTGACATTAAATTCAGTGGTTCTTTTAAAATGGTGAAGTTCATGACTTTGCTTACATTTACTTTTCATCCACCAGGGCTGAATTGAGGTAAAATAGTTCACTTGCACGTGTGCGTCAGGCTAAATGGATTGCAGAAGATACAGATCTGTTTGCCTGTCTGCACTTGCCTTTAGACAATATTCATCAATTTTACAAAAGCTACTGACTAAACATGGAACCGGTACAAATGAAATGCTCAAGGCAAGGGCTTTCTTTTATAAATCTGATACAGAGTTGGTTTTACACTGATAGAAAGAAAATGTTGGCAGAAAATGAAAAACTTCTATTGTTTCTGTAATTTGGGGGATGAAAGATACAGACTGTTTTTAAGTATTTGATGGAAAACTGCTGTGTTATGCAATGTAATTAGGAATGTTTTTATAATGCTTTGTTCGTACCCCTGTATATGAAAATATTTTATCCCATAGGTCCTTTCTTCTGTTAAAAAGGTTATGTAAATAAATAAAATTAATCTCAATATAGTAGATTTTAAAGGCATAATACTTATGTTCTAAGCTTTACAGCAGGTTCTGGTTATTTAAAGGGTAAATAATGCCATGAGTAATCACTGACTGGCAACTGTGCAGGATGGGTAACATGCACCATAATAAATATGCAAATCTGTTGTTTTATTATAATTTCAAGATGGTTTTAGGTTCACTGGTAGTGGTGCAAGATGCTATAAAATCATGCTGGACTACTTAATGCAGTGAGGCAGATTCAAGGATTCCATTGACGTAAAAGGGCATAAAGAAATTAAGGTTATTAAAATCCATCATGAAAGGTGACTGAAATACTATAGTGTGTTAAGAGCTGGCATTGCTCCTTTCTCAGTTACAGCGGTGCTGTTCCATTAGTCCTGTGCCATGCAGCATTGGGCTGTTGGATATTAAACCAGGCCGGGAGCTGATGTCTAAGCTGGGCTGAGAGCAGGGTGAGAGGGACGAGGTGAGATGCACATGAGACCCAAGGGATGTGCTTTCTCAAGGCCACAATGTCATTAACTGAACTCATATGGGAGTCATTGAGCTCAAACTAGTACAGTGCAGGTCAGGATCTCTCCCTTAATTGTTACCACCTGGTGCAAAGTTAATGTTGGCTCCCTAAACCCCTTCCTGCCCCTGACAGCCAGTCCTCAGCTTTTTGCTTGGAGCTGACCACTCTCAGCTCACAGCAGGATTACAGATTTGGGTAGAGTGGTTGTTCCACTGCAGCAACAGGGGTGAGAAACTCTCATCCTCTGCTTCAGCCTCCACCTCCGTCCTGCTGGACCTCCACAAACCGAGTACCTCCAAACATCTGTTTCCCATTTGAGATTCAAGTTGCTGCAGCTCATCTTCTGTCCTGTCCCACCAGGACACTGATCTGACTCAGGGAAGGGTCAGACAAGAATTCTGTTTGCATGAGGTTCCACATCAAAAATAGACACCCATTGCACTTCCCATGAGAGTGAAAAGTTCAGCACTACACTAATCTGCCTTTAGAAGATGGAGCTGCTAGGGAGGGATGAAGGATCCTGGCTAAACCACCAGCATTCATTGTTCTGTAGGACTCCCATCCTGCCCTGTTCTGGCTCACCCCACCTGTACAGGCAGAGGCAATCCTGAATAGAGCCACTGCTCTCTCTCCTGTCCAAACTGACTCTTCACCTTCAATGGCTGGGCTTGCACCTTCATTTACATTCATCTGTCCTCTTCATCTTAGCCTGAGGGCATTCATTGAACAAGAGAAGATAATTTATACAATTACAAAAAGACTGTACGTAGAAAGACTTCAGAACTGGCTGAATAATGTGTAAAAAAAAAAAGCCAAGAAATAACTGATAAAATTAGCACATTAAAATGCTGATGTTTGGGCATGAGCACTTTGCATATGTCATGTGAACTATAGTTTCTCTTCTTGTTGCTTTGGAGATAACATTCATAATCCAAAAAGATGTATTATGCTATGGTTTGCATCCTCTAAATTTCTGCTGGTTTTACAGGGCTTGTCCATGATGATTAAGAATTTGGTCACCGAAGTTGTTCTCCTCCCCCTCCCTATCGTCAAATACTTGCTTTCATGCCAACACATCTTGGTCTGATTAGTCCCCTTGATTACAGGCTAAAGTAAAAAGTCAGGTGTATAAGATTCCCATTATCCTTTATTCCACTGCTTCTAAGAACGGGTCAGATAGAGTTATTTCAGTGAAAATGTGAACAATCAACTTCTGTTTACCATTAACCTTCAGTTTTCTTTTCTTAAAATCAAATCAGGGCTTGGTAGGCAGTTATTTTCATACATGTCCCTTGATCAGTGGAACAATCTGTCAAAAGCCATTAAAGCCTCTATTAGGTTGAATTGCATTCAAAGTTAAGCTCTCCAATCATTTGAAGGGCTGTGATGATTGTTTTTAATATAGTATACATTGATTTCTCTCTCAGAGTAGCAGGGTAACTTTGAAACTAAGCGTGTATGACTTGAGCATTTTGCTCTCCAGCGTGTCTTGAGAAGTTTTGTTTCTTGTGGAAGATGAATGGCTACATAAAAAAAGGAAAAAAGAAATGCAATGAAATCACCTCTTCATTGTCACAGGTTTTTCATTTTTCCTGGTTCACTGTAACCCTCTAGGTGTAACATATTAAATTGGAAGAAATTTTCCAGGGTCCGTTTTCTAACAGCTTCACTGAAAAATTTGTCTAATTGTGCTGGTATTTTAAAAGTGGCTCTTTATCTTAAAATATTGGGATGCTTTACACAGAGAAACTGAGGCAGAGGTCAAAAGTGCACCTGGGGTCTGAGTGCCAACACTGGAACAAGTGTTATGTAACCCTCTGTCGCTGGCATATCTCCATTACTTCCAGCTAATCAGCTCAGTTTACAGATTAAAGATGCTCTCATAGAACTCGTTGTCCTCCAAAGTTATATCTGAAAATGGAGCTGGAATCTGTCCTACTCATGTCATACTTAGCACAATATTTAATTGCATAACATACAGTAATGCATTTCATATAATAGAGATCTTTCAGACCTCCTAAGGTTTGATTAAAACTTTCCAGTGAATCTTTTAGTTACATTCCAAGTCCCTGAGCCCTCAATGGGAAAGATAGATTTTATTGGAATTAAATGATTCCATGGAGAATATGCAGTATGTACTACAATATAATATATACTATCCCCACTCTTCTAGATCTATTTGAAGTGTTTCCACTGCATGCCCCATAAGGTGGTACAGCTCCTGTATTAGGAAACTCTTAAGAAAATACCCTGTTGGTATTTGTCCTGTTTTCACCAAGGTGAAGATGAGTTGCTGAAGCGAACTGGAATGATTATGCAGGTTATGCACCTGTTAGCACTTTGGTCTGGTACTTATTTGGTAGTCTGGTAGTACTTTACTGAGAGCACTGCTTTACTAGCCATTTTGATGAACATCCTGATAATTTATTATCCAACATCAAAAGATTCCACAATTTTTTCATTGCTGTTCTTTCTCTTCTATTGACTGATGCCCCTTCTCTCCCTTTTGTCTCAGTATTAACAGTGATGTTATTAACAAGTTTTGTTCTTTGTTAGGCTGATGTGACCTTAAAGTGAGAAAACTTTAGAATTACGTATCAGATACTCCCTGAAGTACCTTTGTTTTCAAACCAATTTATTAGGTTATTTTGACTCCTTTTTCATGTGGTACTGCTACTTTTTATTAAGACCTATTTATAAAACTCTGCAAGATACACGGTGATATGTACATTTGTGTTATGTAATTACTAATTTACTGACATTTATCAAATAAACTGCTTAAGGAATCTGTTTGTCTGTCATTTGCCCACCAGAAGGTGTCAGGTCTTGTCTTCAATACCTCATTGTTGCAGTTCATGGAAGAAGAGCATATTTTTCAAGCCAACTAAGTTCAGGTGCATAGGTGACAAAATTGGTTTCTGTAAGCTCTCTGTATGCCAAATAGTGAGAGAGAAACTTCGGCAAAGTAGCAAACTCAGGGATGCTGAGTCTACTCTTTGGTGGCACATTTCTCACAACCTGAACTGTGTGTCAAGTCCAAGTGCATAGTTATCCTCATCTGCCTATGCTGGCAATTTAATAATGGTAAATAGACAAAACAGATGATGGAGAATTTGTTTTTATTCTTGAATTGATAGAATTAAATTCTGGTTATATTGCAAATCTTCTAGTAAGGAAGGCAGATTAATTTCTGTGCCTTTGGTAAGACTCATACCATAAATTAATATGACTGACTTCTACTCCCTATAATAGTGTTTCCTTCAGCAAAAATTTATGGCTCTACTAGGTTTAGAGCACATTCTTCTGGCAGTGAAACCTCACGCTTCCCATGTCTGACACAAACTGTTACATTAGGTGAATAGTAGGAACTCAGTGCCTACCAACACTGCATCAGCCTGTTTGAGTTTATAAACTGTTCCATGTTTGTTGCAGTAGAGCTTGCAATTTAAAACATAGGTAGTCGTGTTAAACAAGGCAGTGTCAAAGAAATGTGTCTTGTATGTAGAGTAAGAGTGAGGTTTGTGATGTCCGTTGTTTCTGAAGAGCTTCATTTCACAGGTTTATCTGCACACATATCAGATTTTGTGTAGGGTTCTACTCTATCAAAGAGTAGTTGTCATTAGCTATCCCTTTCCCAGTGGAAAGCTGTCCATGCTATCCCAGATTTGGGTGGCAGAGCAAGGCAAGGACCAATACTGCAGATTTCATTTGATGCTCTGGCAAGAGCCATTGTAGAGGACAGCAGAGTGTGATTTGATGTGCACATGGCTGTGGCTGAGGTGCACTGCAGTGTTCTGTAATTCCTGGAGTTCCCTTCAGGCCAAAGGCTGTGTGCTGAAATTATTCTGCATTAGTAGATTCCAGCCAAGAGGTGATGGAAATGTGAATAATATTGGCCAGAATGGAATGGAGTCTCTGATTGAAAAAGTTGACAGAGAGCATTATTAACACACTCCAGCTCAGAGTTAGCAAGGCAGCCAAGAGGTGAGAAATTTGATTTCTTAGCCTAGAACATTCTTTTCTTGGCTTTAGAAGAAGTTTAATTGATTTAAGTAAAAGCCAGGCAACTGGATGGAGACATTTGCAAAACCAGTGTTAGTCTGAAACATTTCTTGCGATCCATTGTGATATATCCTATATGTATCTAGAAAGACCAAGATGACTGTCCCTGGAATCTAGAGTGCCTTAAGCTGTTCCTTTTTTTCTCTTTTTTTACTCTCCTTTTTTTACTTTTCTTTTGCTTAACTTTTCATAAAAATGGGTAAAACACATGGCATTAGTGACCTTTCAGAGAAAAAGGGTGCAATAATCAGGGCCTTTGCTGGAGGGACACAAGCACAAGGAGATTCAAGAACAATCATCTCCATTCAAGAGCAGCTGGTCTTAACTGAGGCAGAGACTAATTAGGATTTGATGTTTGTTGAATTTTGGTTTTTACCCTAGTTCCATTCTTTCTGCAGGAAGTCTGTCATGAGAACCTAAATTCTCCTTAAGGAGACAGACTTGTGGTTGTCTTTTCACCATAAAGGCTCTTGCACCGTTACATACAGTTATCACCCTTCCAAATGAGAGTTTCATAAGGTTATACACCCTGCTATAGCTAAAAGATATTTTTTTCATTTGGTGATGAAACTTCATTTCTGATCTAAAAGGTTTCAAGTTATATTGCTGAAGTTGCAGATGTGCAATTTATCTGTCAGCCAATGTCTATATTTTGTGGTGATACAGTCACAGTTCGAAGTGAGTTTTTGCCAATCGTTTTTTAAAGTGTTGGGTTTTTTATTCCAAGATCATTCATGTAAAAGAACTGTCATCTCAAACCAGAAGAATCACACTGAGTTTGTAAATAGGTAAAAAGAAGTACAGAAAGTTTGTATCACTCTGGATTCTTGCTTTTTCAGTGAGTGCAGAGTATGATTTTAGAGTTTGTAACTGAATCAGCTTATCTGCTAAAAACATACATGTTTTCATCTAATCTATATGATACCCTGTTTGGACAATTATATTTCATTTCAGCAGGTCTGTATGAAACTTGCTGCATAATTATCACTAAGAATTTGGAACTAACAGCACGTCATTAATTAGGTTTCTGTTATCCTGTTGCATGTTAATTAGTAGGGTGAAAATAAAGGCCTTTCATAAGCCTTCATATTTTCTGTTTACAAGTATTTTGCTAACATCTAATAAACTTAATGACCTCTAACAACAAGAGGAAGTGAAATCCTACTTAGCAAATTCATAGCTTTTCTCTGTATCTTGTGGCTTTATGGTATGTCAAACTGTAGGAATGTAAAAGCGGTTTAAGGAGCTGTTGCTGGGTTCAACTAGCTGCAGAAACTTTTCAGTTATTTTTGTTTCTCCTTTATTGCTTAACCTCTGGGGCCTAAGCCTGGGCTACTTGATAAAGCAGTCATTCAGGAACTTGAAACTATACAAGCTTTGACTTGATAGACTTAGAACAAGATCTTGTATTAAACATACATTTTTAAAACATAATTTCAAATCTGGAAATTGATTGTGGCTTGACCTGTATATATTGAAGAGCTCGCTGTTCCTTACTTTCTTTGCTTTACTGATATTATTAGATCTGTTGTTCTTTTACCAGAACTCCCAGCTGATAGAAGAAAAATCAATGTAGAGCAAAGCATATTGGACAACAGCACTTTCATTAGAGTCAGGGCCACAACTGACTAACTAAGACTAAGTTATGACATTTCCACTTTTAAAGGTTGCAAATGCTTGTATTATGCATTTTCTGGTATTCTCAGGGGCCAGAGTCAAATATGCATGAAGCATGCTTGGAACAGAGCAGTCTTTTTAAAAAATTTGATATAACACACCGATGTTTTGTACCTGGCAATATGAAAATTATAAATCGCAAGGAATTTCTCACCCATGCTTTTTTTTTTAAACATAGCATACATCCAAAATTACACTTCCCAGGATTTTTTATTTATCTGCATACCCTTACAGTCACTCATTTCAGTGAGCTGCTGGACATACTGATTGATCTCTCAGGTGCCTATTGCAGTGTGCATTCGGCACTTGCCTGGTACAGAGCAGGATGCAAAGGGATCTCTGAGGATGCATCCCTTCCAGACACCATCGCCTGAGCTAGCTCATCTTGGATTGAGGATGCTCAGAGGTCTGTAGTTCAAACACACGTCTGCCCAGCTAATGGGGTCAGAACATCTCCTTCCAATAATGGATTGGTTCTCTCTAGGGTAAAGTGCCTCTAAGAGAAATTGAGAGGAGATCCATCCTTAAATAAGATTTGATGCAGCCCAGGAGAATGACAATTACATCTTTTGCTAACACTATTCCTAAGGCAAAGTCAAGCTTTGTAGGAAACAGGATGATGGAGTACTGGGGGAGATTTTTGTAATGTAGTGACTGGTAGATAGGTCCATGCTATAGAAAAGTTCTGTGGGAGAGAAGATCAAGCTCACATAAGTGGCTCTTCCATTGCAGACAGTGAGAAGTGTCCCTGTGTGGGTCACTTAGTAAAGTCTGGGTTATTTTCTTCTTGGACTAAGTGCAGCTGGTGACAGCAGCAGATATTTTTATCCAACAGATGAAAAACACAAGAGCCACTTCTGGGGTTGAAGTCCAGGGACCCAGCTGAGATGTACAGTAGAAGAGGCACTCAGAAGGGTCTGCCAAAATCAAGTTAGAGCTGCAATTAGAATTCATACCTGGATGATCCTTTGCTATGTCCCATGGCATGAGTCTCAGCAAAGGGGCTGGGGTGGGGCTGGGCAGGGCTGGTTTCATTGGAGCTGTGCCTACACCTGAACTTTCTCCCTCTCGTACTCATACAAATTATTTCCCCACGCTGTGCAGACTGTTCACACTATAGCAGCAAACCTGCCTCAGAGTCACCAGCACAGGGAGGACACCATGGCTGGGCAGTAATCCTGTGTCAGGCAAAGGACATCCCAGCAGTTAGACAGCATTAGACCCACCACTGAGCTCACGTGTGTCTGAACAAAAGCAGGGTGAGTTTGTTTTCCACTCTGATTCCCAGATTGCTGATTTTCGGAAAGGCATTTTCAACCATTATTCTTAAACTCAAATCCTGATTTTCATGGCAGGTCTGTGGCTGGAATATAAATTGGAGGCGGGGGCTGTAGCTGAGATTTTGCCTGTCTTGACCACTTAATTTCCAATTTTGTAATTCCACAGCCTTCTGCACATGTCAGTTTTATGTGCACGATGTAGCAGTAGACTCTCCAGTCATTGATCCTGACTTAACTGATGTCAATCATCCATTTTGGACACTTGCATAATACTCCTGGCCCAGACTCCTACATCAGCACTAGCTTGTCAGAAGTTGCACAGCAGCACCACAACCCCTCCAGAAACGTGGCTGCAACCCCCTGCTCTCACCTTCCTGCTGTCACCCAGTGTGGGAGAGGGCACAGTTCTCCCTCCTACTCTCCTTGTCTCTTTCCCAGGTTTTTCATAGGTACTTGCACTCACTGCTGGCCTTATCCCTATGGTGAGGGTCCCTTTCCTTCAAGAAAGGTGACTCACTGGTAGTGATGAGACACTGGAAGGTTGTCAAGAGAAGCTGATGTCCCTGTCCTAGAAGTGTTTGAGGCCAGCTTGGATGAGGTCTAGGGGAAGTTGTCCCTGCCTAGTGCAGGAGGCTTGGAACGAGCTGATCTGTAAGGTCACTTCCAACCCCAATCATTCTATGATTTTGGGAGTCAGCTGCCTCTGCTCACTGTGACAGCTCTTCTGCGACTGCTGGTGACTCTCGGCTGTCTGCTCCTCTGCTGTCCTGCTTGCCCCTCCCTGCTCTCTGTGTGACACCTGCTGACTTCACCTGCGGCCATGTCCTGTCCTGTTTTCCCACTGATGGGGTGTTTATTTGGCTCCAGCTCAGCACGTGGTTCTGGCAGCAGCAGACTTGTGGGGTGGCTGGGGAGGGGCAGCCAGGTGCTGTTGCTGGCACATCCCCTTTACATCAGTTCAGCACTGGTCTGGAAGTAGGTGTGGAAAGACATCTTGACATCAAGGCTTTGTGCAATGATTTTACACAACATGGCACATTGAACTGCAGATAATATTTTATGTCTTTCCTTTTTCCTCTTTGAGAACAAACATGTAGCTCCTTGTTAATGGCTAATGAAGAGGACAGAAAAATCTCTCCAGCTATACATTCAAAAGTTTGCATTCTGTGGCCAAGGAGGGAGTTAAATGTACAGCTATCTAATGGGAGCATAAAATGGTAACAGAGAGCTGGATAAGCAAATGAATGTGTATGTGGGTCTTTACCCCTCAGAACCCCAAAAGAGAACAAAAAGAGGCTGATCTGAAAGTAGTTGCAGGCTGGGATTTCCACATACCTGTAGAATACCTGCCCTGTCTCTGCCCATCTGCCAGTGCCACTCGTGTTGTAGCTCTGCAACCTCCATCCTCTGTTCCCTTTGGTGTTGCCCGGGGTAAACAGCACTGCAGCACCAGTGTTTGCTTCCCAAGGCAGCCCTCTGACTGCTCCCAGTCACCACCTGAGCAGTGGATGGGCATTGCTGAACACTGTGTCACTCCTTTTTAATTCTCATTTACTGTATGTACCTTTCAGAGCCTCACGAGGCAAAGGATAAAAGAATACAAGCTCCTGTAGTGTAAATAAAAATCCCAGTGCTAAGGAGCAATGAATATACGCTTCCTGAAATGTACTGAAGGATTTTCTATTATTTAGAAATGCTGTAAATCATTATTTTATGGAGAAGTAAAACATGTTAAAACATTTCTGTATAGTTCTTTTCTAAATCTAACACAGAAGCTTTTTTCCCCTTTTTTTAAAGCAACCATTTAATAAAGTCTGACACTTAGCAATGTTTTGAAATAATTTTTGCTGCTCTGCCAGCAGTTAGCTTTGCTGTGAATCTCTAAAGACAAATCCATCTACAGTGAATCTAGCAAAATTCAGCTCCGTGTTGTATGTCAGGGTTGAGGACTACTTGTCAGCTCTGGCACTGTCAGATTTTATCTTTAAATATGACAGGCAATTTGTTCAGGGAGCACTTCTGAATGACAAGATATAGTGGTGTTGTAAAACATGGCACCTGTGTGGTATGCCCTGCCTCTGTGGACATCAGAGGCTATTGTTTCCTTTGCTATTAGACAGCCACAGTCACACAATAAGGTGTGTAAAATGTTCACAGAAACCTTTTAAATGGAGTAGCAGGAAAGTAGATACCCTCCGGTCATTTAAGTCAGGCCATTTATCATTTTATCTTATAAAACACAACGTTCGCTAAAACGTGATGTAAAGAGAAAACCAAACGCTCTGCTGAGCAATGTCGGTGCAAGCCAAGGGTTTGAGCCATGCTGTAATAAAAGAGGGTTATGTTTAAAGTGAAATGCAATAGAAAAATTAGGATTTTAACTCCTTCCCGATCAGACAGGTAGCAAGAGCCATGCTGTTGTTGGCATATGGGATGAATATGGTCCCACTGAAAAATCTTCTGTTACCACAGTGGGGCTTCCTGGAATGGGGCAGTCAGAACAGATGATGGAACATTAATACACCTAATATGTTTAGTTTAAAAATAAATAAATAGAGAGTCATTTGGGATAATTTTCTTGCAATATAAACCAACTCAAACTGGGAAAATTAAAGTGGAGACATACTGTGGGTATGTCACTGCCAAAGTCAACAGAGGGCTTTTCCACCCTGCAAGAGCCATATGTTCACTGGACTGGTGAGCAGCCTTCTTCAGAGCATGAGTGTAAAACTGAGTCAATCTAGCACAGTTTGATTCTACAGAGACACTGTATGCAGGCATATCCCAATACACCTGTGCTAATGCTCTTGCCCTGCTGACAGGGAGTGGTGTCTTTACTCTGCAGGATGTAGGAGGGGGCCAGCTCACTCTTTTAAAATTAAAAAAAATTCCCTTTAGACTTTTGTGTTTGGGCTGTTTCTGTTACCAAAGAGGTGGCCAAGGTGTTGCTGACTGAAAGCTGAGTGCCTGTGCAAGTTTCAGGACAGTGCTGTGTCTGTCCAGTGGAGCATCTCCCTTGCCTGCACAGGACTTGTAGCCTTTGCACATGAACCAGCTCCTGAGCCCACCCCTTCCCAGCCAGCACCGCTGCCCCGCCCCTTGCTGTCCTTGCTTTTCTACCAGCAAGTGAAACTGCTTTACAGCCAGGGGAGGAGGTACAGGTCTGCCCTTATGGGTGAAAGAAGGGATTTGATCCATGATGTGCATTTCACTTGCCCTTGGGGGCCAGGCAGAGTCTGGGCTCTGGTAAACCTGTACCATGAGAAGTCTGGATTAAGGCCATTCTGTGTAGATTTTCCAAGTCCCAGAAAAGAGAAAGTGTCAAATGATAGGGGTTTGATTAGTAGTAACACTGTGATCAAATTAATGTCCAATGGTCAGCTGGAAGGCATGCAATATTTGAGATTTTACTAAAAGTCTCAAGCCCTGGAAATGAGGGACTCGGTAAGAGCATTGTTTTAGCAAGTGTTTAGACTTCCTCTTTACAGTTAAATGAAATAGAAGTGAACTCTGCAAACCCAAACACTAGGTGGCAAATACAGTGATATCAGTTAAAACTTAATATTAGTAGCCTACTCCATTTTTGCAGCCTGCTCCATTAATAGCATTTAGTGGTGGCAGTAGTGGTGTGCACGTAGCTTTGGCATGGCAGCTTCAACAAAAATAAATGAAATACAAGGTGGTGGGTGATAGGATGGGTTTGGTAGTTAGAAAGATGCAGAATATGTACGAGCAGATCCCTCATTAGGAAGAGCTTCACACAGTTTAAATATACTTTTTTGTTTCTTATTATGAAAAGAAATTAACTAATGTCTTTTTACCTTGGTACAATTACTTTAAAGAAAATTCTCTAGATGAAGCAGAGGTGTAGCCTTCTGGTATTTCTTCTTTGGCAGACAAAACTATCTGTCATGTTCACTCTTAGTATGATTTCCCCATCTTCAGTAGAAGAAAATAATACTTTCGTTTTTAAAGTGTCATAACTGTGTTCAGATATTTATACGTTCTCCTCAGATATTTTTATCTGTTCCTTTTTTACATACAAGATTGCCATAATTTTAGAACCACTGAGAAAATGAACAGTCATCTAAGCAAAGATTTTTTGATTATTAACTCCATGTACTGACATGGTTTCCATAATGAACAAACAGCAAGAAGCATCTCCAGAGGGTTAATCATCCCACCTGGATTTGGTATTTATTCCATGTTAGCATGAACTGTCTCTGAAGAAGTCTATCTCTTCTCATTGACTCTGGAGAGAGATGAGGTAACTTACTTGTGTAACTTTCAGCTAAATTTGGCTGAGGAAAGTAATCCTTAGTCACCTAAATCCCTTGACTTTCTCCCTGACATAGAAGCCTAGATAGATCACAAAGGTGTTTTCAAGAATGTTTGCCTTCTCCTTGTTCACAAGCATTTGACCATCTGTGGTATAACTTCATAATGGAAGCTAATTCAAAGGACTTCTAGAAACAAGGAGAAAGATTTTTTTGTAATTAGTAGTGATGGATGACTGGTATGGTCACACAGAGCAACATAAATCCTTGTGCCATGCCCAATGCTAAAAAGCAGACAAACTCTAGCTCAGGGAACTTGGGTACTTAAGTGTAGGAAAGTCCTAAAGGGAAAGGGGTTTAGACCTCGTGTCCATTAGGAGGGCAGATAAACACCCAGTGAAGTAATTTTGCCTGCCCGTCACCGAATAACATACTCTGAAATGAAATGCTGCACTTCAGTTCCACCCTCCTCAAGCAAGTGGCCTTGCCAACAGTTTTAGAGAGAGTGTAATCAGAAAGAAAAATCCCCTCAAACACTACTGAGGCACTACGTACATCAAAGTAACTGCCCCAAATCAGAAGCAGCTGTGTGTATTATCAGTTATCTACCAGTGATGAGGAATGAGATACAAAATACTTCATATATATTTCAAATGCTGTGCATTTACTGGGGTGTATTTTATGGAGCTGTATAAGAAGTACTAGCATCAAGGAGTAAGAAGGTCTGTTTTTTAAAGGTGAAAATTTGGTAGAAAAGTGAACTGACCAGCAGTGAAAAAAGACAGACATCTCACAAACTGTGTGCCAGTGTATAATGTTTTGCTGCTACAACAATTCCTCGTCTTAAACACTGTCATTTGAATATTGCTGTTACAGGAAATCTGAGATGTGCCGGGTAGGAAGGAGTAGTTAATCATATTATGCACTCTTCAAATGGTGAGCATACTTTATTAGTTTCTTCTGTAGATAAAATTAAGTGATCTCTGTGAACTATCTGCAGTAAAGGTATTTGGGTTTTTTTTTTTTTGCTTTAGTGGGCTCCTTCTATCCTCAATTTGCCTCTTCTAAGCCATGAAGTTGGTTATCAGGTAAGTTGGGCTTATGTAGGAGTCGAAAGAATGGCATCACATGCACAGGAACAGCTTTCTTTCCTAGGGGAAAATTGCAATTCATTGATGCACAAGAGGCCACTCCTCTGTGGGCCCAAAACATAATGTATGTGGTTATCCACAGCTGGAGTGAGTCTGAGATGACAGGAAATGGGAGCACAGGTGCAAAAACTTCATTTAGTTCCCAGCTGGCCAGGAGAATGCCTTGAGTCTGTGGTAATGAAGGGCGCTAGAATCATGATGGGGAGGAACTCAAGGAGCCTGCAAGAAGCTGATGGACATGCCTGGAAGCAGAAGGGTCAGTGGGAGTGTTTCTCCACACTCCTGAGTTTACTGTGCTGTTTTGCACAGTCTTGCCTTTGGTAGAGTAAATAATTCATATGTTCTGTGATTAATAGAGGGGTTAAATTCAGGCATGGCCACTTTTCATCTGGACTCTTCCATCTGTAGGAACAAGGCTTTGGTACCCCTCTGGACCAAGCTTGGCTGGGGAGCTCTGTTTGCTCTGGTGCTTTTTAACTCATTGTCCTTAAGGCTGTTGAATTTATGGCCAACTTTAATCAAATCTGAAATAAAAATTCAAGTCTCAGAGACTGAGCTTCTCAAATTGTTTTGTGAAGTTTGGAATGTGGCAAAACAAGGGTGACAGACAGCAGTGTCCCTTCTGAGGAGGAACCAGCAGGAGGTTGTCCCTTTGGAGCAGCCAGCTGCTCAGTCAGGCACAGCAAGGGCTGTGTCCTGTGTAGAGGAAACACTAAACAACATGGGGAGAGCAGAACTGTTGTGGTGAGGGCATAGGGGCAGGATTTTGGTGACAAAGAATTTGAATTTACGGGAAATTAGTCTTCATTAGTTCTGCTGTTCACACAACTCCTTTCTGGTAAACCTAAGAAAACCAGGGCTTTCTCTGTTTTACATTTATAAAACTAGGGTGATGCTATTTAAAATGCTTTGGCTGTATAACAGTTTCCCATAAGCTTCTAGCAATTATCCACAATGGATGCACATTCTTAACTCATGTTTGATTTTAATAGTCAGTGTGACACTGAGTAGAATTGGATTGGGCATTGAGCTTTTCAGTCCCAAACCACCAGTGCACTTGGGGGTATATTTAGATTTAAATTGCATGAGTTTCAACTGGGAAAATGTTTAAGTGCTTTGCTGGATCCAGGCTGGTGCTTAGTATCTCAGTTTTTTGAGCGGAGGTTTTTCATAAGAATAAATCATTTCATGTGGTTTCCTAAAGAAGTGTGTTTGCAGTTGTGCTATGTGCTCAGACAACTATGCCACTTCTGTACCCTAATCAACCAAGGACCGATTTAAACCAAAATGAATTGAATAACAGATTAAGTTTCTGCTGCTTTTATGAGAATGGAAGAGAGGCATTATTAATGCCTGTAAGGAAAAGGCTGTTTTGAGAACTCAGTCCTACTAGAAATCATCTCACCTACACAGGTGTGAAATTATGAGCCAGATCTCCATAGCAAGTGGGAATTCATGAGTCTTGTGGCTCAGGGAGCTACCTGTGGCTTTTACTGTGATAAAGCTTTAAAAGCAAACGCTATATTCAAAACAACTGTTCAGAATGTTTAACCCAAAATGAGGATCTTTTTCTTGCTAAGGGACACATGTGGCAGGCTGCACATTAATGCAGACCTTAGTGTTATCCAGAAGCATCACAAGTACCTCTGTGGCTCTGCAGATACTGAAAGTTCATGTACCAGCTGACCACAGCCTTCCTCCCCTCTTCACCTTCCTAAACTCACAGAAGGGGACATTGAAAAGGAAGGTGACCCAGGCATGCTAATGTGAGTGTTAGGATGAAGAACAAATAGCTCATCAAACAGCAGTGTTGTCTGAGCTGATCAAAGAGTCATGGAGTTGTTTGGGGTGGAAAAGACTTTTAGGATTGAGTCCAACAATATCCCCAGTACTGTCAAGCCCACCACTAACCCATGGCATTAAGTTCTACATCTACACAGCTTTTAAATACCTGCAGGGATGGTGACTCCATCACTTCCCTGGGCACCCTGTTTCTCTTATTCCTACAAAAAGTTGGCAATTACATTGCAGCTTTATTTTGCTCTTCTTAAAAATCAACTGAATATCAATCTACAATCAATAAAGAAAGTTGCCTACAGGCAATTCTACCTTCAAATCTACTCCATGGATCAGCTGCTGTTAATCTATACGCAGTCAATAAGACATGTTTTGAAAGTGAGGCTTCTCTCCCAAAAGGCAAAACTGCTCTAATTTACAGCTGGATATGAACTGGGCAAAGTATACACCTGAAGTAAATGTAATTTCTAATTTACAAGAAACTCTGGTGAAAGATTAGATCTGATCTTCTCTCTATGCAAGTAATCTATGGATATTTATATTATGATAACTGGAGAGCACAAATTGCTTTGGTTTTTCCTTTTGGGTATCTTTTTCATTTGTTTGTTTAGCAAAACCTGCGGGGGAAACTCGAACAGCTATAATTACAGTCACAGCTACAAGTTGTGGGGTCTGTAGATAATAAGCTACAAGGCATTTTTATTGTGCTTTTTTATTATTATTTGGTTAAAGAATGCTTTTTTCCCAAGACAATCCATCTGTATTTTGTAGGAAAGAGAATCAAAGCAATAGCTGTCAAATATCAGTGAGATAGCAGATTTACAAATTAATCCCATTGCTTTGTATTTCCACAAAGATAAAATCTATAATTGGTGCTAGAAACTATAATAAACTTATTAGAAGCAGTCAGACAGCTAGGTGTGTGAAATGGCAGCAGGTGTGTAATATCATTAGAAATACACTGTATAAAAAAGCACCTCGGAGTTTTATCCCTTTAGTTTCATGCTACCAGCTGCCAATTTGATTGGTTAAGTAGTTTTGGGCCGTGCAATACTCTTTCTTTTGGATTGATGTGTTTATTACTTTTTATGACAGGGGATCCCAAGGCAGATGTTCAATAAAGAAACAAGCTGCTACGGACCAGAGTAAAGAGATAGGTGGTGTAGATGCAGGAAATTGGGAAAGTTATCATATGCGCTAAGTTGTTATTGAAGATTTTGCTCCCAGCATTTGTAGCAGTTGTGTTATATGCTCTTCCACAGACAGTAATCTAACAGGGAATTATTGAAAGCCAAGTGCCAAGATTTCAAATTGCACTATATGATGTGGAGCTGCTACTCGAGCAGGGAGCTGGAGCTTTGAAATGATAAAGATGTGGCCATGCCATTTTTCAGAGCTGTGTGGGAATGGTGAGAGCTGCTGTGCTGTGCAGAGCCTTTTCTCACCACGACACAGCTGAAGGTCTGCTTTTCCTTTGCACCTTCTGCAATCATTTACATTGGTGAAAACATTTACATCAGCACAAAGGGACTGAAAATTGTTACTGGGAAGGAATATTGTTCAGAATTTGGATAAAAGGTGAGCAAATTATGGTTGTATAGATCTGGATAAACCAGAGCCAAATTCTGCTCAGTCTTCACTAGTAAAAATACAGACTAATCATATTTAAGTGAATGGAAACATACAGATGAATACATGGGCAAAACCAAAAAAAAGAGACGGGTTTTTTAGTTCCTATAACTGTTCACCGCTTGGTATCTGTTTTGCTTAGTGCTAACGGGGAGAGAAAATACAAGTTTCATGGCTTTTGGAAACTTCTGAACACTCCTGTAATGAAAAAGCTAGTGTTTTCTAGAGAGGCTTCTTGGCATAAACCATTTCTTTTTCAGTGTTTTAAAAGGAAGCAATAGACTGTGATTGACATAAAAATCTCCTTTTTAATTGATTTAGTATATTTTGCTGGTTTTGTGACTTTAATTTAATCTATTACAACCAGATATGAGGAGAGCTAATAATTCATGAGAGATGTTATTTTCTAATTAGATTTTTATGAATACCCCTAAAGCTTCTGCCCAGAAGCAGAAGCTGGCCAAAAAATTTGAATTATATTGAGAGCAAACTGTTCTGCTCTGTCCATATTCTTTGATCCAATGCTTTCTTTTGGTTTCTTGGTGTATTAGCATTATCCCTGAAATATTTTTCCCCTGTGTTTTGAAGGGATGAGCGTCTCATTCCTCTTGCCAACTCTGAGACACTTCTTGTCTTACTCCTGTAATCTCCTCTTGACTTTCTGAGGCTCAGCTCTTCAAGCTGCACTGGGCACAAAGTGCTGCTCTCCTTTCTCCTGCAGACAAGAAGGTGTGACTGTGCCATCCCACATCTTCCCACTCCTGTGTGTGTCAATAGTTACTTGAAACCTCCCTTCTTTGGTTACAAGGTTGTGTCTTTCCATGCCCTCGGCCTTTTCCTCATCTTTGTGAATTATGGCCTGGCTACAAGAGGGAAAAAAGAAATGTGTAATGGGCTCTTGCTGTCTGTTGGGGGAAAAGCTATTCAAAATGAGACAGCCCTGAGGTCTGCAGGACTTCTCATGGCCTGAAATGGAAGATTTGATGGGCTGGGACAAGTATTCCAGGTTACATCTCAGCTCTTCCATCCTCCTCTAAGCTACTGAAGACTTAAGGAGGAAAGAAAAAGAAGTTATCAGGTTTAGGCTATTATTAGACTGTTTGCCAGATCAGTCTAACCAACAAATTCCAAGTGCTGCTGTGGAATTCTGATGGTTGCAGTTTAGTTGGCAGGAGGCACTGAGACGGGTGAGGGAAGGCTGAGGCTGTGTGGGACCAGCCGAGAGAAATGCCAGGGATGTGTTAAACACGTGAGGCAAAAAAGAGAGACTGTGACAGTGGAGTTGTGTTAGAGCAGGGGCTGAGCATAAAGCTCAAGAGTACTTTCGGTAACAGGATGTGTTTCATCCGTGCATCTCAAAGCACAAGCAAAGGGAGTGAAAGAGACAATGTAGACTCTGGGAGCTGAGGAGGAACATGGGAAAGGGCAATCATGCTAAAAAGCAATATGAGCAGTTGTGGGAAGTGACGTTTTAAAAACAAACCACAGTGGTTGCTGCATTGTACAAACCTAATAAGACATAGTGAAAAATATTGGATTTATTTTTACAAGTTAAAAGTGACCTTGTTGGCCTTATGAATGGATTCACTTCTCACAGTACCTCTTAAGGGCATTAGGGTTATGACTAACTCATAAAAATAAATCCAATATTTTCCCCTTGGCCATGTCATATCCAGTGTTAGAATTCAGCTGTGAGAACTGGTGGGGCTCCGACTTTCATTTAGTTTGACCTCCTATTATGAGAAGTACCTGGCTCTCAGTCCTGGTGGGCTGCAGTGTAGTTCCAACAGTGGTTAAATCACATACAGAATGGGAACAGAAAACATCCAAGAAGGCCTAGGAAATAGAGGGTCGTGCAACACAATATGTGACTGAAAACAACACGTGAGAGGAATAAGTGTTTCAAATACAGATAGGTTTTCTTCCTTTCCTGTTTTTCATTTGACCAGCATAACAGATCAAGTCAGGACTGTCAGTTTAGTCCTACAACTGTATATGGGGGAGGCAGAATCCAAGCTGATTACTGAGCTCATACAGTTGTTCATTGTTCATTCATTGTTGGACCCTAAGGAATTTTAAAAAATCCAGTCAAGAAAATAACTAGAGAACAAGTGATTTAAAATTGAGGTGAGAGCTTTAAAGGTGACGGACACACCTATCTAGTATCTGTGATGGCACAAGGCCTCTCCTGAGCAATAACCTAGTCCAAAGCAGTAGGAAAAAAATAGTGCAAACTGTTTTCATCACCCATGAATGTCTACAGCTACAAATCTGAATCTTTGTTGCTGCAGTTTAGTGGGCTCTGTTGATCACTGAGGGCTTGTATTGGTTCCACACATCCAGGTGACTGCTGTGTGAGGTGCTCACTGTCATGTATTGATAAGGAAATATTCATTTGAAGTGCATACCAGATGTGCTCTTTTTATAATTCATGTATTCTTATCTGCTCTCCCTGATAACCATTCCCTTTCCAATAGGCTCAGATGAGTTCACCTTCCTTTTGGCTGAAGAACTTTTAAAGGTCCAGTACAAGCACCTGGATGTGGTCCTGGGTGACAGGCTCCAGGTGGCCTTTCTTGAGAATGGAGATTGGTCTGGGTGGTTCCAGCCCCAACCATTCAGAGATACCATGATCTTAAATCCAAGCTGTGACAGCACAAACCTCTGTATAAGCTCATTTACCCTGTGAAGAAATGTAGAGCGGGCAGAAAAACAGTCAATGACACAGCAGTGAAGGTGCTATGGGATTAACAAGAATGTTTGCCAGGTGCAATTAATTAGGCCAAGCTAAAATAGAAGCAGAATGAGATTAAATATTTCTTGCATTGTGACTGTCCTTGCAGGGGTAAGCCCTTAACTAGTGTAATGTGGATTAAATATAAACTCAAGCTCAAAGAATATATAAATCCATTTATCTGTGTTTATCTGAAGCCGAGTTGGATTCCAGCTTTCATTACTGCAAAGTTAATTTTGCCATTGTTCAGTGTTGCCTTTTGTCTCCACAAATTCTCTCCCAACAACTTGAGCAGCATGCTGAATTATAACTGTAGAAAATCATGAATGACATGCATATGTTGTAGGCATTTTTGAGGTTGCAGGGCTAACAGTAAATATTCACACTTAAAACATTGAATTTAGGTTTATATGCCATGGAAATGTTGAGTACCTTCTTTGCTTTGTTTCCTCTGCCTCTGCTTTTCCCATGATTCTTTTATTACACAGAACGAGTTCCGTATCTGTAACATACAGAAGTTGATGAGTTCTCATATTGCATTTCCTTATTTTCTCTGAACAAGTTTCAATGAGTGTTATTTTACCTGCATCATTTTGGTGTCCAAAGTATTCCCATAGTCAGATCAATCATGGGAAAATTTTCATTCCCTAGGAACATACCGGATGCAGAGATAGGGGGTTCCCCAAGTGTGTGAGTTTCAGCCCTGCCCTGCTGTGCTCTGAGCTGTTGGCTCTCCTGTGGAGCAGCCCCTGCACCCCAGCTCTGCTCCAGGCCAGGCAACCCCTGCTCTGAGCATCGTGGCCACTGCTGCAGTAGCTAGCACACACTGAAAAGGTGTGTTGTCAAGTAAGCCACAACCACAGATTTAGATTTCTTTTATGAGACAGCTTTGTCAGGATTTAAAGGTGTCTTTTCCTAAACATGACAAATAAGCCTGCTGAAGCAGCTAAGAACACTTATTTATATAAACTGGCACTGATGTTACCTTGTGTAAAATATGTTTAATTTTAGCCAATGCATATTTGAGTTATAGTTTCCATAAATATTTGTGAATACATTATGATAAAATCTAAAACCTTGGCAACAGTTAAGAGAAGAGTTTGCAGATAAAAATCAACATTGCCTGCAGTATCCCAGGAGATCATACTGCTAGTGAAGTTTAAATTAGCTTTGCCCTAAAATCTAAGACATTCCTGCAGCACACTTTAAAGCATCTTCAAGTGTGAAGGAGTTAAGCTAATTACTGTAGCATTTGAAGACAAGACATTTGTAAAATTAATGGGCTAAAGTCTGCAGTCTTTCATTCAGCAAAAATTCCTATTGCAATTGTGCATTTATTGTGGAAGAGCTGCACAACTCAGTCCTCTGTTTTAAAACAGTGACATCTTGACAGAAAATAGTCCAAATACCGGGGGATGGGGGGAGGTGTGTGATTTCTGGTTACCCAATGAGAAAGGGAGGAACACGAGCCACTTAAATTCTTCCATCACTTGATGTTATCTCCCTGTGATAGCAGGACCTTATCCCAATCCCCAGCAGAGACTCTGCCTGGCACCCCATTTCCACTGAACAGATTTGGTCTCCTCACCAGTTTCTGTTTGTCCTTGGCTGTCCCTGGGCTCACGGGGCCAAGCCTACACAAATAAAAGTCATGCAACCCAGTCAGAACAGCCCTGCAAAGCAAAGCGTGTGGTGTCAAAGGCCCAAAGGCCACACTGTGGGTGTTTCAGGGAAGCCTATTGCAAGTCAGGGCTGTGCCCACACACCAAGTGTGTGCTGGTGGCTGGAGAACATCAGGTTTAGTTTCACCTGAGAGGGTCCCAATTCATTCTGTGGCTTTCTGCTCTGCACGGGAGGTGGTGATGGTTGGAAAAATCAGCCTAACAGTGAGCTCCCCCCTGTGTGTACTGACACACCAAGGCAGGTGTGTCCCAGTGCACTAAGGGTACCTGCAGGGGCTCCCAGTGACACTGGGTGCTGTGGCTGCTCTGCAGTAATTGGAGTGTCCTCACTCTGTAGGAATTGGCAGCATCACCTCCCTAAGAGGACAGTGAGAGTAACAGGATCCCAGGCTCTGCTGCTTCACCTGTGCAGGGGAATCTCTTCAGATGTGATGGCTGTGCCCTGCATAGAAGGAAGACTGGCAGGGCCATTGCTGCAGGGTTGCTGTGTCTCCCTGCACAGAGGAGAGATGCGCAGAGCAGCTGGTGAGAGAACAGGAATTATCCAGTTTATTATTATTTATCCAGCTTATCAGGGGGACATGAAGAGTTTGGTTTGGGCATGAGCTCTGTTCAGCAGCTTTGTTCTTTCTCAGCCTTCAGTGTTCTCACACAGGGACATGACTACAGAACACAGATGTATAGGAGGGGATTCAGTTAACAGTTTCCTTTGTGAGGTGTCAGAAGGATGCAATCCTCTGTTAAAGTATTTACAGGGCAAAGCACTGGTTCCCTGCAATTCACTGGTGCTATTCACTGTAAGAATCACTGACATCTAGGCTCAGGCTTAGGAAAGCAAGTGGTTTTCTATTCAGATTGATCCCTGTCTGTTTCTCCTCTAAACCAGTCCAAGTCAGTAGTGCAATTACAGAGAAGACTGAAACAACTTCCACTGCTCCCTTGACAACAAGTAGCCTTGTTCCTTACAGGCTGCTGAGGCATTTCATCCACAATTGGTTTTTAACTGAAGATTTTTTACAAGGCATTCACAAATGTGAAAAAAGAGTAACATGTTATGTGAAAATTTTTCCAGCTGCATCTTGCCAGGTTTTATGTTGGTTATTGAAGCTGCTGGCTAGAAATGGGTCAGTCAAACTGTAACAGACTTCTTGGTTATTGTCGTTTGACTGAGAGAGTCCAGACTTTGCTCACCTTAAGAAAAGCCTTGCTTTGATTTCCTGACTGAGTTAGGATTCAGTTAATGGAAGTTAAGAGTCGGTTTGAGGGTGAGCAGCTGGATGGGGAGAGGATTGTTGCTTGAGAATTTACAGCATAGACTCTTCTGTTGGAAAATGCTAAGGTATGTTTCACATTTTTATCTAAATATAATTGTGTTACTGAGTGTTGGCCAGATGAAAAGAAACAGTGCACCAGATGCGATTTACACACACACACACGTGTATGTGAGCCTTTGATCTTTATAGAAAAAGGTTGTCCTTCCAGTAGATTCATTTTCAGATGAGTTTACTTGTCTTTTTCCAAATCAAAGTTGTAGTCAACCACTGAAGTTAGGCTGGCAGAGATGGTACTGCAAATTGGTCAGGCTCATGGGAAAAGTGTGGTAATTGCACCTTTTATAGCTGTCATCCAATGCAGTTCTGTTTCACTGTACCAGCAGCTGTTAATATTTCAGTTCTTTCTAACTGTTATTTGAAGTTTTTTAAAACAAAATTTTCTAAGTGGTCCTTATCCTTTTGCAATGTGTTTTTATAGCTCACTGCAACATTCCAAATAACAAGTCTTTATTATTGTAAAACCGACATTAGAAATTGCTCATGCAGTAGCTATACAGCTCATCAGATTTTTGCAGGGCACCTTCTGTGCCTGCTCACTCAGAAGTTTATTGGTTTGAACCACATTCTGAATCTGTCCTCTGCCTTTAAATTCCTTTAGCATCTCTTGATGTACCACTGACATATGAGTCTTTTACCTTTTTTATTGTGTCTGCCCCATGTCTCAAGCACCTTTTTGGCACGTAGTAGGAGCCCTCAGACTTACAGACAAGCAGCTAAAGGAAGCTGTAATAGCAAAGCCTGGGACCTGGGGGCCTGGCAGGCAGGACTCCTCTCTTCATCCCCAGCAGCTGCCCTTTCAGGGCTCACAGTCTCCTTGACAGACTCCAGTGTGTCCTTTCTGAATTGTTTCTTCCCTCGGGCAATCTGAAGGAATATGCCTCAGATGACCGTGTTCAAGCAAATCTCACCCTTACATTTCACTTTAGTCAATTTAAATCTCACACTTTATGCTGTAGCCAAAGCCATTAGCCCATGTCATCCTTCACTGTAATGCAGATCTGCTCCTATCTCATTACAATGTGCATAGCTCTACCACAGGGTCTGATACACACATCCAGAGCTATACTGAATTATTAAGGGTTTCACTTAAACCAGCACGGCTGGGGAAGTTTTGAAATGCCGTCTTTAATGTGACCTGTAAGGTTGAAGTTCTTGAGGTCTCTCTGAACAGTTGATGGTTTTAGTACAGTCTGTGTGGCACTTCAGATCTGTATAATTATATGGATTTTGAGAGAGAGAGATATGTATTCTGACTTTGGACAGCTCTGGCTCTAGTGTGGCTTGGCTGCAACAAAAAAACTAAAGACCTTTTCCTCTTATGTACATAAACAATGAAATCCTTAAATCTTCCTTGTCAGATGAAAGCCTGGGCATTCCATAATAATATTTTTCATGTGCTTACAGTAGGAATTATTTTGAGTGCTCAACTTTGACTTAGTAGGTCAAAGATGATATTCTTTTTATACAGATCTTTAATATAAGCAATATTCTCTTTCACCCCTGACACATAATACAGCAGTTTTCCTTCAAAGTGTAAATTAAAGTGAAGCCACAAAAGGGTCATTAATGGACTTGGTAGAGTCAATACTGAGGGTATCATGTACTGCCTGTTTAATATTAAAAGTGAAGTCAATGCAAGTATGGTCTTAATATATGTGGGCTTTGTGAACGCTGAGAGAGCGCAGAAAGTTTAAACTTGGGAGTGTGCGGAGAGATGAAACAGCTTGCAATGGAGCATAATGTTGGGGTTCATTCCTGAAAACCCAGGAAAATATATGCCAGCAGCTAAAGGTCAGAAACTATTAGTGAGGATTAGGATGGTGTCATCCTCTGTATTTCATATGTGGAATTTTAAAAAAAAATTCTAATGGAAGGAAAAGATTTGTAATTCCAGAGCCACCAGTTAAGCAGTAATATCCAAATCATTGGCTAATCTTTTCCTTCAAATTAATGAATAGGAAGGCCAGAATGCCAGAGCAAAATCCCCTACAGAACATACTTTGTGAGAGAACTAATAAGACACACTGTATGACTTTATTCTGCTTACAGTATGGGAGACTTTTAAGGGACCAATTAAAAGAGACTTAGAATGCAATTAAAGTGGAAATCACTTGGCAACAAGGTATTAGCCATCTCTCCCATCAGCCCTGTATTAGCAAGCCTTTAGCAAGAGATTTGCTGGTGGATAACATATTTGTGAAGCCTAATAGCAGGACTGAGCCCAGGCAGCAGAGAGGAGGCTACAGCCAAGCTGACCTCCAGGGAAAGGCCTGGCACTGCTTCTTCTTGCTGTGCTGAGATGTAAGGGGTGGCAGGTGATGGGAAAAAGAAGCAGGTTCTGAGAGATGGCTGCACTGGAGGACAGAGGGCACAACCTATGGGAGCTTTTTCACCCCTCCGATAAATGGTGCTGCAGCAGGGAGCCCATCTATTTCTACAGCTGACAGTGCGGATTTCTTTTTATTACCAGTGTCTCTTTCCTTGGGAGGAGGCAGGCAGTATTGCCATGGCTTGGTTTTGTCCCAGGGGATCCCTCACCTGAGGTGTAGGGGAACAGCCAGGCAAGGAGGTGAATCGAGACGCCACTGGCCAGTGTGGGATTAGCTCTTATCCTCAAAGTGCAACTTTGTATTGGACCAAGGGGTATTTCTGATATATTTAAAGTTTGTGTGGTGGAATCTGAGCCAGGGACCCATAAAATAGAAAATTCTGCAGAGGTAAGAAGAGCTGCTTATACTAAGAAAAAGCCAATGGCAGAAAAAAAATATGGGTTTGGGGTTTTTTTATTTTAAGAACAAATCAGTAAGTAGCAGGTTTGAGCATATAAATCCAGGGGAAAAAAAATAAAGAAAAAAAGAACCCTCTTTGAAATGAAGTTAAAATTGCAGCTACAGAGCTGAGTTTAAGACATGGAGACCTGATCCAGGCAGGCTCCCTCCTGCGGGAGGGACTGCCGGCACAGGGCCTTAGGCTAAATAATGTCTAATACTCTCATTAATATTAGGTGATGAATGGCACAAATGCAGCCACATGAGTAGATGAGAAATGTCATTTTAAATATGTACATGCTGCTTGGGCAATTAAAGATAAAATGTGTGTATGCATGGGGGCTTTTGGGTACTCTGTGTTCAGAACTTTGCTCAGTCAGAGGTGGGGCTCTGCTGACACAGCCCTGTGTCATACGTGTGTCTGCATAATGTGGAAGCAGTTTGAAATGTCTGTAATGTGTGGCAACGAGTCATGACAACAAACTTCTTCCAACCATCTCATGCCAGAGCTGATATTTGGACAGGTACAGCTGACCACACATCCTCCCCAGCCCTGGCTATGGAATGACAAACCCCATCGCTGCTGCTACAGGTGAGTGGTAGAGGTGCCTGTGACAGGATTCCTTTGAAAACAGTCAAGCCATGAACCAAAAGGCTGAGTAACTGGTCTGTGTTATTTACAAAAAGAAACCTTAGAAAGGCAAGCCCAGGATTTGTGTATCTTCCTTTCTCCCTGATAAGTAGCTGTTAGTCACGTGCTACTGCTAATAATTTTCAGAAATGATCATTAATAATTTATTTTTCCTTTTCCACTGCTGATTATGTTTCAGACACAACTTGAGTGTCTCTTAGCAAAATTACGACCGTGATTCATTTCCAAATTTTAGTAGTGGATAATTAGATTATTTTTTTTTATGGAGGGAAATACCTTGAAAGAAGGCAAATAAGAAGCTTAGCCATTTTATTTTAAGTCACATTGCGTGGACAGTGAAGAATAACTACGTCATCCACGCTTTCTCTAAATGAAAGAAAGGATGGGTTACTATTCCCTGCCTCGCAATGCAGCAGAGCCCTAAAAGGCCACGTGTTTAACCAAAGCACTGCAGACCCCGACTGGCGAAGCCTCCCCATGAAGTGTGGGGCTGACATTCCAATTTAGAAGCATCACGTAAAATCTTAATCAGTGCAACCAAATTAGCAGAGGGAAGCTTTTACACCGTGTTCCTTGTTTACGCTTATCATTCTTAATAAATTCTAAATGCTTTTACAGGTGTGGAAATAGGCCTATTACCAAGATAATTTTCTTAATCATAGACATCTTAAATTGAGATGTGACATTTGCCATAATTCCCTTGCTCTATCTCATAGCTGTCTACATTCCCAACACCATCTCTGTGGTAGAAGCAGTCTCTTGACTGATGTATGTCCAAATAAGCCTTTGAATACTTTTCCATATTGGCCTTGAAATAATTCAGATGTCAAATTACCTCTCTCCAGACTTCCTGACTCCACCAGGCCCCTTGAATATGTTTTTTAAAGTATTTAGGGGGAAAATATTAAATTTTTCTAAGCTGGGTCAGGGTTCATAGAATTTGCTAATAAAGAGGCAGGCAAGGAAGATATTTACTTGGGGAAGGCTTTGAGTATATTTTGTGTAACAGCTGCAGGTTGAGACAGCCTTTAGTTTGTGTTTCTGAGTTTGCATGCCTCCAAGCTTTTGGCATCTTTGCTATTTTTTTCCTCCCATTTTCCTTTCAAGACAAATAAGGAAACAATTTCAGTCTTTTCACACCAAGCCTTTTAGCATGGTCCACATATTCAAACCTCAGGTTGAGCCGCTTCTCAGTCTGACAAGGAATGTCCTCCAGCTTCTCATTTTGTTCTCTTCAAAATGCCCTTACAGCTGAAATGCGTTGAGAGCACAGAGCTGGGAGGGTCCCATCAGCCAGGTGTGCCACAGCACTGGAGCAGTTGCTCTGCGTAACATTTGTGTGATGGGGCTGATCAGGAGAAATGAATCCTGCTGTTGTTTTGGTCAGCAGAGTCAGCTGTGTCTCCCAAAGCTTTGGGATAGTTTTTTGTTTAAAGTTTGCCCAAATTACCCATTTGCCTCTCTCACCGGTTGTTGTTATAAATTCCCCATCTCTGTTCTGCCCAAGGGCCACATTGTAAAATTGTACTGCCTGGGGCCAATCTTGACTTTCAGCAAAAAATCCCAGGTATGTTTTAAGAGCACTTTGCAACAATGATGGCAAATGGCCTCTGTCTTTTTCTGTTCAGGATTAATACAGCAGCCCCTTAGCCACCCCTGCTGCCAAGGCTCTTTTTAGAGTGGCTTTGCATATCCCCGTCAATTGAAAAATGTGAGCTTCGGAGAGAACAGGGGCTAACTGGCCTCCTCCTGCTGTATTAGAAACTATCTCCAGATAAAGGTGCAAGGTGAAAAAGCTTTTTATATGGAGGCTTTTACACTTGTCCTTCTGGATGGGCTCACTCTGGTCAGTTCCCATCTGAACCCAACGAAAGCACAGGGTTTTTCTCCTGCAGTGCCTGGCAGAGAGAGCATGGCTTTCCCTCACTGTTGCTCAGGAAATTGGCTCAAAATGCTCCACCCTTCGAGTTTTTGCCTTTCTTATGTGATAAAAAGATGGTGAAACAAATAAGTGTCACAAGCTCAGTGATGTTTCTGCTGAAACCTTGCAAGTGGGCATGTAAGCCAGGGGTAGGAAATGCAAATAAAATTCAACCCTGGTTTCATCTTGACTGTGTTAAGATCATGACATCACAAATACTAGCAAATAAAACTTTACCAGAAGCTTAATTACTTAGAATTAGCCATTTCCAGAAAGATATCAACAAGGTTACTAATTGATTAAATATTTCAAGTTGGGTAAGTGTGGCAGTTTGACGTGCTAAACCACCACAGTAAGAAACGTTGAGGTCCAAGAGAACAATATGCCACTGACCTATGATATACTCAGATAGGAGCTGATGCCTTTTTTTTTTAATAGCATGGGGGGGAAAAAAAGTATCTGGGGTTTATTTTCTTTAAATAATGCACTAAGAATGCTAAACAGGAAAAAAGGTAACATTAAGGTAATTGTGTGGAGTAGGGTAAAAAAAATATTTTTAATTGTCTTGATTTTAATAATCTGCCGTGTAATTATGCATGTAGAAGGAAATGTGCTTATTTGCTATCTCCATTGCTAAATTTGGTGTCCCCATTTTCAGGCCCTTTATCCTGTTTGCTCTCTGTGTTTCACTTCTACCACTTGGAAAAGGGGTTAATTGCAACTTATCACTATTAAGTATGCGTTTGCTGCAAGCATATGATATTTGTCAGGTGGTAAAGAATTTGTTCAGAACCATTGACCTAAAATGCCCACAAGTATTGTTTCCTTTAAAATATTAGCCTTATCTTGTGGTGTAGACTCAAGCAATCTGAAAGGTAAATAATCAAAGAAAAGCTATTACCCAAGACTGCTTACAGTTCTTTAAATCAAGTGTCTATGCAATGGTAGAGATGCTGTAGTTAATTTTAGAAACAAGCATGTGACAGCAGTCGCACACTCTCAAAAATGTTTAAATTCAATGATTATAATCAAAAAGTAATTATATACAGCATTCAAAAGAGACAGTTCAATGCGTCTGAGAGATCACTTACAACCAAAATCTGTGAACAGGAGTGAGCTCGTATGACTGTCACGCAAAGCCCTACCAAATTACTATTCACTTCGATTAACTTTCAGTGACCGTGTCTATAGGCTGCTTGGTTAATGGTTTTCTGTCAATACTGTAAAAATGCTAACCTGTCTGTACATCTAATCAATTTTGAAATGGCTCATTACATAAATGGTCTATTCCTTTACTTCATTAAAAAAAAAACCCCAAACAACAGAAGCAATCAAATAGGATTGAACTGAACAAGCATTTGTAAAAAAAATACAATAATTAATTTTAAGTCTGTGTATTTTGAAGTAGTTGTCCTTGAGTATTTTCTTCGTCACCATTTTTTAAAGGGCATTGAAAATCAATGTTTCACTTTACTATCATCCATCTTTATATAGTAATAAATTAAGTGGAAAGTATTGATATTTTTGACTGAGCTTTTAAAATTTACATGCTAATGACAATTGTACCCTTGTGACTTTTTATTTCTGTTGCTGTTTACTGACACTGACTAGAGGGAAATTTCAGTCATCTGGGGACCATTTTCCCTCTGAAGGAATAAGACAGTGTCTTGTCTCTGGTTTTACATTATGCTTGAGATCTTAGCTATAGTATCTCTTGCTGAACTTCTTTTCAAAAAACAGTGTAGGCAGCAAAAGTGGTTGAAATGCTTATCATGTCGCTCTTTGTGTGTTCCAGCTACAGGGATGTACACTGCAGGCACAGCTAATGGGCCCACAGGAAAACCAGGTTGTATGCCAGGTGACAAAGTAGAGATGCCTTCACATGCCCTTGGAAATGCAGCTGGTCTTGGGAGGAACAGGAGCCCACCCTGGCATGTGTGCAGATGGGGGATTGAGGAATATGAAGCTAGGACTGTTGGTCAAATCTTATCCTTTCGGGCTATTTTTCCTCCGTGTGCCAGACTCATAAGCAATGTCTGTATTGTATGATAGCCAAAAAAACCCTACATCCAATTTATAAAGGAAGGAAGCCTTTGTGGATTCTATGGTCCTTTTAAAACTTATTATTTAGAATATAGCTTATGATTAGAGCAGGAAGTTCAGAGGGGTTATTTTTAGCTGTGTGTGAATACTTGAAAAAATTATTTGTGATATTTCAAGTGAAGGCTGTAAGTGACTTTGACAGTATTTGCTCCATCTTTATTCACTTCCTGGGAACAATGAGCTCTTTTCTGTGAGTCAAAACAATTGCAGACAGAACTCGTGATTGTAAATTAGTGGTGTCAAAAGTATGTGGTCATCTAGTGTGTTCCTTGCTGGAATGGAAATCTGCTAACCCCATAGAGCAGGGAGAGAGGGAAAATGCTGCCTGACTCAGGTGAGGAAGTGCTGAGCACAAGTAGTTGATGGCACAAAGGACATATGTTCAAAGTAATAGTTGTGGAAAGAAACCTGCCAGCGAAGCCCTGGCAGCAGTTTGCTGACGTGATCCATTTGCTGAGTAATTCTAAATATCAGATAGGTGCACAAGCTCACGCTCTATCTGCGGATAATTTGCAAACAGGGAGTCACATTTTTTTATTAACTCGTTCATTGCACTTATCTCACTAATAGTTATTTTCTACTGTTTATTCTCTACAAAATAAATTCTCTGACGTTTCTCCTGCTATCGCATGATTTGTTTAGGCAGGCAGGATTTATTTTCACTTTTGAATATCTTCTAATTAATGGGATGAGTATCAGTTCTTGATTTATTGACTACTAATGTCCATTGCTGTGCTAGCTCTCCCTTTTAATAACATACAGGTAGAAAACAAACAACTTTGCGCTTTAGGATAAAACCAAATATTGACAGGGCAGCCTTGCTGGATTTTCTACAAGGAAAATCCACCTACTTCTGGATATAAGTAGGTGTGCTCATGTAAGAGAGTGCAAATACTGTACTGGAATATGTTAAGTGAGTATAGAAGTTTAATGACAAATAGCATACCAAAGGCCAGATTCTGAAATGCTTTAGCATGAATCTTATTCCAAAAATCTGTCTTACTAAAGTAAAAGGCTTTCCTGTGAGTAACTCATGAAAGGTTAGTAATTTGGGTAGGAAAGGGTCTCAGGAGGTCTTTTGTCCAACCTCCTGCTGAAAGCAGTCAGTTGTGGGCTTTGAAGTGGTTATTCAGGGCTTTTTCTCATTGGGTCTTGAAAACCTTTAAGGATGGAGACTGTATAACCTCCCTGGGCAGCCTCCGTCCCTGCTTGTTTCTCCTCATTTCCAGTCCTTATGTCACCACTTTCCCACCATGTACCACTGTGGCCTGGCTCCATCTCCTTGCTAACCTCCTCATAGGTTCTGAGGGCTGCTGTCTGGTCCCCCGAGGTCTTCTCTTCCTTAGGCCAGGAGAGTGCAGCTCCCCAGGCCAGCTCGTGCAGGGCAAGCATTCCATCCCCACTTATCTGCTGGACCTCCCATCTAGTCTGCCAGGGCTTGGGCAGTCGATGGGGCAGGAGCAGAGACCTGCTGTGCCTGCTGCTCTGGGGTGTGTCAAGAACCAAAAGCACCTGCTGAGCCCCCCCAGTGGCACAGCAGCACCTCTGCCACCGCTTGGTTGGCAGTGAGCTCGCTCCTCTAGCCAGGGGCATGGGTACAGGCTCCAGGGCAAAGTCCCAAGCGATTAATTATGAGTCCTTCACTGTGCTGAGCATCTCTCTGACTCTGGTGCCACTCCTCCCTCGGGTGGGTGCTAAACCCTCTGGAAGAGAGCCCTGGGACACGAGCTAAGTTGCAGTGTGCTCACAGCAGTGGTTTGGTAGCTGCACTGTACTCAAGCCAGCTTTTTTTCTTTTCCCTGTGAGCAAACAGTGGCTCAGTCATAAAGGCTAATTTTCACAGTAATATTGATTGCCTGCAACACGCTCAATTCTAGTTTAGATTCCACAGGATAAAGACGCAGCAGCACTGATGTGGTTTTTTCCCTCTGGAACTTGAAGGGTACTGGAAAAGACAAATACAAAAGAAATTGTGCACCAAGGTACAGACAAACCATATGTTAGCTGCAGCTCTCCCCAGGGCAAGGTGCTAAGTTTTGTTTACATTTTGCCAAGACAGCAATAAAATTGTTTGTTTACAGATGACAGGGAGAAATGGGATGTCCTTAAAAGCGAGCTATGCACGGGGATGCAAACAGCACACAGAGGCACAGCTTGGAGCAAAGTGCAATTAATGCTCCCTTCCTGGACAGCCCTCAACCCCCTCCATTTTGGGGGGCTAGCCAGCCCTATGGGTCATTATGCAGGATTATAGAAATATTAAGGCTGATGAAAGTTTTCCTTCTCCAGTTTCCCAGTGAACGATATATTGCGCTATTAGATCCCACTGACCAGGATGTGCCTCGCAGCCCTGTCTATGTGCAGAGGACAGAAAATATGAGAGGTGTGGAGAAGGACTCACTTTCATCAAAATATCAGTTTCCAGGATAGTTTGGAAGCCCACAGCATTATTGTATTACACATTGCACAGAAGCGTGCCTTGTTCATTTTTTTTAGTGTTTTAGAAATAAAAGACTTTTCTTCCAAATTGCGCTGGGAGGCAAATTCTTCAACAGTGTAATAGAAAATGTTAGACAATATTCCTTACTGGAGCTATTGACATTTTTGGTAGTCGTGACACTTTGATTTTTCTCAAAACGTATGGATCAAGCCCGAGTGTGTTATTGGACAGGAAGACCTGATGAAAGGCCTTCCTTTATCTTTCTTTGTATTTTTTTCCTCCTCTGTTTGTTCATGGCTTTCTCTCTGAATATAATCGCGGTTTTCTTATGCTGCCCAGGGAGTCGTTATTGCCTTACTAAATATTTTATAGTGCGCAGTGCACCATACCTGCCAACTGGTTATTATTTGTTATATGAAAAAAATCAGGGGTAGCATCTGAAAAGTAGTATGTGTTAAAATTTCAAAACTACACACAGAATAATTTTAAACCCTTAAATTGGATGTCAGGCTGGGTTCGGGTTTTTGGTGCAGATTTTTTTTCATTTTCTTGAAAAAAGATCTGTATAGTTTTTGGGGAGGTTCCCTTCTTTTTGGTATGTGAGCCTCTCTGATTCCAAGCACTTGTTTCCTCACAGTTTCACTTCCTATTTGTTCAAAAGGGAAAAGTTCAAAGCCACTCTGGCAGCTGAGGGAAAAGCTTGCTGAATACTAACCCTCAAGTGTCTGTCTTGTCCTGACCTTGAGAAAGTAGCAGTAAACTGTTCTATTGCAAACACCACATGTGTGTTTTGTTAGGCCAGGTTAGGAGGGGTCAGAGCTCACCTGAGGCTTGGACTGCAGATTTAGACTGCTTTTCAGCGGCATAATGTATTTTTAAAAAGGGACATTCTCGCCTTTGTATGGGCCTAATATAGGCTCTGTTTAAAAACCTGTCAAAATCCCAAGCACACACTCCATAAAATATAAATAAGTACTTACTGTTTGCAGATGTTGCTTGTTTTTCATAATGTTTGTATTTGAAGTCCCGAATCCCCGCTTCCTGTCAGAGCCAGCCCTGTTGCTTTAGTCCATTTATTTCTGAAGGAACGGGAAGAACTTCAAAATGCAATTTCTCAAGGAAGACACTTTCTGTCAGACCTGTCAGCATTCGCAGCACAATTACCTTTTTTCAGACCAAGGCTGGCATTTATGGCTTTGACTGCATGCACAACCTCTCTTCCCCCCAGCTCAGCTAAAGCAGTTGCTGTTTTTTAAGACTCCCACTTGCCGTAAATTGTGCCTTTAGGTTCTTTCAAAGCAACAGGATAACTTAGCAGACCTTTCTCCTATTTGCATGTTTTAATTCCTTTGATAATGGATACAAAGTATATTGTGGGGAACAATTCTGTCCTGGGAAAAGGGATAGATCAGATTTTTTCATGTGCAATCTATCAAGCATCTCCCTCAGTAAGGTGAGCTCTGTCGAGCCATTTCTCAAAAGAGGAGAAAAAAGACAGGGGAAAAAGAATTGTTTCAGAAACACGGTGACCAGCTTGCCTCAAAAGGAAAACAGCATTTCCTGACCTACTATCTTTCTGAAGAGTAGGTATAGATCATTTTTAGGGGACCATCAAAATTACACTTACAGAAGAGAGTTTTCTCAGATTTGGATTGAGCTTCTGTTCTACCCACATTATAAGAAATAGTGCTTTTGATGCTTAGCTTATCTGGGATCATTTAAGGTATTATTTGTTATTTCTCATACCAAAAATTCAAATCATCTGGATAGAGGACTTCAGAAGTATTTCTTATGCTCAAACCTTTTTGTGTAAGGGAGTGTTTTCCACGTGTGATGGGCATGTATGGGCAACAGCATGACAGATAATTCCTGGGCATCCCACTGCTCAACCTCCATCCAGAATCCCACAGCACTAGGACTGTGTCTTATTTGCAATGCGTATTTCCTCAGTCAGCGAGGAAACCTTACCTTCATGTGCCTGCTTTAGCCACCATTTTTTTCTCTTAAGTTCCTTTCTCTGAGTGCCTCCTCTCCCGGGTTAACCTCTCCTCTAGCAGCAGGCTCTTTAGTGTGCAGTGCCACCACACTGCTGGCAAGGAGAGGGGGAGAAGAAAAGCCTCTCCTTTGTATTACAAATTCAAAGGGTCATTATTCCATCGTTCCCTATGGACTAATGTGTGAAGATTATTGTGGGAAGTTAGTATTTATTCTGAAGCCCTAATATGATCCTCTTGAACATTTTAATAATGCATTCTCTGGGGTCCGTGCTGCAAGTGTTTAAAAGGAAGCAATATGCGTTAGCGCTGGATGGCTGCTGCTTTGCTGGAATAGTCTAAGTTGTAGGGTTGCTTTTGATCAGTCCATGCTTAAAAAAAAAGCAGAAGTCTCTTTGCCCCCTTCCTCACCAGCCTAGAGTTCTTTTATCAGTTACATTGATCTAGAAGCAAGAACAAGGCCACGGTATTATATGTCCACATTTGTTACACTGATTTATGAGTTTCTTAATTCTAAGACCTTTACCTTATCAATGGCCTCAGGAAGTGCTAAATCCCTGATATTAAGCAGAGAAAGAAAATGTTTAGGATCAAAATAGGTGGGGTTTTAAATTTTTTTTTTCTTGGAGACAAATACAGGATAAACAGTGTTCACTTGCAATTTGCTGCTTTCCCTGTAATTTTAAAGCTTCCCTAATATGCGTTTTTTCTGTAGGGTCTGATTATAAACATATGTATGGGACAATGCACATGCACGCTCAGATCAGGTCAGTGGAGTTTTCTTCATCTTTAAAGCTCAAAAACCATAAATCAAGATGAAAATACTCCAGCCAGGAGCTCTACCAATTGATACAATTTTAAAATAGGCCGCTGCTAAGGCTTGGGGGAAAGCTGACATGATGACTTTTATAATAGCAGAACGTTTAAGGTTATAGAAATAAAAGGAAGAGGATGAAATCAGTCGCGTTGATCTTAGCCTGCAGGCTCTCTCAGCTAACTCGAAGCTCCAGCAATTATTTCTGCTCTGGCTTTTCCCCCTTTTTTTCAGCAGTCTGTTTGAAATGAAGCAGAACCAGGCATGGCAAGCTTATCAGTGTCGTTAGCTGACAGGGAGCACATCACACCTGCTTTTACTTGCTAGTTTTTCAGGCACTTTATGCCACAGAAGAATGTTGATTTTGTTCTTATAATGTGTAAAGATTCATTTATTTCACCTTTTGAACTTGGCAGAGCCACTCAGTTTTGATGGGAGTTTGTTTTCAGCCTGGCATTTGGGAAACCCTGGCAATTACTGGACTGTGGCCCAAGGCTACCGTGATAAAATATAGAGATGATCAAACCTAACAGACTATGGGTCTGGCCCAGCTGAAGTACCCAGCCTGTGGGACCAAGGCTGAGGCTCAGTGTCACCTTGGTCATGGTACAGCTGTTCCCACAGACACTCACCAGAGTATCAAGACACGGTCGGGGCTCAGAACCCTGCAGGACTAGTGAAAGAGTCCTGGATAGAAATGATAGCAAGGGTAGGGCCAGGAAGCTTCTCTTCATACTCGTCACCTTTGGGGGTTTTAGTCTTACCTGAGTTTTCTAATTTCTCCTTAGAGAAAATCTTGGTTGTTAGAGCTGTTGCCTGGTGTTTAGTTATTTTAGCAGCTGCTGCCCAGCTTGTTATGGAATCGTGCAAGATTAGGAGGATTGTAGTCCACGATAAGAGGTCTAACCCATCTTTTCCAAAAACCCGTTCTCATCTGTGGTACAGATAGGTCATTCTTTCTGTGCTTTGCAGTCAGGCCCATCTAATCACACTGCTCAAGGAGCAAAGGAATTCATTCACCGAAAGGGTCCCATTACAAGATATTCTGTCATCTCCATTTTAAACCTGTGAAAGCCTTATTTTGAGTGCCACTGCCAAATGTGATAACAGGAGTCTTGCACTGCTGAAGAGAGATCAAGTATCTGGGATCAGTGCTATGTAATTGTTCTTACACAGACCTACTTTCAGTTGCACAATGATGCTCACAGGATTTGAGCTTGTAGCATTGAAAGCAGTAGGATCCTCACTGCTGACTTTTAATGAGAACAGCTCAGACCTTCACTAAAGCTGGCACTCGGGCAAAAGATTTCAAATGTTTCTTGCAGCTATTGTTGTCTTCTAGCCAAACAACCTACTAGTGACATTTCTGTAACCATCAAATACTTTCAGATAACTGCCTAATGGACAGACATGCCGTGTCTAAATTCCAGGTGCTCTTTCAAAGCCGGTACCGTGTCAGAACCCTGCTTTCCAGATGTAGGCAGTCAGGTTCTGAATATATCCTTAGTGATGGGATCCCTTTACATTTGGTCTTTGGGAGTGAATCTCATTGAAGAAATTCAGAATAAATCTGGACTGTGAGCCTATAATGTGAACATACCCAGTCACACTCTCTAAATGGCGAGAAATAAAAGCCAGGGAAAGTGCCAGATGTAGAAGCATTTCTGGTGATTGTTTGCTTAGAGAACAGCTAAATATTCAAATACACATGAAATAATTAGGTATGCCCGAGATGGAATCCTTGGCACAATATAAGCTATTTTAATAAGTTCCTGCAATCAAATCTAAATTACAAAACAAAGCGCTCAGGTTGTTTATGGGAGTGAGGGGAACTGATCAAGGGCTGGGATGTGCCATGAGGTGGCAGCTCTGTGTTGCCCTTTGGGGGGGAGCCTGGCTCCCTAAATCATCTTTTTCTTCCTCCACCTCTCTGTGATAGACCCTGTCTGAAGGTATATTCTTCATAGCCCCTGTGGGCTATAGAGGAAAGAGGGAGAAGCTTGAGGCTGTAGGAACCCTTAAACTCTCTCCAGCCTTGCTACGTGGGACATAATGCCTGTCCTCCCAGGCAAGGATGGAGAGAAAAGGAAGGGCTGAAACTTGTATTTTGAGCTAAGTTTGTGGAACCCAAGAAAATATTGCTGGGAATGACCTCGGGGAGGTGTCTGTTGAAAAACCTGGGCTTCAGGAAGGGCTGTGGTCTGTGTGGGCAGGATTTGGCTCTTTGTCTTAATTTGGGGAGTGTCTCTGACTCCACCTAATGCTTATTTTCCTGAGTCCAGTGATAAATATCTCAAAGGACTGCATGATAGACATGCAGCAGAAACAATTTAAGTGCTGCATATAGTGTCATGAAACAGAACCAGATTCTCTGCCAGCTACTTCCTTTATCAGCTGTTCTGGGAAGATTTTCCTGTGTTTTGAAACACATGGCTGTTTCTTAAAGTGCCAAACAAAGGTTTTTAATGAACCTGGATAATTTACTGGTTTATTTGGTTAATTGTCGGGATCAAAATCATATCTAGAAAACTGCCAAACCCAAAAATACTTATTTTAGCAGGTGATAATTCAGCAGTACTACTGCATTATTATTGCTCAGCAGTATTACTTAATACATAATTTTTCTGTTTGTAAGGTATTTTACATCTGAAACAGTTAATCCGGGAATGTCTGAAATTGCATCATTAAAAATGTGATTACGGGTGAAACAAAGTTTTTAAATGGGAATTCCAAGGTCGCCTATTTTCTGGACCTTTTCTCATCCTCCTTAAAGAATGCCCTGTGAAAAGGACTGGGCTGAAAATGCAAGATATTTACTCCCTCCTTTCCCCACCATTTACGACTGTTCAGATTTTCTAGACTATGTATAAGGGATAAAGAGACTGTAAATATGTCAGGAAGCTTTGTAAGTCTGCTACCATTCCACTATCAGCTGTAACTGTCCAGCATAATATGTTACACACAGGCGTAAAATATGCTCCTATGTGCCTTTATAGACTATGTCTTGATGAATATTTATTATATCTCATTATTGCAAAGTGTTCCTGCGAAAGCATCTGATTGACAATTACTTTATTGCTGTTCGGTATCATTTTTGCTTCGGAAGAGCCTTAAAAACTGACAAGCATTTTATTATCTATATTTGGCTTTGGAAAACTTCTGAAAATTTGTTGAAAATGTATACATTGAAAAAAAAAAAATTACCCAAAGCAAAGTAATCTTTGTTTGACCCTAGGTTATATTTTGTGGTATCCTAATACCACCTCCATTATTCTCTTTAGTTTAAACTAATGGGCTGATATTATGCTGGGCAACTTTAATTAGGGTGTCTATTGCTTAGTAGGCAGCATTTTTGCTTTCAGGCAAGTATGACGTGTTGTACAGTAGAGACTTAATTCCTGTTTAGGGAGAAACCATAATACATCTCAGTTGCTAAGTGCATCATAAGCAACCACTCTTAGGGAAAAAAAAATTTAAAAAGGTGTTCTCTCCTAGATACAAAACACCCATAATCCCATTAATGTAAATGAGTGATTACACATGTGCATATCACTGGGGGAATACATTGTCAGGAGATGCCAGAATTTTAGATGAGATAGAAATAACACATGGTATATAATTTAATGAAGAACCCAAATATTCCCAAGAAGAAAGTTCTGTGTTACCGTCCAGGCTGAATCTCTGGATTTTTATTTTTATTGTCTCATTAGAATTATAGGAGAAATAATATCTAAGGCTCTATTTCTAGATTAATAATTTTTTATCTTCAGCTTTCCTTTCATAGGTTTTTAGATTTGCCTTGCAAATGCAAGCTCACATTTACTGGAGATGACTTTAACGAAAGGTGAGTTTGTTAGATGACATTGTGGGTGCACATATATTTCTGGAGATATTTTGTTGAAATGTTACAGTCCCTAGGACACATCATACAATTCAATATCAGTGTTACTGACATATCTGTGAAAACAATCGCAAAGATAAAGAAGGTGCTCCATCATGTGTTCATTTCCATCAAATTAATAATACATGAAGTTCACATAGTACAAAATGTCAATTATTTATTTTTTGTATATGCAAAAACCAAAAAGAACTGTGCAGAAAGAATTTTTGTTGTCAGAAAAAGAATATGAATTTAAAAGATCAATGGTAATTGTTTCATTTTAAAATAAAAATTGTTATTTTTGCAATGTAGTAGAAGATGCTATAAAAATGTTTATACTATATTCTGTAGGACATTCTGTGAAAACAGACAGAGATTTATACTTTAGTCCTTTCACAATATACACTATAAAAATTAAGGTATGCATTGCTATATTCCTAACCTTTTACATGAAAAGAATAAGGATGGAATATTTCAGTAAAAACAAGCAGTGATTTTTAAGTTATAGTAAGACATTAAGACAGGGAAAACTCAGGTGAAAAGAAAAACACTGTAAACATAATGAAGTTATTGATTTTAATTTTCTGCCTTTCCCATTGAAGAATGAAGCATCTGTGTAGGATAGCTGATACAGAAAAGTGAAGGAATTGGAAATCTAGAGCAGATATGGGGGGCGGGGGGGCTTCAATAGCTTTAAGATAAAAAAATTCCTCTTTTTTTGTATGCTTGACTGGGAATAAAAAAAACACTGAACAGTCACATTAACTCAGTTGTATTTCCACAAAGTATACATGTTTGGACATATTTCTTGTTGGTATTCAAGCACATACATGTCAGTCAGTTTACACCATTTACCAATAAAATGTTGTTCTGAAAATCCAGACTCCTTTTCCTATTCACAAATGAAAATGACCACACGAAATCTCACTCCTAGGGAAGGTTGGGGGTTTAGCGTGAATTCAGTGACCATGCACTAGATTCCTATCTGATCCTAATCTCACAAGCTATTTAATATCTTTATACCAGTAAAATAACAAACAATTTCTTCCCTATAAATAGACTTGTAAAGTTAGTTTTACTGAAGAAGTCATTATTTCAAACAATGAACTCTTCAGCTAAATCATATTTTGCTTTGGTAACTGTGTTGCCAAAATTGTTATATGGAAAATGCTGACCAAACCAGTTTCTTTTGGATTGTAATATGAATTTCTGTGGAAGTTTAGCATTCTTTGCAATTGCAAATTAAAAAATTTTTATGATATTGAAAAGTTTCAATTCTGATATATTAAAAATCTAGGAAGAAATTTAAACCACAAGTCATAGCAAAATGCCTGAGCTGCAAAGCAGACACATGAACACCAAGGAAATGGAAATTCTGGGCTGTTTTTTTCCATTTTTTACTGTGTCTGTGACCTAAATAGTGATTTGCTTTATCTCTGTGCTTTTGTCTTCTATCTCTACAACAGTGCTGTGAAGATTAATCCATTAGTGATTGTAAAGGGCTCGTATTAGTAGTGGTGGTGTAGTCATGATAGTCTTAGAATAAAAGTGAGGCAAGATATTTAGGGAAGATTCAGTATCTCTTTTTAGTCATAGGCATCATAGACATTGGAGTTGTATTAGACATACTTATGGAGAAACAGATAAAAAACGGGCATGGAAGCCCACTTTTCAGGTCTGAAATACAAGCAGCAACCTTGATACATTCAGATGAAATGTTCTGGAGCTCACGTAGCTCTCCCCTATCCAGCCAGCCCCCAACTCCCTTGTCAGCCTTGGGGGGCCGGGGCTGCTGAGAAAAGCTGTGGGAATGCACAGCATTGCTGCTGCCAGAACACTCAGAACCTTGGTGTAATGGTCCCGGTAGCTGGCAAGCAAGAAAAAGGCAGTGGGCAGCAGGTTAGGGGTCTTGTGCTACAGATTCCCATTGGAGTGAGAAGTTAGAGACCCACTTTCTAAGGACAGTCAGTGGAAAAGGTAATTCCTCTTGCAGTATGCAGGAGGTACTGCTGCCTGTGCTGACAAGCATTTAAAACCATCCATTGCCAGCAAAAAAAAAGGAAGACTACATGAAATCAAAAATGTGTGTACGCTCGCATTTGTGGGGGAATCCACTGCTGAACTTTTCTGAGAAATGTACCAAATTTGGATGCTCATAAGACAATAATGTCCTCAAATGAAGATCACTTTTTTTTCTTAAAATGAAGGAATGATATTTAGTGATTCTTTGACAAAAGGGCTAGAAAAGTCGTCCTGTCTTATTTACAGCATTCTGGTGTTGAATGGAGCTCTAGTTAGAGACTCAAGTGCTTCACTGGGCTCAAGAACATCACTGTGCACGGTGTTGTACAAGCACAGCTGATAGGCAGGTCAGTCCTGTGAGCCAGGAAAACAGAAATACACAAACAACACCGAGGGTCAGAGCAACGAGCAGAGGTTTTAGCACATCTAAGCTACCCAGGAGTTGTCACACTCTGTATGGGTGCAACAGCAAAGAAGTTTGAGAAGGGATTTGATGGAGACCTCTCCTATCTTGTTCTTCTGAAGGTTGGCTGTGTTCTGTGGGTGAGGAATTTTTGGGGAGTGCTTAGCACTGCACGGTTGATGAGGTGCATTTGGGGCATGGGGGTTTATGCACAAGGGTCTGGTGACAAAGGCACATCATCTGCAGGGACAGGAAAGGGGGGACAAGCTGCAGGACAGCTGGCAAACACAGGGCAGGAAGAATGCCACCTACAGCCCCTGCCCCAGCTTCTCTGCCAAGTTCAGTTTTGGCTGTGGAGGGTTAAGGAGCTGATTCTGTAGGGGAGTGATGGCTCTTTAGGTACCAAAACAGCTAAAATAACTCATGGTAATTTAAATACAGTCAGAGGCTTCAATCCTGCAACCCTTCCTGACACAGCTAATCAGAGCTCTGTCCAGGGGGTGTACAGGGCCACAGTCTGGCTACTCACTGGTTGGTTGAGCACTTAGAGTTTTTCATCAGGTTTTTGTGTGAAGCAGCATGGCACAGTAACTCCAGGGATATATATAATGCAGAGAGAGGGTCACTGGGTCTGCCCAGCTTCTTTGTGGTTAGATGTCTTGGGAAGCTGTGAGTCACCCTGAAAATAGGATTCAGGAAGTCATGATGGCATCTGAGATGGCTGAAAAGATTTCAGTTGCCTGTTCCTGTGTACAGACACCAAGCATAATATACCAGTGATATGGAGCTCTTGTTAGGATGCAGCAGTGCAGCTTCATGGTAGGCATTGCATGAGGCAGAGCTGCTGGGTGAGGCAGAGACCTTCTGCAGCACCAGCACTGACTGTCTCCAATGAAACAGGATTTCAGTGAGATGTGCACCATCCCCCAAGACCTCTTTCATTATACAGTGACTCTCATTTCCCTTCTTAAGTACCTTAACTTGGCTGGAGCTCTGTGACTGTGCTGTGGTTGAGGGAGAAAAGACCAGATTTAATTCCTTACTCCAGTTGCGATGGATTTTCCATCTACTCATTCCATTCTTATGCTGACATGTCACCAGCAACTTTAGTGAGCTTCTTCTGAATTGTACTATTGAAAAAAGAGAAATCTATAAGCTGATACATCTGGAATAATTTTTAAGGAACACATATAAAGCTTATCTGTATAAATTCTGAAAATCTGTGTTCCCAGATTTTCAGATTAGCTTAAATTAATATATGTAAAATTTCTAGACTTCTAGTTATTTCACTTTAAAAAATCCAACTCTTCTCACAAACATTGCTATTAAGGACAAACATGAAAATATAGTTGTCATCTCTGACAAATGTTTGCATGAAACTATAGGACTGAGAACGCTACCATTATTTCGCCGCTCCCCCCTTTCTCTCTCCTTTATCCTTGACACAAATTATGAGGGTCCATGAACTCTGAGCATGCTGATTTTATCCAAAACACCCCCATCTGCAGCACTGTAGTAGCTTCAGAGGCAGAGAGATGGCAGAGAGGCCTGGCAGAGAGGCAACTCAGCAACCAGCTGGAAGGGACCCTTCAGGGTTTTGGGAGTGAACCTCAGGCACTCACTGTGACAAACATCTCAGCACAAGCACTTATGATGATTTCCCAGTGCCTCCAGCTATGAAAATGTTTTGTGCATCAATTATTATTAACACTTCAGAGACACCCCACCTGTGCCCCCCCCCCAAAATTAAATATAATTTTTAAGTCAAACTTTCACCTACACAAAATTGCCATTTATCAGCAGGATATGGACTTTCAAAATTATTGATGGTTTTATGAGTGGCTTAAAAATTATTAACAAGGAACAAAGTACAATTTTTTTTTTATATACCTATGCTTTTCAAGTCTCTGAGGTCACATTTGCAAGCTCTTTTATTCTACGTGTTTGGACAAGCAATAGTCTCCAGTCAGATCGTCAGATAATTTGCACTTTTTCAGCTTCAGAGTTCTAACCTGAAAATATTTTTTCTTAAATGAAAAGTTACACTTCTCTGCAATTTTCTGGCTCCAGAAGTTCAAGTACAAGAACAGCAAACATTGCAATACCCTTGATAAGATGTTAACATTTGCAGTATCAGCTTAATCTCTTTGTTTGCAAACGTAGGCTGGCGTGGCTGTTCAGGGCAGGTGCCTGCTCCGGATGCTGAGCTTTGGGGAAGGTGATGGCAGAGCAGCCCAGCCCTCCAGGCTCAGCAAGGACTGGTACAGCCAGGGTAGGGATGGGAAGGCAGCTGTAACCTGGAGCAGGCCTGCTGACACAGGGGGAGGGCAGCAGCAAGCTCAGGTGGTCCTGTTTCTGTCCAGGATTTCCTGGGGTGAAATATGTGCTCACGTGCAGCACAGATGGTCTGTGCATTTGCAGCAAACCTGCGGTGTGTGGGACCTCCAGCACGTGCCCCGTGCGCTCCATGGTGGATGCTGGTGCTGGACACTTGATCCATACTTGCTCAGGAGCCATCGGTGTGGCATTTCTGAATGTCCATCAGCCTGGAAGTAGTTAGTTGTGTCTGGGTTGCCAGAAATCCTGGAACAATGTCGTGAGTGTTTACATTCAGCCCAGGCAAAATTTCTAGGTGGAATAAAGAGGACAAGTCCATGGCAATGCCATTGTAGCCTGATATAAAAAATTCTAACACCTGGAAAATGTTCATACTTTTAATATATTATAAGTTTTAT